>CM031924.1:5749932-5984932 GCA_018703695.1 Prunus fruticosa
ATCGTTTCTGACAATTCCTCGCAGAGAACTGACAGAATTCACCACCAAATGCTCTGATACCAGTTGTTAGGAAATTACGCAGATTTCCCTATAAACCAGATTAGTGAGAATGCGAAATAATAGAGAAAATAAGACACGAATTTGATAACGGAGTTCAGCCAATTGTGCCTACGTCTCCAGACCTCCTGCAGATCATTTTACTAAAGGGAGAAAATATACAAAGTGTTTACAACACTCACAACTCACAACCCACCCCCGAATTATACTAAGAATTTTTCTCACAAAATTCTTTCACAAGCTTTGCTCTTAAGCTTTTCTCTCAAACTCCCTCTAATTCTCTAATTCTGGATGCAATACAAATGAGAGTTGTGGGGATTTATATAGGCTTCAAAAGAGCATAGGTTGCCTAAGTTAGGCACCTCTTATTTTGACCAAAGAATGCCTAAGTTAGGTACCCCTTATTTTTGACCAAAGAATGGTTGGTGCCTATTTCCTTGACACGTCGGCCTCCAAACAATGGTACACCCAGTTCTCAAGAACTACTTGATCCTCAAGAATGTCCATATTCACACTTCTTCTACAACATATGATCTCGAACAACACAACCCCAAAGCTATATACATCTGCTTTCACTGTTATCGGCATGTTTCTATGCCACTCCGATGCAACATACCCCCTGGTTCCTCTGAACCTAGTATGTGTCCTGGTTTGCTCAGATTTGAGCAGCTTGGCCAATCCAAAATCCGCAAGTTTTGCACATTTTTGCTCACTCATTAGTATATTTTCAGGTTTGATGTCACAGTGGATGATCTGTGTCTCACACTCTTCATGTAGATAAAGTATGCCTTGAGCTACATTGAGAACTATACCAGTTATTTCCTCCCAAGCTGGCCTTCCATCAGATTCTGAAAAGGAAATCTGCAAGTGAGCCATTGGTCATGTACTCATAAACTAAAAGCCTGTTTGATCCATCATGACAGTATAAGCAATTTAACCAGATTTTTGTGGTGGGTCCTCCCAATTACATTCATCTCATTTTGAAATTCTCGCTCTCCTTCACCCACCACTTTCTCTAGTTTCTTGATCGCCACTTCTCTCCCACCATTTGATATGACCCCTTTATAAACTGTCCCAAAAGCTCCTTTGCCCACTTCATCAGTGAAACCATTGGTTGCCTTTTCAAGCTCAGAATATGTATACGATCTCAGAGTGACATCTTCAACGAACCCGCCATTTGCTGAATACGGAACCTTTTTGTACCCCCAAACACGATCTGTAACTAACAACACCAGTAATTGCTAGAATAATTAGTGCAAAAGTTCACATTGCAACACTGCTAATAAAGATGTCTGTTTGAAGTTTGTTTCTTCCCTTGCTCATAGTTCTTGTCCCTGAACTCTCAATGCCAATTTTGACTAGGGTTGAAGCAGTTTCATCAGTTCTTCCATATCTTAGCGGAAACTTCTATTTTCTGCACGTCTTGTCCTTATATACTGCAACTTCACAGGAACAATCTCCCAAGCAATCCTCTTTGCAAGCAGTCTCATTCAATGTGAGAACAGAATATGGGTTGTCTTCCCATTCAAAGCCATCAAGATCAGTAATGGAATATCTAGTTTCATTCTTGTTCGCGCAATCAACAGGATCCTGAAGTTCCTCCTGCAACCTGAATCCTTTTGGCCTTGATCAATGAAAACAAAACCGGAAGACATAAACAAGAGGGATCCTCATCTATGAGAACACAATATGCATTTAAGCCACAGAGGCCCAGAGGAGCACACTTATCAGAAGATGATGAATACTCGATTGACCATGAATCATTCGGAGTCAAACTATGAGAATACAACCGAAGTATTCCATCAAAGTCAATCATTAGACGGTATACACGGTTTTCAGACAGCTGTATCTGATTAATAATATTCTTTATATAGAAACCAGTGGAATTGAGAAGATATAGCTGTCCATTGTTATCAAGGTTCGGAGACACATTGTGTTGCCGTGAGTGGTATTTAAAAAGGGCATGTAATATATATTGTAAATATTAGAATCCTTTATTAAGAAGGATATGTGTGTGTCCTTTATTGTTTCCTTCTAGAACAAGGACTATATCTTGTATATATTGTCTATTATGCAATACAATGAATTTTAAGCCTTAAATTTCTACTTGGTATCAGAGCCAAGCGTTAACCCTAAAAAAATATTCCCACCGTGCCGCTGCAACAGTAAAAGCAAGAAAACCCTCTCGCACGTCTGTGATCTCTCCTCGCGTTTCTCAGCAAGTCCAGGCTGCCTGTGTTGCTGCGTAGGAGTCAAGGACTACATCAGATTTCAGTGTTTGTCGTTGCATCCCCGCAGCGAAACCGTGCTTTTTGCTCCGTCCTGTGTGTGTGGTGTGTATTGTGAATTTGTGATTAATGGCGAGTGACAAAGGAGAGGCTGTGCTGAAGTTGGAGGGTAGGGGATCTGGTTCTACCCACGGGTCAGTTGTCAGTCCTGTGGTTATTCAAAGTGATGTTTCAAACGTACCAAATACCGTGAAACTCAATGGATCAAATTACCCTCTTTGGTCCAAAGTATTAGAGATGCATATTTCTGGGCGTGGAAAAAAGGGGTTTGTGACAGGGAGTATTAAGGAGCCGAATGAAGACAGTGCTGAATATGATGCTTGGGAGACTGGGAATGCAATTGTGAAAGGATGGTTGATTAACTCCATGGATCCTACTATCATGGGTTTTTTCATTCATCTTCGTACTGCTAAAGAAGTATGGGAAGAAGTTGCTAGGACATATTACGATGGATCTGATATCTCTAGATTTATGAATTGAAAGTGAAGTCATTCCGACTTCGCCAAGAAAGGCGGCCTATTAGTGTATATTATGCCGATCTTAAAGCTGTCTGGCAAGAACTCGATTAGAGAAGACCAATTAAGATGGAGTGTGCTCGTAACTTGAAGACACTTCGAGAAGGAGTTCAACTAGACCGTGTGTATGCTTTTTTAGCGGGCCTCGATGATGTTTTTGACAAGGTCCGTAGTGATATTCTGAGAACTCAGCCTCTACCATCCGTGGAGGAAGTGTTTTCAGTTGTTAGGCGGGAAGCTCAACGCAATGCTACTATGATGGGAAGTAGTGTTGCTGGGAACCAAGGAGGAACCTATCCCGTGGCTATGGTGTCACGGCCTCCTTCTTCCTGGTCGGCCCTATGGTCCATCTTCATCAACTGATTCTCGCCCTTTCACTCGAGAGAATAAGGATGATTTGAAGTGTAATTTTTGTGGGCAAACTCGTCATACGGAAGATACATGTTTTCACAAACATGGAGTACCTGAATGGTTTCAAGCAGGATATGTCTCAGGATTCCAGGAGCATACTGAGGTGTTGTTGAAATTGGATTCACTGGGTCCTCACCAGGTTCCCATCATGCTGCATGGAAAGTTGAAACCTTCCCGTCGCGTGATTCGTGGCAGAGATGCTAGAGACAAGATTCCTCCCAGCCAACGGGACGCGCTGACCAGGATAAAGATGGTATCCGTTGGAGCATCAAAGCTCTGCCAAATGATCTTTGCATTTGAGTTGTAGAGGACAAAGTTACCAGAATCAAGCATTGAAGCCCTTGCAATAGGCTCAGTAATATTTGAAATGGATAAGTGTTTATCTTGTAAGATGACACTAATTCCTTCACCACTCAAAAGTAATTTAACATCTTCGGAGCTTGGCAACTTAACATCCCGGTTTGCTGTCCATATGATTGTTCGTGGCTGGATTTTCTCAAACCATATGCCTATGGCCAAGTCATTGCCTTCTCTGTAGAAGCCGAAGGCAAACTAGCCCGAATTCGATAACTAGTGTGAGTTATTGGGATAGAGAAAAGAACCTAAGCTAATGTTGGAAGTTCCTGTTTAGGCTTGCAAAAACAGAGAACATAGAGTCAAATAATATGGTAGAATATTTTCAGATATATTTCATTCTCCAAAAGGAGGTATTTATAATACAGGATGTAAACCCTAGTAGGATTAAACTAGGAAAAGTGGTATCCTAATTACATAATATCTATACAAAAAGAAATAACTAAAATAATATCCTAATAGAACAGGGATATCTCGCTAACACTCCCCCTCAAGTTGGAGCAAAGACGTCACGCATGCCCAACTTGTCAAGCGAGTTGAGGAAGATACTTGTAGAAACAGCTTTTGTAAGAACATCAGCTAACTGATACTCTAAACGGATGAAGGGGAAGGACACAATCTCCGCATCCAACTTTTCTTTAATGAAATTTCGATCAACCTCCACATGCTTTGTACGGTCATGTTGTAGGGATTATGAGCAATTGCAATCGCAGCCGTATTGTCACAATATAAATCTATGGGTTTTTTAGGTCCAAAACCAAGGTCTTTCAACAATCTCCTCAACCATAGTAACTCAGATACACCATGGGCCATTCCCCGATACTCGGCCTCAGCACTAGATCTAGACACTACCTTTTGTTTCTTGCTCCTCCACGTAACAAGATTGCCACCTACAAACATAAAATACCCAGATGTCGAACGCCTATCCTGATGATGAACCTGCCCAATCAGCATCTCTATACCCTTCTACATCCGTATGGCCATACTTGGAGAAAATTAACCCGTTTCCAGGAGTTACTTTCAGATACCTTAAAATACGAGTCACAGCCCCCATATGATCTACACTAGGAGAGTGCATAAATTGACTCACTATATTTACAGCATACGCAATGTCCGGGACGGGTATGAGCTAAATAAATCAATTTCCCCACAAGTCGTTGATAACGTTTTTTATTCAGTCGGAACTTGATTAGGATATATTCCCAACTTATGATTCTGCTCACTAGGGGTATCAATTGGTTTACAGTCCAACATTCCAGTTTCTGCAAGTAAATCCAAAACATACTTTCTTTGAGATAGAAAAATACCATGTTTAGATCTGGCAACTTCTATCCCAAGAAAATACTTTAAATCACCTAATGACTACATCTCGAACTCGAAAGCCAAATACTTCTGAAGACTCTGTATTTCTACATGATCATCTCCAGTCACAATCATATCATCAACATAAATAATTAAAGGCGTCAATTTACCTTTATGACGCTTCAGAAACAAGGTATGATCAGAGTTACTTTGCACATACCCAAACTTCTTCATTGATGCAGCAAATCTTCCAAACCACGCTCTTGGAGACTGCTTTAATCCATACAAGGATTTCTGTAGCTTGCACACCACACCCTCCTTAGAGGTCACAGGGATGCCCGGCGGAGGATCCATATATATTTCTTCCTTGAGGTCACCATGAAGGAATGCATTTTTGACATCAAATTGTAGCAGCGGCCAGTCATGGTTAGCAGCTAAGGATAAGAGTACGCGTACAGTGTTGAGCTTAGCTACTGGAACAAAAGTCTCTGTGTAATCCACTCCATATGTCTGAGTATACCCTTTTGCCACCAATCTTGCTTTGTAACGATCAATGGAACCATCAGCCTTGTGCTTCAAAGTAAACACCCATCTGCACCCCACTGCCCTTTTTCCTTTTGGTAAAGGAACTAACTCCCAAGTAGCATTTTTGTTCAAGGCTTCCATCTCAACATGCATTGCATCTACCCAGTTTTGATCAGAAAGAGCATCCTGCAACTTTGTTGGCACACATACACTAGATAATTGACACAAATATGATGCATATGACTTAGATAAACGATCAGTTGACATATAATGGTTAATGAGATATTTAGACTTGGCATGTATATCAGGAGAATATTGCACTTTAGGTTTCCCACGGGTAGTACGTGGGGGCAAAGAATAGGTAGGCACATCACTAGAAGGTACCTCATTATCACAGCTTGATTGAGGCAATGGCAGGGGCAGAGGGGGGTCTATTATCAATTTCATCTGTACGAGTGTCGCCAATAACACTGTTATGTCCTTCTGAGAGAGGCTGGAAAAAACCAAACATGTCGTCTGGCGACCGGTCGTGACTTTCCTCGCGACCGGTCGCTTCAGCGTATCGGCTAATGTCGTCGCTCGTCGATGCGAGCGACCGGTCGCTTCCTATGTGCGACCGGTCGCTTCCTGTGCAGATTCGTTCGCGACCGGTCGTTAGATCACTGCGACCGGTCGCTTCGCTCGTATCGGTCCTGTGCTGTTTTGTCAGGCAGGCGACCGGTTGCTTCCTATGCGGGACCGGTCATTTTCATCACGGATTCGTCGCGAACGGTCGCTTCGTGCCAGCGACCGATCGCTTCCTGTTCTTCATGTTCTCCTTCTTCAGTTCCAAAAACTTCCATATTTTCCACTCCGAAACTCTTCAATTCACTCCCCCTCTCCCCCTGAATTGGAGATGAGGGAGAAACATAATAGGCTACTTCTTCATGAAATGTGACATCCAAAGTGACATGTACCTTCTGAGTAGGTGGGTAATAACACTTATAACCCTTCTGAGTAGTAGAATAACCAACGAAAACGCAGCGGAGAGCACAAGGATCAAGTTTACTCCGTTGATGGGAGTAGACATGAACATACGCAACACACCCAAAACACCTTCGGAGGTAACTTAGAGATCGAAACCGGAGGAGTAAGAGCACACAACACATCAAGTGGAGTCTTGAAATCAAGAACCCGACTAGGAGTACGGTTAATCAAGTAGGCAGCAGCCAAGACACCATGCCCCCAAAGATGATGGGGAACAGACATATCCAACATCAGAGAGCGAGCAACTTCAAGTAACTGACGATTCTTCCTTTCAGACACACCATTCTGCTGAGGTGTGAATGAAGTGGTAGTTTGGTGAATGATACCTTGATCACGAAAGAACTGGGCCAAGGTATGATTCACATATTCACCGCCATTATCAGTGCAAAAAACTTTAACACGAGCATGGAATGAGTAGACACCATGGCACAAAAGGCAGGAAGAATAGAGGCAACATCATGTTTACTCTTCATCAAATACACCCATGTTAAGCGAGTGTAGTCATCAATAAACGTAACAAACCAACGGAAACCATGAGAAGTCACACGAGCAGGACCCAGACATTAGAATGTACTAACTCAAAAGGCACAGCAGCTTTATTATTACTTAAGGGAAAAACATACGGTGGCTCTTGGCCATTACACAAGTCTCACATTTGAAACTAGACTCATCACATGAACTAAATAACGAAGGAAACAAATGTCTAAGATAACCAAACGACAGATGTCCTAAGCGACGATGCCATAACCAAAGTTGTTGTTTGTCTTTGACACTGCCACTTAGAGCTTTATTAGCGACACAATCACGAACTGCTGCAACCGGAAACTGTAAGTAATATAACCCCCTATCCGTTTACCATGCCCAATCTTCTTGTGAGTCCTAGAGATCCTGGAAAAAACAATGGGTAGAATAAAAGATAGCAGAAGCGTTAAGTGTATCAAGTAAACGCCCAACAGATAATAAATTGCAATGAATATTGGGAACCAAGAGGGCATGAGACAGAGATAAATAAGGGGTGAGATGGATGGTACCTTCATCGGTAACTTGGGAAGGTAAACCATTAGCACTAGTAATATAGGGGTCACGGGGGTTATGCGACAACTCATCAAACATATTATCATTATAAGTCATATGATCAGAAGCACCAGTGTCAATTATCCATGTAGTAGAACCCATACCTGCCATAGTATCGGAAGCACATAGATTTGCAGATGGAACCGAAGGACGGGCCTCATCGGGAGTCACAGTGTAAGTAGCCTTGGGGCCATACATACGAGCTTTGTAGTCAGCAAACCAATTCAGGATAACCATGCTCCTTAAAACACTTCTCGGAGTAATGATTCCCATTACAATGGCGGCACTTAAGCGGACCTTCAAGAGAGGTAAAGGTAGGGGCAGAAGGACGAGATCCAGTAGAAGACCCAAACTTCCTAGACGGCGAGCGACCGGTCGCGTCGTGCCTGGGCGACCGGTCGTTGACGAGCTGGGTCGACTTTGAGGGCCAACGATCCTCCAAGCATAGCAGACTGGCGGGTATCTTCCTCCATGACCATGGCATAGGCTTCGAGAGGAGGTGGAACAGGACTAAGAGCAAGAATACGGCTACGAACACCATCATACGGTGGATCAAGTCCTCCAAGAAAATCATAAACTCGATCGGCTGCAATTTCTTTCAGACGACGAGCCCCATCAGGTAGAACAACTAAACTCATGTGGACGCAGACAATCAATCTCCTGCCAGATAGCATGGAGTTTTTCATAGAACACTTTCACAGGTTCACCATTCTGACTTGTAAGTATGGACTGTCGGCGGAGTTGAAATAACAGAGAACTATTCTGAGTCACAGTATAGGTCTTCCGAGCAGCCTCCCAGATATCAAAAGCAGTATCACCATGATCAAACAAGGCACGAACTGGTTTAGTCATGGAATTGAGAAGCCATGACTGCACCAAGCAATTATCTTCATCCCATTCGGCATAGGCACCAGAATCTGAAGACGGAGCAGGCATCGTCCCATTGATCCAACCTGCCATACGACGACTAGTAATCGAAATACGAGCACCACGAGACCAAGAGGCATAATTGGAGCCATCCAATTTGTCAGATGTAATCGGGGTAGAGTAATCACGCGAGGGACGTGACTCCTTCGGTGTAGACGCACCAGGTACCAAACACAAGTTTGGAATCATCACCCATGATAGCAGCGGAAACAAATACAACACGAAGTAGAGATGATAAAACACAGCACAAGCACGGGACAAGAACCCTAAAAAGAAATTAGGGCACAGAGTGGGCACAACACACACAGGTCACCAGAAGTCGGCTCTGATACCATGTAGAATTTTCCAGGTTGATGGGCCGAGGGCCCACTCCAACAACACCGATACCTGTCTCCACTTAACCACCTGCACAATCCTCCGATGTGGAGTTTTATCACAAAAGGCATCGGTGTTAGTTAGAGAGGGGTATTTCTATTTAAATTACTTTCTCTTTGGTCCTCTAGCCGATGTGGGACAACAATGAGTTCCAACACATAGTAAATGGAAGAAGAAATAGAAAAGTTGCAGACATTGGTTGAAGTTTTTTCTTGTTCTTTGGAGAGGCTTATTTTTCTCATATAATTTTAATCTGCAAGATAGTAAAGTATGTATCTTGCATTTATCAAGGCCTCAATCAAAGGAAGTGAGAAATATTTCCATTCCACCAAGTCAAAATTTCAAGTCTTTTAACTTAAAAGTCTCCAAAGAGAGTGGAAACCAGAAATTGGTTCCTGTTTTCCAAGAAGAAAAATGTCTTTGGTGATGGTTGACCCTGGATGGTGAGATTCAACTTCAACTTGAATTTGTTTTAGTTTTCTAAGTAAGAGGAAAATAAGGTCAAATTTGTTGAACAAAGGGTGCCGTGCAGTTGATTTCTGTTGAACAATTCAAAACGTGTAATGGTCGTATTTTGTTTACCATGATTGCTGGTGTTTGAAATTTGGGTCCTGCTACTTGTACCTAATTCTTCCACCATTGAAACAACATTTTCCAGAAATCAATTGTTTGACGGAAAGAAATTGGCAGGACTGATGTTGATACTCTGAACAATTTCATCAAACAAAATGTTTTTTTAGTTTTTATCTTTTTAGCTCACCACAGAAAAGAAGCAAAGCACTATTTGTTCACAAATTATTATAACACCTATACAAAATTTACCACATGGCCATACCACCGTAATATTCCATAATCAGGACTTGAGAACCCCAAATACGAACAAGGATTCTTGTCCCAAAACTTTATTGGTCTTCCTTTTTCAGATTCTAGTTCTAGTGATTGAATCCAAGATGATCATTTTCTTAACAATTTTTTTTTTTTTTTGAAAAAGGGAGAAAAAGGAACAAATAACTGAAAATCCAATTCATCATTAAAAAACTTTCAGAAACAGAAAAAAGAAAGGAAATAAGTGAACATTGAAATGAGATTAACAAAATGTCTTTATCCTTCGATTGTTTTTAGCACTTGTATGTTTATGTTAAATCATTTGCCACTTGCCAACTTTGCTCCATTACAACTACATAGAAGCCATCTAAATCAACTCATTGCATATTCACAATCCCCCAAAAAACAAGCAATCATAGAACATGATCCCGTTTTCCCATCAAATCTACAATCCAAAAAAATGATCCAAATCATCAAGTAAAGTTCCCAATACAATACAATCAACAACATTTTCAACAAGGCATGATATGTCGGGGTCGTTTGTTACACAGGATTGGCTTGGACTAAATTTAGTACCATGTTTGTTTTATCTAATCCTAGTCTTAGATGGGATTGCTAATACCTGGGCCCACCAAAAAAATCCTAGTCATATATACATATATAATATACATACATATATATATATACATATACATATACACATATACATATTAATATTATAATAATAGCATACATGTATATATGTAATATATATTATATATTATATATATTGTAATATACATATATACATGTATATTATTATTATAACATATGTACACGTACATGTATATACATGTATTATACCCATGTATATATATTATAATATACATATATACATGTATATACATGTGTATTATTATTATAACATACCCATATATATATTATATATTATAATATATATATATATATATATACTAGCCTCTCTGAATGCGCTTTCGCGCCTACGAGAGGGTTTTTTTTTTTAAAAAAAATTTAATTTATTTTAGAATTAAAAAAAGATAATGAATAGTTGTGTTCCATAAAAATAGGATCCATTATCTGATTTTTCTTTTAATTTTAATTTTTTTCAGTATTAAAAAGTATAAATTTACGATATTATCCTCATTTAATTAATAATGTCAATTCTTAATGTTTGCATTAACCAAGGGCATTTTTTGGTATTTTGAATGTTTTACCATTCTCTGTCTTTTGCTTTATATATATAGATATATATATATGTGTTTATATTATTTATAATATACATATATACATGTATATACACATATATGTCATATATATTATATGTATGTATATATACATATATATTATATATATTATAAAATACATATGTACACATACATAATATATATATGTATTTATACATATACATATATACATATATATAGGTAGTTTTGACAAAAATAAAAAAATCTAGTCCTAGTCCAAGCGTACACCAAACGCAGGATAAGTGTTATCCAACTTAGACCAAGTCAAGACACTCTCTAAGTATAGTCCATGCCAAGATAGTCCTGTGTAACAAACGAGCCCGTAAATGTTTGGTGTCATTGCTCAACCCCAACCCCAATCCAACACTCAAAACTTTAATCAAATCCCCACACATCCTCCTCACAAAATTCCCCTCTGTTGATTATTGGCTCAAACAATAATCAAAAGTGAAACATACTTTCGGCTACTTATTGATGTAGTTTGCTGTTTGTCTTGGTTGATTGGCAGCAAATGGGAATGCATTAATTATGGGCAGCTTTAGGCTTTGCCTATACTTTGAGCCGTGAGCTTCATTAATTGGCAAGCTGCATGTGGGAGACAAAAGGCATGCATTTATGGCTAACTTTTTAACTTGATGGGAGGCCTTTGGCCGTTGGCTTCTTTGTGAAGCCACTTCCTTTGGCTTTAAAAGGAGAAGCAGCAGCAGCCCACCGAGAGAGGAAAAAAGAAGCTGCACCAAAAGTGAGAGAGAGAAAAATAGCAAGAAGCCATTCGGGAGAGAGAAGAAAATTTTCAAATTAATCTTTGCTTTGTATTTTTGGTTTTCTCTTCCTATTGTAAGTGTGTGAGCTTGGGTTATTTGGGTCTTTGGGAAAGTTGAGTAATAAACACTATTGTATGTTCTCATTGATTATAGTGGAATACTCCGTCGTCTCCAAACTGGATGTAGGCATTGCTGAACCAGTATAAATCTTGGTGTTTTTGTTGGTGTTGTTTTGTTCTTTTTATCTCTTGCCAATTGTTGTTTATTTTTTCATTCACAGTTGGTTGACGCTTCCCCACAACAATTGGTATCAGAGCTCTAGTTTTCGACTTGGGTTTCGTAGGAGTGAAAAAGTTGCTGGAGCTACAGTGTAGTGAAAAGTGATGTGCTACAGTTCCATGAATAGTATCTGCGCTATAGTCCCCGTGAACAGTGAACTGCTACACTATCTGTGAACAGTCTGTATTTGTGAATAGTGCCGATTAGATGGCTGGAGATAAAGACGAACCTGTTAAGGAGAAGGAGTCGGCATCATCTTCGTCGACACCTACATCCAGTAGACATCCAATTGCTACTACGAGGTTTGAGGTTGACAAATTCAATGGCTCTAATAATTTTGGTATGTGGCAATGTGAAGTTATGGACGTGTTGTATCAACAAGAGTTAGATATGGTTCTGGAGGATAAACCCGAAGATATTGGTGACAAGCAGTGGACGCGAAATAATCTTCATGCTTGTGCCGCTATTCGATCATTCCTTGATAAGGAGTTGAAATACCCGTATATGAAGGAAACTTATGCAAAGGAGTTATGGACAAAATTGGAGGAGAAGTATATGACCAAGAGCGCAGAAAATCGACTCTTCCGTTTTCAGGATCATCCAGGTATTTCTATGCACGAACACCTCAATGATTATAATAAAATACTTGCTAATTTAGAAAACCTTGATGTGAAAATTCCTAACGAGGATAATGCACTATGTTTGTTAAATTCATTATCTGATGATTATGATCATTTGACAACTACTTTGTTGTATGGAAAATCCGAGGTGAAACTTAATGATGTGTCTGCGGCATTGGTGAATCATGAGTGTCGGAAAAAGGATCAGAAGACTCACAATTCACAAACCAAGGCACTCGTTGCAAGGGGTCAAACAGAAGAAAGACAATCTAGGAAGCGGGGAAAATCTCATTCAAAGTCACGAGAGAAGTTTCCTGCTAAAGATGAATGTGCCTTTTGTCGCCAAAAGGGTCATTGGAAGAAAGACTGCCCCAAATTGAAGAACAAAGAGAAGGAGAAATCAGGTTCTGAAGCAAATGTTGCAAAATATGGAGATGATGATTTCAAGTTTGCTTTGGCTACAAGGAGTGGATTTTGGATTCAGGTTGCACCTCTCATATGTGTCCCATTCGGGAATGGTTTTCTAGCTTCCAGGAGTTGAATGGTGGAGTTGTTTTGATGGGCAATAATAATGCCTGGAAAACACAAGGGATAGGCAAAATCTGTTTGAAGATGCATGATGGAACAATCAGAGAATTGAGTGATATTCGGTATGTAACGGATATAAAGAAGAATCTTATCTCATTGGGCGCTTAGGAATCCAAGGGTCTCAAGATCACCATGGAGAGTGGAGTTCTTAAAGCTTTGTACGGGGCACTGGTGGTGATGAAAGGTTCAAGACGAAATAACCTATATTTCTTGCAGGGGAGTCCAGTTATTGGTGGAGCAGTTGTCATTCAAAGCTGCCTGACGTAGATGGCACAGACACTACGAGGTTATGGCATATGCGTCCTGGGCATGCTGGTGAAAAGGCGTTGCAAGGCTTATTGAAAGGTGCAAAGGCATGCAAATTGGAATTCTATGAACACTGTGCGCTGGGTAAGCAAACTGGAGTGAAATTTGGTACCTGCTATTCACCACACTAAAGGCATTCTAGATTATGCTCACACTGATGTTTGGGGACCTTCCAAGAATCCATCTTGGGGAGGTAGCCATTATTTTGTCTCCTTTGTTGATGACTTCTCTAGAAGAATATGGGTATACACCATGAAGCGTAAAAATGAAGTCTTGAAGATATTCCTGAAGTGGAAAAAGATGATTGAAACACAAAGCGGTTGAAAGATCAAGACCCTCAGATCAGACAACGGTGGTGAATATAAGTCTGATCATTTCTTGAAAGTTTGTCAAGATGAGGGTATTGTGAGGCACTTCACGGATAGGGAGACACCGCAACAGAATGGGGTGGCAGAACGCATGAACCGTACTTTGCTTGAGAAAGTCCAGTGTATGTTGTCTAATGCTGGTTCAGGCAAGGCCTTTTGGGCTGAGGCAATTACTTATGCAAGCCATCTCATTAATCGGTTGCCTGCTGCCTGCGAATGAGAGCAAAACGCCCATGGAGGTATGGTCTGGTAAACCTTGTATTGATTACAAGTATTTACACATATTTGGCTGTCCAGCCTACTATCATGTCAGGGAAAGCAAGTTGGATCCAAGAGCAAAGAAAGCTCTATTTATGGGCTTTAGCACTGGTGTGAAGGGATACCGACTCTTGGGTTCAGATGAGAAGAAATTTGTTGTAAGCAGAGATGTAACTTTTGATGAGGCTACTATGGTTAATCAGAACAAGCATGAAGGTGAAACTAAAGCGACCAAGACCATGAGTAGTTCAAAGCAGGTGGAGTTACTGAAGACTCCAGTTGTTCCAGGTAAGGTCTGATGTTATAGACACTAGTCCTACAGTTAATTCTGATGATGAAGAGGAGGCACCTACCCAAGAGCCTTCACAGCAACAAGATTTTATGCAACCAGAAGATCGAGAAGGGAAATTCGAAAGCCTGCTTGCTTTATTGATATTGTGGCATATGCACTTTCTGTTATTGAAGATGATATTCCATCCGCCTACAAAGAAGCTGTCAGAAGTTCAAAGAGCATGGAGTAGAAGAAATCTATGGATGAGGAGATGAAATCTCTTCATAAAAATGAGACTTGGTGTTGAGGCCCAAAAAATCCAAGGTTGGGCCTGAATAAATTCTCGGCCCAGTACTATGCCTTATTAAGAAAAACCCGACTTGGAGGACGCGAAAGTCTGTTATACACGCTCGCACGAGCCACAGTTTACGTGCCATGCCAAATAAATAATTCATCACGCTAAGAATTGAAATAAGCCTATAAAAGGCACTACCTCTACAAAGCCCATGCTAATTATCCCGTCAAGCATTATATCCCTTTCCAAAGGCAATAAAATTCGAGCACGTCAATCGACATACCATGCCAAGCGGAAGATCATTATTTTACACCTAGCCATGCTATAAGCTTAAGTTGGCCCAAGCCTCACAAATGCCCTGGGCTTACTGAGTGAGTTGTGGTATGGATGGTAACAACACTATGCCAAATTTCACTTTCCGCAACACTATATATGCATCGTCGAAATGAAATACCGATGCTTTTAGTATATTAGGCATCGATTTTATAAATAATAGGACTAAAAGTATATAAAGGTATCAGCACAAATTTTTGGTTTTTCCTACCGATGCTATTGATTATATTTAGCATCTAAGATAGAAATATACTGATGCGTAAAATTGTTGTGCGAAAAATAAATTTAAGCGCCACATTTAGCTCCGATGCCAAAAGCTTAATTGACCGCTCCAGTGATTTTTCCCTAAAATTTTTGTTGCCCACTTTGGAAGGCCATAAGCTCTGTTTCTGAGGTACCCATATGCTTATTTGTTGTTTGGTCTCTGAGAAAATCTGAGCAAAAACAAAAGGGAAGCAAATTGGATGGTTTTGGTTGTATCATTTTCTGATATGCTAGTTTGTTCAATTTTAATTTCAACAAAAAACTTGCCTTTTCTGAGTGTTTCACTGGTATTTTTGTTTTTCTTTAGCTTATTGTTAAAGATTTTATATAGTTTTTCTTAATCTTATATGGTCTTTTCATTTAATTTCAGTATGCGAGAAGTGGGAAAAAGAAGGCATTTTACACCCAAATGGAATTGGATGAGGTTCGAGATGAATGGGCAAGTCATGTGCTAGAGTGGATTTGAGTTTGAACATTCTCCTTGTTTTGGTAGTATTTTGCTTATTTATGTATGGATGATGTATGGATTTTGGTTTACTTGGCAGAACTCATAAGTTTACATATATAGGAATGTTTTTTGATGTTGCAATGGCAATATATATGAGTGTGGTTTTTGGTGTCAACTCTGTTTTTGTGTACCATGTTTGTAACATTTGAGTTAGTTTGCTCGTCCGGTGAATGGAAATCTGTTTCTGATTCTTTTTTCAGCTATTTAATTGGACTAACATATTGTACGATGAGAGTAGCTTGTTTTTGGGGAGCTCAACCTTTCATTTTCACATTGTCTTTGGTGGTTTGATTATGTTACAAGATTTATATGCTGTTTGTGTTGATAGTGGAATTGTTCATGTGCAGGTCTGGTTTTTTCCTCTATCTCTCTCTTCTTTTTTGTCAATAAGATTAAGTGAAAATCAGAGATTTAGCTTTTGCAGCACATACAATTTTCTCCCAGGTATATTCTTTTCTAGAACTTATCTTTGTTCAAATTCCTGTTACTTGCTCCCAGTTTCTTTTTGTATTTCCAAAAATGCAGAACTCAGTACAAATTGACAACTAAATGTGGAGACCAAGTACAAATCGTGAATGTGGAGACTCAGGACAAATTGACAGCTGAATGTGGAGACCAAGTACAAGTACAAATTTTGTAATTATAGGTTAATGCTATGGATGTGGTATTTTGTATGGATATAGTAGGAATCAAGATTGGTAAACAATGTAATTACTTTTGAATCTTCAAGTTTTATGGTATAAACTATTATGGTTGTTTTTCTAGTTAAAATCGTTGTTGAAAAGTTAAAAAAAAACGAAGGGTCAATAATATTTGTAGAAAGTCAAATCATTTGTAGGCTTTCCACATCAGCATAAATACAAAAAACGAAGGCGTAGACCATAATTTGCAACAGTAGTGGCATCTTTTCTAAAGTGGTAAGTTAGAACACGCTTCAGTATAATCAAAACCCTTGATGCTATAATGAGTATTTAGCATCAGCGCTGATATATTCCCTAATGCTATTAAAGGTTTAGGCATCGGAGGTCAACGCTCTTTTTGGCATATGGTAACACCTTATGCATCGGCGATTATGGAAGAGCGAAGTCGTAACTCATCTTTAGCGACGGGGAATGTCCGAAGCGTATCACTATATCTTTTGCATCGGTTCCCAATACATCGGTTGTTGGGTACCTTTAGCAACGGTATTTCCCCGACGCGAAAAGTCAATTTTGGCATAGTGCAAGCTTTCATGAGGCCCATTGATGAGCTGAGAAATGGAAGTTTTGGGTTTCTTGGGAGCCTAAAACTCAAGCCCATTTCTTGAGCCCAAATATGTGGGTAAGCATAAAAGAGAGAGAGAGAAAAGGAAGCCCAATACTCTAGACACTATGCCAAAAAAGGGCTTTAGCATCGGATAAAATCCGTTGCCTATTACACATAAATACCATGGTATAGGTGACTGTTGCCTATTCCTATGTAATAGGCAACGGATATTCTCCATCGCTATTTATTACTTACTACATCGGATATCAAGTAAACTCCGATGCCTAAATGATTTCCGAGTGCCAAAAAAAGGTTGACTTCTAACGCCTAAACCCGAAAACAGCATCAATACTTTCAAAAGGGAGGAGGCTAAAGAGGTCTAACATCATCAGTAGTTTTAAAAGGGATGAGGCTAAAGAGGTCTAACGGCATCAGTAATATCTATTATGCTGATGCATATTATCAATTACAACATCGTAGAAACAAATAATGGGGTTGTGAATTATGTTATACATCATCACTTTTTTTATTTTGCGGACGTGAAAAGCCTCCAATAGTGCTGGTGCTTACATAAATGCTGATGCTACTTCTCGTTTTAGGCATCAGTGATAATAGATGTCTGGTTGTTGTTTTTATCTTTCAACTTCAGTTATTTCTGGAACAGGTTTCATGAAGATCTTCACCTCATCCGAGCACCAGAGCATGCCTGATCCAAGGCCAAGAAGTTGACCTACGAAAATGAACAAAAATCAGAATTTATAACCAATAATGCACTTTTAGCTCATTTTCATTCTAACCAAGGTAAAACCTATCAAAACACAAAAAGAAAGTAAAAAAGCTATAAAATGTTAAGAACTAACTCAAAATAATGGGTGAATAATAAAAATGAACCGAACAGAGGAGAAAGAGGTGTACTAACCGATTTTGAATTTTCATTCATCTTGAAATGTTGTATTACCTTCTTCAAATACTACTTCTGACACAGACTAATCTTGCCCTTCCCTCTATCTCTTTCAATTTCGATACCTAATATCATCCGAGCTTCTCCCTAGTCCTTCATCTCAAATTCATTACTTAGTTGAGTCTTCAACCTTTCAATCTCCACTTTGCTCTTACATGCTATAAGCATATCATCAACATATAAAAGCAGATAAATGAAGGTTCCGTCTTGTAGTTTGCGAAAGTATACACAATGATCATAGTGACTTCTTGTGTACTTTTGCCCGATCATAAACCTATCAAATCACTTGTA
The DNA here is from genome assembly GCA_018703695.1 of Prunus fruticosa. NCBI lineage: Eukaryota > Viridiplantae > Streptophyta > Magnoliopsida > Rosales > Rosaceae > Prunus > Prunus fruticosa. Next base: position 5,768,207 of record CM031924.1, read on the forward strand.
CCATTGTCTTGGAGACTGCTTCAAACCATACAATGATTTTTGCAATTTGCAAACCCAATTTTCCTTTCCAGCAACATTAAAACCTTCTGGCTTAGACATATAAATCTCTTCTTCCAAATCACCATGTAAGAACGCAGTCTTGACATCAAGTTGGGCCAACTCAAGGTCAAACTGTGAACCAAAGCCAACAGAATACGAATAGAAGAATGTTTTACTATATGAGAGAATACCTCATTGTAGTCAATGCCTTCATTTTGAGCATAGCCTTTAGCTACCAATCTGGCTTTGAATCTTACATTGTCTTTTCCCAAAGATTCCATCTTCTTGGCATAAACTCATTTGCAACCAATTGCTTTCTTCCCCTTTGGTAACTGAACTAGCTTCCAAGTGTATGGGTCTTTTTGTTCTGGTAGCTACAAATGGGCTAGGCTGTCGTAAGGAGCGAATGAGTGAAATTACCCCCTTGTGTCTGAGTTCAAGAACTAGGCCCAAAGAATGTTTCGAAAGGGCAGTAGAACCTTAGGAAACACCCTGATTGTCTTCACCAACAAAAATAACGATGGCTTATAGATAAATTCTTTAGCTTGGCATGAGAGGCTTGTGGCATGGGAGCAAAGCAATCATGAGTTTAGCATTAAAGAGAGAGAGAGAGAGAGAGAGAGAGAGAGAGAGAGAGAGAGAGAGAGAGAGGCTGTGAGTTCCTATGAGAAACAGGGGTTCTAAGGAAAGAGGGAAGGTATTTTGGAAGGATTTGTTGAAGAAAGAGAGAAAGAGGAAGGAAGGTGGGTGGGTTGAGCAGTTTCGGCAGCTCAACGAGAGCTATGTCAAACTTTGGAACAGTCTAACAAGAGCGAAAATGGGAGGAAATGGAGGAATAGGGCACAAAATTGCAGGGTTTTGTAGGTGAGAGAGGAAGCTTGCTCTCCAGATGTGGGTTGGTTTTGATGGGTAGAAGATGGCTCCTTTTATAGCCGCTGGAAGCCTTCCTTTCCCAAGAAACCCTAATGGTAACCATTTTCTGTCCAAACACACAAAGACAAGGTATGAAACCTGTTCCAAAGGATGTTGACTAAATATATCCAAATTTGAGCTCCATTGGACAAGTATAGCCTATCCAACTGATCCTACATGTTACAGCAGCTCTAGAGAATTGTTTTGCTCCAGCTTTTACCTCCATAAGTGTCATCTTGATTCTTCTTGTTACCATACCATTTGGTAACAAGAAATTACTTTGGTTAAGAGATATTTTCTGAAACAAATAGCATCTTGGTGAAGACAAGAGCAAATTAAACCCATCATGGCAAGGGGACAAAGGCAAAGGCTTTAACAAAAGCAAGACTTTTATATTAAAAGTATGAGCTGAAAATGATGGGCAAGGGAGTGCAATCTGAAATGAAAGGGCTATTGAACGTGGGGGAAGGAATTCATTCATCATTCCAAATTGTGCAGAGATTTTTGGGAGCTGGAGATGAAGCTTAGAGCTAGGGAGCTCAAGGAGGAAGACAAGGGAAACAAAGCAAGAAGTTGAAGAGATTTCCACCATTGAAGACCTTGAGCTCCCATGTTCACAAAATCTATAACTTCTTTCTAATTTTGTTTTGAGTTTGTATTTGAAATAAGTATGAGCAACTAAACTCCATAGCTAGGGCTTAGGTTGAAGCCCTAAACATGATTACTCTATTGTTTTGATGCTTGAGTGTATGAATTTCTAGATTTTGTTGATGAATTTCAATTCACTAAAATAATCTATCCCTGATGTATGTTCTTCTTTGATTGATCACCTTTGAAAGCATGGTTCTTGAGGTTGTTGGGATTGTGTGTATCTTCATATTTTCCTAAGCAACAAATGGATGAAGTAAGAATCATCCATGTGAATTGGTTTCTTGAATATCTAATGTAAACATCATGCTATTAGGGTTCTTGTGGTGTTCATATTCTCTTTGAGCTTAATGGGTTTTTCTTGTAATTGAATCAAAGTACTAAGCACACCTAGATTCAGTTATAGGGAAGGCACAAGCATTGTAGCACTAGTACTATACTTTACGTATATTAGAGAGAATCAATGCGTCTTGAGCCACTAGTACTGGTCTTGATTGCGAACATCTTCATCAACACATTTAGAGTTCATCACTTGAGTATCCATAAACATGGGTAGAATTGTTTATGGTGGATTTCGAAACCCTAGTGTTTGTTACTTGGTACTTTCACATTTTGATAACTCAAATCTGCCATTCTCATTTAAATTCAAAGTTCATTTACTTTCATGCATTAGAATTAGGTCACTTGAACCAAACCAAACCCCCCCTCCCCCCCACCCAAATTACTTTCATTTTCACTGTTCACGGCTTTGTTCACAGGTGATAAATAGGTGATAAAAGGGTGATAGAAAGTGCTGTTTCTGTTTTTCTTTGATTTCTTGTTTTGTTTATTTTCTTTTACCTTCCTTTATTCATTTTTAGTTCCCAATTTATACTGTGTTTGTGTGTTGTGTAAAATAAGTGTTCTTTATGTACTCAAATTGGAACTTATAGGAAGCTGACAAGTTCCTTGTGGGATCGAACCCGTACTTACATAATCTATACCTCAATAGATTCGTGCACTTGCGGGTATTTTTAATTAGTTGTTTGCACATTAATTTGTATCCTTTTACGAATACAACACCCCCATTTCAAACTTAGTGCTTCTATGCCTCCGAACACTGACGAGGAGAGTCATTACATGGCTCAAATTCCATATGCAAGTGTTGTTGGTAGTTTGATGTATGCTATGGTATGTACTAGGCCTGATATTTCACAAGCTATTAGTATTGTCAGTAGATTATGCATAATCCAGGAAAAGGGCATTGGCAAGCTGTGAAATGGATTCTACGGTATATTCTGGGTACTGTGGATGTTGGTTTATTGTTTCAACAGAATAAAGTTACTAGTCAATGTGTTGTTGGATATGTGGATTCTCATTACGCAGGTGATTTGGACAAGCGTAGGTCCACTACAAGTTTTGTATTCACTATTGTTGGAGGTCCAGTGAGTTGGAGGTTGATTTCTGCAATCTACAGTTGCTTTGTGAATACATGGTGATAACAGAAGCTATAGAGGAAGCCATCTGGCTTCAAGGGTTGCTTGATGACTTAGGGGTTCAACAGGACCATGTGGATGTTCATTGCGACAGTTCAGAGTGCTATTTATTTAGCAAATAATCAAGTTCATCATGCATGTACGAAACACATTGACGTAAGGTTCTATTTTGTCAGTGAGATCATTGATGAAGGAGATATTCTTCTTGAGAAGATTGGAACCGCAGACAATCCTGCGGATTGTTCAAGTTTAAGCATTGCTTAGACTTGATTAGCATTTGTAAATTTTGTTGATTGCCACGTGGGGGATTGGGAGACGACTATTGTGAGTTCTACTTCGAGGGTTTGAGCCAAGGTGGAGATTGTTGATTATTGGCTCGAACAATAGTCAAAAGTGAAACATACTTTCAGCTACTTATTGAGGTAGTTGGCTGTTTGTCTTGGTTGATTGGCAGCAAATGGGAATGCATTAATTATGGGCAGCTTTAGGCTTTGCCTATACTTTGAGCCATGGGCTTCATTAATTGGCAAGCTGCATGTGAGAGACAAAAGGCATGCATTTATGGCTAACTTTTTAACTTGATGGGAGGCCTTTGGCCATTGGCTTCTTTGAGAAGCCACTTCCTTTGGCTTCAAAAGGAGAAGCAGCAGCAGCCCACTGAGAGAGGAAAAAAGAAGCTGCACGAAAAGTGAGGGAGAGAAAAATAGCAAGAAGCCATTCGGAGAGAGAAGAAAATTCTCAAATTGTTCTTTGCTTTGTATTTTTGGTTTTCTCTTCCTATTGTGAGTGTGTGAGCTTCGGTTATTTGGGTCTTTGGGAAAGTTGAGTGATAAACACTATTGTATGTTCTCATTGATTATAGTGGAATACTCCGTCGTCTCCAAACTAGATGTAGGCATTGCCGAACCAGTATAAATCTTGGTGTTCTTGTTGGTGTTGTTTTGTTCTTTTTATCTCTTGCGAGTTGTTCTTTATTTTTTCACTCACAGTTGGTTGACGCTTCCGTACAACACCCTCCCCATATCCACTTTGCATCACCAACAACACCTTTGCCTCCCCATTGCTCCTCATCACACTCTCTCTAGCTCTCTTATCCCCCAACATGCAACACACACTCCACAACACCGCCAAGCCGTCCTCCTTCGTCGACCGCGGCACCTTCATCAGCCTCGACGCCATCGCAGCCGCGCATTTCTCCTCCTCGCTTATAGGGACCGGCCCTCCGCACACGTGGCAATCGTGGACAGAAGCTTTAAACACTTTTCCCCAGCCAGATGGTAGTGTCAGAGTTTAAGAGCGTTGCCTGTGATGACTAGGATGAGTCCGAATCGGACGAGTTCCGCTTTAACTGTACGAGTCACTGACACAGATGCTAAGCATGAGAAAACGACGCCGTGTAGGTTTTGATCAGTTTCTGAGCTCAATAGATCGTTTAGTATGGACAATAAGCATTCTTTCTCTGCGATTAATCGTTTCGACTTGAGCCTCGAGCGCGATTTCGAATCCAGAACCATGGCAGATTCGATCTTCGAGCTCAGCCTGCCTTTCCTGCAACAACAATCGAATTGAAGAGAGGCAATTTCGGTTGCTTTTCGTTGTTAACAATATAGTTGCTAAGGTGTGCAGAATGAGCTATGAGCTAGAGAGTGGTCATGTGCTTCTCAGTGCATAACACATGAATGTTAGTTAGGTTACTTAGAGGAGAAGAAAGACTGTTAGCTATTTAAACACTAGATTTGCTTAAGCTTCAGTCAGGATTGTAACATATTTTTCATAACAAAAATATTCAAAGCTTGTTTCTCCTCTCTCTCTCTCTCTCTCTCTCTCTCTCTTCTCTACTTTCTTTGTGTAAAACCAAAACCTAACTTTCTTTTCGCCATGGTTAACATGGTATTAGAGCTTCGGCTCTCTGATTCATGATCCTTTTCGCTTCCCCTCCACTATATCATAATTAATTTCTGTGGTTCAAGCTATCAATTGCATCAATGGCAATTCGTTGGATGCAGATGCTTCTCTCAAGTCTGATACTCTTTTTGGCAATTCTACAAGTGTTCGCTGCCAACTTTCTTCGCACACTATTCTTCTTCACTCGATAATGTCTTCATCTCCGGTATGCAGATTCTGACTTCAATTTCTGTTTAGGTATGATGCGATTTCATTAAAGCATGAAGCATGCTTAATAATTCCTTGAAGCACGAAGCTACCTTCTCTAATTACTTGAAGCACAAAGCACTTTCTCTGTCCTCTTGAAGCACGAAGCAATTTCTCTGTTTTCTTGACAAACACGAAGCAATTTCTTTGATTCGTTGAAGTAATTTCTTATCTCTGAATATTGGAGCACGAAGCTTTCTGATTCTTTCATTATACACTGCCATGACTATTACTGCCCCCCTGAAAATTGATACCTTATTAGGTGTTTTGACTATTAAGTTGAATGACGATAATTTTGTGAAATGGAACTATCAATTGGAGTCTGTTCTTCAAGGATACGACTTATTTGGCCATTTTGATGGCTCCTCTGTGTGTCCTCCTAAATATGTCATCACTTAGAGTCTGAAGGAGTTACAACTGAGTTAACTGAGGATTATCGTCACTGGATTCAAATTGATAAATCTTTGCTAAGTTTGCTTATCGCAACGCTGTCTGATGAGGCAATAGAGTATGTCATTGGTTGCAAATCGGCCAGGGATGCGTGGTTATGCCTCACAGATAGTTATGCTTCTATCTTCAGGGCTCGAATAAATCAACTCAAAACTGAGTTGCACACTATCCACAAGTGTGGTGATTTTGTCGAGAAATTCTTACTTCATCTAAAGCACATACGAGACCAATTGTCAGCAGCAGGATTTAAGCTCTCTGATGATGACATTATCATTGCAGCCTTAAATGGTTTACCACAGGAATTTGACATGATCAAGACTGTGCTCATTGCCCGAGAAACACCTATAGCTCTTAAGGAGTTCAGAGCTCAATTATTGTTTGTTGAGAAAAATATTGAATAAAAAATGTTAGCAATGAATCACTCTATGACCGGTATGATGAGTGTCAGTCCATTCGAAATTGGCTCATCTTTTCATTCTCAAGGTTCTTCTCAGACTCAGGGTACTTCCTTTACAGTTGGTACTATCACTGCTCACCCTCAGGCTTCATTCCCTATGGGGTTTACTAGGGTTAAGTCACAGGCCAATACTTCTCATGTAGCTTATCAACCATCAGGCTCCTCTCATTCATCTTACCAGACTAATAATGCCTCAGGCTCTTCCAATCAGTTTGTTCCTCGCGGTAGAGGCTCCACCAATGGTCTGTTCTATAACCACAGGAGCCACAGAGGTGGTTTTCCACCACAGTTTCTTCTGCCCCTAGATCTCAAGCCATACCTGAGTACCAAATATGCAATAAGAGATGACATACATCACCAAATTGTTACTACAAGATTCAGGATAACTCATCCACACCTATCCTTGAGTGTCAAATCTGTGGAAAGAAAGGGCACATAGCATTGAATTGTTATCATCAAGCCAACTTTGCATACCAAGGCTCTCCTCCTCCATAATCTCTTCAGACTATGATAGCCAATATGTCCTCTCATTATACTCCAAATGACCTCTGGATAACTGACTGTGGAGCTTCCCACCACATGACACCCAATTTTCATCAGTTGCAAGCATCTGCCCCTTACTCTTCTGAGGACAAGATCACTATAGGCAATGGGAAAGGTCTAAGCATAGACAATATTGGACATTCTACTTTATCAGCCTTACCAGGCACTTTACACTTAAATAAAGTGTATGATGTTCCTAAACTTTCTGCCAATCTTCTATCTGTGTATCAACTCTATAAGGATAACAACTGCATTGTTATATTTGATGAGTATCACATATATGTACAAGACAAGAAAACCAACAAGATTATGTTCAAAGGTCAGAGTGACAAAGGGCTCTACCCTATCCCACAGATTCATCCTCAACTTTCCCAGATTCACAAGTCACCCTTAGCCTCTTCAATACCTGTCGTAGCAAATAAAGATGTAGTCAACAATAAAGCCTTTAATCGGCCTACAACAGCACAAGAGGGTTCAAGGACTCATGCACTATTAGGCCAATGAGTCAAAACCAAGCTTTGGCATCTTTGACTGGGCCATGCTTCCAATGATGTTCTTCATCACATGTTAAAAGTTTCTCAAATTCCCTTGTGTTTAGATTCAACTACTGAGATGGTGATTCTTGTTTACAAGGCAAAATGCACAAATTGCCTTTTCCTTCCTCTTCTACCACTAGTCTTACACCCTTTACTAAGCTGCATATTGATGTTTGGGGTCCTTCAGCTGTTGCAACTCTAGGTGGTTATAGATACTTTCTTACCATTATAGATGTTTGTACACGCTACATGTGGGTATTTCCCTTGATCAATAAATCAGAAGTTTCATATGTTTTCATAAGGTGTCATGCATATATTGTCACTCATTATCAAGCTCAAGTTCATTTTCTACAATCCGATGGTGGTGGTGAATGTATTAGTTACATGTTTAAACATTTTTTAGCCTCTAAAGGCATTCTTCATCAGCTCTCCTATCCATATACCCCTCAACAAAATAGGTTGGCCGAGATGAAGAATAGGCATCTTATTGAGACTATTCTTGCCTTACTAACTACAGTTGGGTTATCACTTCCCTTTTGGTGTTTTGCTGTGACTCACGCAACCTTATTGATCAATCGCATGCCAAGTCGAGTTCTCACTATGCTATCTCCATATTATAAGCTTTTTGGTAGTCATCCAAATCTACTTTCTCTCAAAGTCTTTGGGTCTGTAGTATATCCTTTGCTAGCCCCTATAATGCTCACAAACTTGAACCACGATCCCATTAGTGTATCTTCTTGGGATACTCCATGGGATATAAGGGAGTGCTGTGTTATGATCTGCAAACTCAGAAGGTTCTCATTTCTAGACATGTTATACACAATGAGATTCTGTTTCCATGCAAGACAAACAAGTTTTCACCTCAAAATCAGTCCTCACAGACAATATCCACTTCTCAATCTACACCAGTGAAATCTACACCAGTTGCTATTGTTATGTCATCCATGCCATAACCCCAGCTTTCTCACTCGCTTGTGATTACGTCTTCTACATCATCAAGTCCTTTCTCCAATTCTTCTTCTTCTACCATGCCTCGAGTTCATGATGATTAGTTGCTACTAGTTTTCACAGATGCACAGTTAGAAGTTATACTTCTTCTTGCATCTTCATCTTCACAGATGCATAGTTCAGTACATCCTCCTGAGCAGCTGCACACTGCAAGCTCTATGAATTGTCACCCTATGCAAACTAGATCCAAATCTGGAATTGTACAACCCAAGCAATTCCCAGATTTTTTCAGTTTTCATACGCAGTTAACTTCCACTACAGAACCATACACTCCCTCACATTTTAAACAAGCTATTGGTCATCTAGCATGGCAACAAGCCATGTCCAAAGAAATTCAAGCTCTTGATCAACAAGGTACCTAGACTCTTGTTCCTCCTCCCACAGATACAAACATTGTGGGCTATAAATGGATTTTTAAAATCAAAAGGAATGCAGATGGCACTAGCTCTCACTATAAGGCCCGATTAGTTGCTCAGGGATTCAATCCAGAATATGGATTGGATTATGAAGAAACCTTCAATCCTGTGGTATGTCATACAACTATGCGACTCATTCTTAGTTTAGCTATCAATTTTCAGTGGGAATTAAGGCAGTTGGATGTGAAAAATCCCTTCCTTCACTGTGAGCTTCAAGAATAAGTGTTCATGAAGCAACCTCAAGGTTTTGTCAATTCTCAACATCCTGATTATGTGTGCAAGCTTCAAAAATCCTTATACAGACTGAAGCAAGCTCCTCATGCATGGAATGTGAAATTCACATGCTATTTACCCACCTTAGGGTTCTCAGTTTCACACTCTGACCCCAGCCTGTTCATGAAGACAATTGCTTCTGATGTTGTCATCCTATTACTCTATGTATACGACATAATAATCACAGGTGCCAATCCTCCACTGGTGACATTTGTTATTCAAGCTCTTGGCGAAGTGTTTGAACTTAAAGATCTGGGAAAGCTCAAATATTTCCTTGGTCTTGAGGTGCAATACCATTTAGGGGTAAAATATTTGTTAATCAAGCCAAATATGCTAGAGACCTCATCAAAAAGGCTTTTATGGATACATGTAAGCCTTGTAGCACCCTTCTAAACAGCTTCATCAGGTCTTAAAAGATGAAGGTATCCTTCTTTCAGATCCTACCCTCCTTTGAAGCATTGTAGGTGCTCTTCAAGACTTAACGTTCACTAGACTTGACATTGCCTTTGTAGTCAACATTGTCTCCAGTTATGCATAGTCCTACAGATGTTCATTTCGGCCTCGTTAAACGAATCCTCAAAAACTTGCAAGGTACTTTGCAGTTTAGTCTGACGTTTACTCCAGGATCCATGGGCTTATCAGGATATTTTGATGCAAATTGGGTTGGCGACCCCAATACACGTAGATCAACCACAGGGTATGTTGTCTTTCTCGGCTCCAACCCTATATCTTGGTCCTCCAAGAAACAAGCATCTGTTTCTTGCAGTTCTACAAAAACCGAGTATCGAGCCCTTGCCCACTATGCTGCAGAGATCTCATGGATACAACAAGTCTTGTGCAATATGCATATGATAGTTCCTGAAGCACCACTTCTGCAAGTGATAACTTGTCTGCTCTAGCTCTTAGTGCAAACCCTGTTTTTCATTCTTGTATTAAACACATGGATGTAGATTATCACTTCATTAGAGAGCGTGTTCAAAGTAAAGATCTTGTAGTCCAATATGTCCCCACAGATGAGTAGGTTGCAAATTATCACTTCATTAGAGAGCGTGCTTCTCAGGACATAACACGTGAACGTTAGTTAGGTTACATAGAGGAAAAGAAAGACTGTTAGCTATATAAACACTAGATTAAGCTTTGTTTAAGCTTAGTTAGGATTGTAACAGATTTTTCATAACATAAATATAGAGCTCGTTTCTCTCTCTCTCTCTCTCTCCTACTTTCTTTCTCTAAACCCAAAACCTAACTTTCTTTTTGCCATGGTTAAGATTCGTAAACAATTGGCGCAATTGTTCTTTGACTCCATTTTGAGGCAAAATCAAATCCAAAACCCTAATTACCGTTTCAAAAACCTCGATTTCAACGCCTTTTCTATTTAGAACCCCAACAATGGCGGGAACGAAACCGTTGAAATCATATGCCTATGGCCAAGTTATTGCCTTCTCTGGAGAAGCCGAAGGCAAACTGGCCCGAATTCGATAACCATTGTGAGTTATTGGGATAGAGAGAAGCACCTAAGCTAATGTTGGAAGTTCCTGGTTGAGCGGCTGCAAAAATAGAGAATATAGTAAATGGAAGAAGAAATAGAAAAGTTGCAGACATTGGTTGAAGTTTTTTCTTGTTCTTTGGAGAGGCTTATTTTTCTCATATAATTTTAATCTGCAAGATAGCAAAGTATGTATCTTGCATATCAACTTCAAGGCCTCAATCAAAGGAAGTGAGAAACATTTCCATTCCACCAAGTCAAAATTCCAAGTCTTTTAACTTAAAGTATCCGAAGAGAGTGGAGACCAGAAATTGGTTCCTGTTTTCCAAGAAGAAAAATGTCTTTGGTGATGGTTGACTCTGAAATCTGGATGGTGACATTCAACTTCAACTTCAATTTGTTTTAGTTTTCTAAGTAAGAGTGCCGTGTATTTGATTTATGCTGAACAATTCCAAGTCTTTTTATTAGCTCACCCCAGAAAAGAAGCAAAGCACTATTTGTTCGCCCTACTCGATTTTTGGTAAACATATCTCACAAATTATTATAGATTAACTACACTTTAGTCCCTGGAGGTTTAGTGTCAATATCGAAATGGGACCCAAGGTTTTAATTAAATCAATTTCATACACGATATTTCAAAGTATTATCAATTTACAACCGCCGTACATTAACCGTTAAAATCAGACGTTAGATGACGACGTGGCAATCGTGGGACCCACCCACTAATCAATCCTAAAAAAAATTTATATAAAAATAATAAAATAACATTTTTTTAAAAAAAAAGCGTAAAATAACCTAAGAGTTGCAGAGTAGATCGTTGGCTTCCATCATCTTCGACTCCGATTTCGACCCTTCCCGTGGAACTCCTGCTCCGGCCTCTTCGGGACAGTCGTGGACCCGCCGACGGTGGAGTCACGATCATTATAGGAGCGGTCAGCGCCAGAGAGAAGACGCCGACGATGTGCGATGAAGAAGAGGAAAAAAACATACAAAATTGAATTGCTCTGCGATTTAATGGGCAGCCTCTGGAATTGGTCTTGAGCATAATCCCAGGTTGAATATTTGAGAATCTTGTATATGTTTCCAATTTTTTTCTCTTATGTAAATCTTTGGGTCTACCTCTTCTTGCTTTGTACTGGATTCGAAGTGCTTCTTGGTGGGTTTTTTGGTATTTTGCTTCCTGGGTTTTCTTTTTGGACCAATCTGCCCCGCAGAAACTGGAGTGATGCAAGCAGAGAGGTGCAGAAAAGCCATTGCAAATATGCATTTTGATCAGTGTTATTCGAGTCCAATATCTCGGGCCAAGGTTTGAAGTTGAACATCTTTCTGAAGTATGTTATGGACCTTATTGCATTTAATTTCAAAGCAGATTTTAATTGTGGGTTTCCGAATTCTGATGCAGTCCGCTGCTGAAATTATATGGCAAGGGAGGGAGGAGCCGCTCGTTTTCCTCGACTCGCTGAAGGAGGCTCATCTGTTTTTCCTTGAAGGCATGAAAAATGGTCAGTCTGCTCGTGTTTTACTTCCTGGTTTTAATTCGTTCCGAATTCATGCAGTTCAAAAATGTTGTCGGTATTTTGCTTACTGGGTTATCTTTTTTGATTCGGTGGAGTGAATGGATGGGTTTAAAGGAACTCTTTGGACATTGACGTTCATGGATGGCCATGAAACCTGTGAGGTGCTTGAGAAATCCATGGAGGTTAGAGAAACAGCGAAGCTATGCATTCATATCACATCAATTTCCAAACTTTCTTTCAAATTTTCCAATTTCAAGACTAATTTCCACTTGGGTTTCTTTTACTTTTCCAATTTGATTAGTTCTTTTGTTTGTTTTTTCTCTGATCTGTTCATGTTTTTCTTTTGACATGGGCTATTAATTCTTTTTTCGCTTCTTTTGTTGGTTATTGCTAGCAATCAAGAAGGATCTGCCTTCGATTTTCAATTGGCATCTCCTCTTCGCCGACTCCAACGACGGCAATTCTTCCAGGGCCAGAGGGCTGCCGCGTCGTCTTCCTCTCTCCAGCCACCATTGAAGAAGTTCTTCAAAGAACGGGATACACCAAGGTACTGGCTTGGAAGAGACCCAGGAAGCTCCTTTCAAGGTGAGATTATGAAGGCGAGGCCATGGCCGCTGAGCTTGGGGTACTCTGGGACTATAGTGAAAGCAAAAGCGGTGGAAAAGGAAGGGTGGCTGGGGGAGGGAGAGTTGCTGGGATATTTTGTTTTAGGTTTTTTGGTTTTGAAAAAATATATATTAAAAAAAAATTAATCTTTAATCTTCTTTCTGAAATGCCCTTCGTGGACTAGTTGTATTCAGGATATATGTGGTGAGGCCCACAGTTGACACGTTAGCATTTAACGTTTGACCAGACGGCCAATCTAACAGACGGGGTGAATTGGTCATATTTGAATACGTTGGGTATGACATTGATGAAATTGAAATCTCGGGCCCATTTCAATACTGACCCTAAACCTCCGGATACTAAAGTGTAGTTAATCCTACATATAACACATGTATAAGATTTACAACATGATTATACTACTGTAATATTCTATAATCACTTCTTGAGAACCCACGTACGAACAAATAGTGATTAAATATAATAAATATAAAACTAATTATTGTGATTAACACCGAAACAGTAATTTTTCATGACTAATATTTGATTAGAGCCTTGCTAATAATTGTAATCCAATAAAATATTCAGTGGATTACCCACCTCTCCTCCTCTCTCCTCAACCTCCTGTCTCCTACTCCTTAAACAAATCGAAACTTACTCCTTTTCTTTTGTAAGCTCTTCGCTCCCAAAACAACCCAGCAAGCCCTTTCTCGTCTGATTTTCTTTTTACATCCGGTGGTTTTCACCTCGATCCCTTCAATTTTTTTGGCTATCTCCTTGCTTTTGACAGAGTTCGCTATCTCCCTAGTTTTTCTAGGGCGTTTCTTTGGCTCTGGGCGGTCCTTTTAGATCAAATCTCAAATCTGAGATTTTATATCTAAGATCTGAGAGCTAGAGTAGGACTTGCTTCAGTCATGGCTTTCCTTGTATTTTGTTTTCTATATAAGCTTTTTTCTCTACCTTTTTATATATTGATATATTCTTTGATATTCTGGAATGCAGGAAGATCAAGTTCTTTCCTTGTCTTTCACTTGAGAGCAAACTCTTTTTTTGTTTATTTCCCTCCTAATTATTTTATATTTCTAGTTAGTGATGTTAGTGCGGTATCACAATGTTTGTCCAATTTGCATTTCGTCGTTCTTTCTCAAGCCAGCCATTGAGCCAGGAACACCAACAATGATCAGATCCCTTCACCATAGACAGATGAATGGTTGATGCTACCAACTACAAAAGAAGAGGGTGAGGTTGTAATTCCTTAACCTTGGATATCTACTAACTTAGCTAATTGGAATTTGGTGTTGTTATACATATCTGGTTGGTACTAGAAATGTCCTACCAGAGATAGCCTACTAGAAATAGCCCACCAGGAGTGACGTACCAGATATGGCCTAAGCCAATATGGCCGAAATGTCATACCCGAGCAATATGTGCTAGCCAACTCCTCCTGCCTCAGCCATGAGCAAACCACCACGCATGCCTTTGATAACAGATCACCCACTACCTCAGGTCTCCGACAACCCGTGCCTTCCCCACGTGCCCAGCTCATACCCCACGGAGGATGTCCCCTGACAGCCCATACCTTTGCCACTTGCCCATTAAACAATGGCAAGTGGTCCTCCTCTCCTGCCTATATAAGGGAACATACCCCTCTCCGCAGGGGGCTCTCCGATTTCTCCTCTCCATGGGCATATCCAGAGATGTCCAAGCTCTCCCCCTCTTCCTCTTGTATTCAGGCTCTCAAGCCTCTCCATGTATATTGTAATACTCATTCATAGAGAAATATAAACACCAAGCTCTCCAGTGGACGTAGCCCTATTCATGGGTGAACCACTATAAATCTGTGTAATGTGTGTGATTGTCCGGATATCCATTACCCGTGCTAAAACACTCGTTAACAGTTGGCGCCGTCTGTGGGAAACGACACGAAAGGTTTATGTCGTTCTCATCCTTCTCCACCTCGAAATCCATCTCCACTGAGAACCATATTCATGGTCCAGCTACTTCTAGCCGACGGTGACGAGCGGGAGCGGGTCCTACGCAGCTGAAAAATCTGCTCAAGACACCTAGGTCCCTCCACTTGTGAAAATCAAGGGTAGCAAGCGAGACAAGAAATGGAGAAACAACTCGACTCGGTCCCAAGGCATCCCACTAAAATTATTGGCTACTAGACCCAAGGACCGAACTGTGCACAAGGTCAAACCCGATATGGCCGACCCATTTTCTGGCTACAAACTCCGAGCTCTAAGTTGAACCACACTTGCTCTGGTCTAACCACCTATGATCCCAGCCGACCAGATATGACTCTCAGCCGACCCGGTATCGTCTGGGTCGACCAGGTACAGACCGAGCCGTCTAGATGTGCCGACCTGGTCCTTACAGACCTATCAGAAATCAAGGGTTGTCGGAGCTCCAGTTGTGTCGACTCCATCCTTGCTACCCCGCGCCACTACGCAATTCCTCCTCCCAGGCGTCGCTCTCTGTTGAAGTGCATAAACAGCACACCTCCAGTGTGCCCAAACCAGCTCGGTACCACAACTCCAATGTGCTCGTAAATCGGCTCGGTATTACGCAGGTGTGGATAGAAAGGCACCACCTGACCACCTCGCATGCTCGACCAAGGTGACCACCTCGGATGAAATGGCCAACCCGACTACTTGCATGGCCAACCTTCAGGTTAGACCCGAGCACATTCATGGTCAACCAGGACCTCGCATGCTCAGCTTCTACGTTGAATGTCGGACCAAGCAATTTGCTTGGGTGGCTCTCCTGCCTTAACAGGTCAACCAACACCTTGCATGTTCGACTCTTTACATCACATGCGCCGAACCCCTTGCATGGCCAACCTTCAAGTTAGACCCGAGCACATTCAGGGTCAACCAACACCTCGCATGTCCGACTCTTTGCGTCACATGCGCCGAACCCCGTGCATAGTCATCCACCAAGTTGATTGACCAACCCCACCACCTTGCATACGTGGTGTGTTACTTGAAAAGACGACCCAGCTGACCACCTTGCATGCATGACCGACCTGCCTACCTTGCATGCATGGTGTGCTACTCCCAAGGATGAGCCAAATGACCACCTTGGAGAAAATGACCACCCCGACCACCTTGCATGTATGGTGTGCTACGAGCCAGGTGACCACCTTGGAGAAAATGACCAGCCCGACTACCTTACATATGTGGCGTGTTACCCACAACGATGTGTTTGTTGACCACCTCGGATGAAATGGCCAACCCGACTACTTGCATGGCCAACCTTCTGGTTAGAGTCCGAGCACCTTGCATGCTCAAGTCTCCATGGCGTAGCCGACGCATCTTGCATGCTCAAGACTCCACGGCGTAGCCGACCCGAGCGCCTTGCATGCTCAAGTCTCCACGGCGTAGTCGACCCGAGCGCCTTGCATGCTCAAGTCTCCACGGCGTAGCCGACGCATCTTGCATCTTGCATGCTTAAGTCTCCACGGCGTAGCCGACCCGAGCACCTTGCATGCTCAAGTCTCCACGGCGTAGCCGACGCATCTTGCATCTTGCATGCTTAAGTCTCCACGGCGTAGCCGACCCGAGCACCTTGCATGCTCAAGTCTCCATGGCGTAGCCGACGCATCTTGCATGCTCAAGTCTCCACGGCGTAGCCGACGCATCTTGCATCTTGCATGCTTAAGTCTCCACGGCGTAGCCGACCCGAGCACCTTGCATGCTCAAGTCTCCATGGCGTAGCCGACGCATCTTGCATGCTCAAGTCTCCACGGCGTAGCCGACCCGAGCACCTTGCATGCTCAAGTCTCCACGGCCGACCCGAGCACCTTGCATGCTCAAGTCTCCATGGCGTAGCTGACGCATCTTGCATGCCCAAGTCTCCATGGCGTAGCCGAGCCAACGCATTTTGCATGCTCAAGTCTCCACGGCGTAGCCGACCCGAGCACCTTGCATGCTCAAGTCTCCATGGCGTAGCCGACGCATCTTGCATGCTCAAGTCTCCACGGCGTAGCCGACCCGAGCACCTTGCATGCTCAAGTCTCCACGGCGTAGCCGACCCGAGCACCTTGCATGCTCAAGTCTCCATGGCATAGCCGACGCATCTTGCATGCTCAAGTCTCCACGGCGTAGCCGACCCGAGCACCTTGCATGCTCAAGTCTCCATGGCGTAGCCGACGCATCTTGCATGCCCAAGTCTCCATGGCGTAGCCGACCCGACGCATCTTGCATGCTCAAGTCTCCACGGCGTAGCCGACCCGAGCGCCTTGCATGCTCAAGTCTCCATGGCGTAGCCGACGCATCTTGCATGCTCAGTCTCCACGGCGTAGCCGACCCCAGCACCTTGCATGCTCAAGTCTCCATGGCGTAGTCGACGCATCTCGCATGCTCAAGTCTCCATGGCGTAGCCGACGCATCTTGCATGCTCAAGTCTCCACGGCGTAGCCGACCCGAGCACCTTGCATGCTCAAGTCTCCACGGCGTAGCCGACCCGAGCGCCTTGCATGCTCAAGTCTCCATGGCGTAGTCGACGCATCTTGCATGCTCAAGTCTCCACGGCGTAGCCGACCCCAGCACCTTGCATGCTCAAGTCTCCATGGCGTAGTCGACGCATCTTGCATGCTCAGTCTCCACGGCGTAGCCGACCCGAGCGCCTTGCATGCTCAGTCTCCACGGCGTAGCCGACCCCAGCACCTTGCATGCTCAAGTCTCCATGGCGTAGTCGACGCATCTTGCATGCTCAAGTCTCCACGGCGTAGCCGACCCGAGCGCCTTGCATGCTCAAGTCTCCATGGCGTAGCCGACGCATCTTGCATGCTCAAGTCTCCACGGCGTAGCCGACCCGAGCGCCTTGCATGCTCAAGTCTCCATGGCGTAGCCGACGCATCTTGCATGCTCAGTCTCCACGGCGTAGCCGACCCCAGCACCTTGCATGCTCATGTCTCCATGGCGTAGTCGACGCATCTCGCATGCTCAAGTCTCCATGGCGTAGCCGACGCATCTTGCATGCTCAAGTCTCCATGTCGTAGCCGATGTACCTTGCATGCTCAAGTCTCCACGGCGTAGCCGACTCGAGCACCTCGCATAATCAATCTCCACGTCGTAGCCGACCCGAGCACGTTGCATGCTTAATCTCCAAGTCGCATGGTGGGTTGAACACACGTCGCATGACCTACCCGAGTAGCTTCCGAAACAAATATCTACGTTGCATGGCCTACTCGAGCAATTTGCATGACAAATCTCCAATTTGCAAGGTCTACCCGAGCACCTTGCATAATCAATCTCCATGTCGTAGCCGACCCGAGCACCTCGTATGCTCAATCTCCACGTCGCATATGGACTCGATCACCTTGCGAGGTTAATTCTCCAAGGAACAAAAGCTTCCCCTCTCCAAAATACTGGTTGATCGCCTCCGCCAACAAGGAACTTACATAAAGGTCCCAGTCGAACTAGTTCTCTACCAGGAACTTGGGGGCTTGGGAGACACCTTGTATGTCAGCTCGCCTCACCACCACCTCCAACCTGTCCCACCATGGTTTAAAGAGAGACGACGAAGTCCCGCCATGGTTAAAGTGAGACGAAAAAGGGTATATCGTCCATAAATTAGTATGTAGCGTGTCACGTAACATATATCATTTTCACATAATCATTACATACATCATGTCATCATCACATACATCCTCATCACGTCATCATCACGTACATCCTCATCACGTCATCATTACATACATCTCCATTATATCATAAATGCAAAATTGTATGTGTGAACTCCATTACGGCTCGCCTCGCCACCAAGACCTACCAAGGCTTGACTCTCCATGACTCGCCTCGCCACCAAGACCTACCAAGGCTTGATTCTCCATGACTCGCCTCGCCACCAAGACCTACCAAGGCTTGATTCTCCATGATTTGGCTCACCACTCAAGACCTACTAAAGCTCAGCTCGCCATCGAAAGGTGTATAGCTTGCCTAACCTCCAATCATTTGCAGCTAAGGCTCATTACTCGCAACAGGCTCATCAACTCAGCCAAACAAAGATTGACTTGAAAGTTCCCAGCCAAGAACTCGTTCTCAACTAAGAACTTGGGGGCTTGTTGTTATACATAACTGGTTGGTACTAGAAAGTCCTACCAGAAATGGCCTACCAGATAGCTCACCAGGAATGGCTTACATAATTACTTGGAAGTTCCCAGTCAAGAACTCGTTCTCAACTAAGAACTTGGGGGCTTGTTGTTATACATATCTGGTTGGTACTAGAAATGTCCTACCAGAGATAGCCTACTAGAAATAGCCCACCAGGAGTGACGTACCAGATATGGCCTAAGCCAATATGGCCGAAATGTCATACCCGAGCAATATGTGCTAGCCAACTCCTCCTGCCTCAGCCATGAGCAAACCACCACGCATGCCTTTGATAGCAGGATCACCCACTACCTCAGGTCTCCCGACAACCCGTGCCTTCCCCACGTGCCCAGCTCATACCCCACGGAGGATGTCCCCTGACAACCCATACCTTTGCCACTTGCCCATTAAACAATGGCAAGTGGTCCTCCTCTCCTGCCTATATAAGGGAACATACCCCTCTCCAGGAGGGGGCTCTCCGATTTCTCCTCTCCATGGGCATATCCAGGAGATGTCCAAGCTCTCCCCCTCTTCCTCTTGTATTCAGGCTCTCAAGCCTCTCCATGTATATTGTAATACTCATTCATAGAGAAATATAAACATCAAGCTCTACAGTGGACGTAGCCCTATTCATGGGTGAACCACTATAAATCTGTGTAATGTGTGTGATTGTCCGGATATCCATTACCCGTGCTAAAACACTCGTTAACAGATATATATATATATATATATATAATAGCTTAACTTCTAGTATTTGGGACTGTTTTCTTTCTTTCTTTGTCCTTTCGATTTACTTACAAGGATGGAGGACACTTCAGTTGCATCATTTGTTTGTATGTTTCGGATTAGAGGAGTGCTTGGATTAGAAAGTACTAGCTATAGGTCTTCTTAGGCGTGTATGTATTATTGTTTGTAGAGGATGTACTAATTTTTTATTTATTAGGAAAATATTGTACCACTTAATTACCATCATGTATCAATTGAATATTTATATTTAATTAAATAATAATATTAGAAGCCTTTTTTACACATGAAGTGCATTACCAAGGAATTATTATTATTATCTCATAGAAAAAATGGAATTACTGTTATTATGCCATTAAAGTATATCAAATGGAAATTTTAAATATTTAAAACGTATATAATTCAGAAAATTATTAAACTAATTAAAGATGAAAATAATAATAAAATATAAGTGTAAATTGTCACCACCTTTATTAACGGTGACAAAGGCCAATAATAACCCTCACAAATCTAGGGGTGGCATTTTATACCGAAAAATCGCAAAAACCGACCGATACTTTACCGCAATGAAACCGTAATCGCGGTAAACCGAACCGCATTTGCGGTATTTAAAACCGAACCGCATTTGTGGTTGCGGTTGCGGTATTTGATTTTCAAAACTTGCGGTTACCGCAAACAGCAATATATTTTAAATAATATTATCTATAATATATTATATTGAATATAGTATACTTATATTGTATGTAAAATATATTTCATACAACATATTTCATACAATATTTATTTTCTATTCACACCCAACATATTTCCTTTTGAGAGCCCCTTGAGCAAACAATTCAATCTCTTGAATTGGTGGAAAGGGAACCAAACAAGATATCTTATTCTTTCACAAGTTGCTAAGGATATCTTTGCAATTCCAAGTTCTACGGTTGCTAGTTAAAATGTTTTTAGCCTAGGCAAGAGGATTGTGGATCTTTTTAGAAGTTTTTTGCATCCTAAAATGGTAGAGGCATTAGTGTGTACTAGTGATTGGCTTAGAGCGGACGAATTTTCCTTTTACAAAGAACCAACGGATGATGAGGTTCAATTCTACAAGGAAATGGATTATATGACAACTTGTAAGTAATTAGTTTATTTTTGCTCATGTTATTTATGCTTCTTCTTATAATAAAATGTACTAAACTTATGTTGTTTTATTTGTAGATAGCATTGGTGCTCAAACAACACAACGGGGTTCTTCAAATCCACTCACCACCACCAACACTTGAGTTTGTAATATTTGTGCATTGCATTTTCCTTTTAGTTTGTAACTTTAATTAACTTTAAATTGGATTTTCTTTTAGGTTGTAACTTTAATTCACTTTGCATTGTATTTTCCTTTTCGTTTGTAACTTTAAAGAATTTGGAATTTGAATGCTTGAGAAGTTTAACTTTAATTGGAATGCTTGGAATTGAACTTTAATTTTCTTTAGGTTGTGATACTTGAGAAGTTGGATTTTTATGACACAAAAAGAACTTGCGGTTTTAAACCGCTAATACTGCAAAAACGCGGTCGGTTTGTGGTTTCAAAAATCACCATACCGCAAATAGTCGGTCGGTTTGCGGTTTGGGCAAAAAGTCGCGGTTACCGAACCGCAACCACCCCTACACAAATCTCACCAACTCAAAATTTGTAACTGCATGGTTACTAAAGCCTTTAGTCACCAATAAATGTAACTAATACTTTCAAAAGTCACCAAAAACAGAGGTCACTATTGCTGATTTTTTTTGTAGTGTTTACATAATTGTTTTATGATTAAATCCTGCATCTAAACTGAGTCTGCAATTTAAAAATAAGAATAAATTTTGCTAATCAATAGGATAGAGTCTGCAATTTACTTATCGAGTCTCTAGAATAGTACGCGAAGACAAAGTGCTACTCAAAGCCAGTTTACTAACCAGTTAACCACTTAATTGGCCTCAAAAACTCTTGGTGCTATGACTGCTGTCTAATTAAGTGCAAGGCTCACTCAACTAATGGAACTGAAAAATGAGTTAGGATTTGGAAGGGCTGGTATTTCTCCTGTCCCTTCCAGCATCAGTACCACCTTCTTCATCGACGGACGCAATGATGGCTCATCTTGGATGCACCAAAGTCCTATCTTGATCATCCTCCCAAGTTTAGTCTTGTCCACTTCTTCATCCTGCACTAGCTTATGCAGTTCGTCGGCCTCCAAACAATGGTACACCCAGTTCTCAAGAACTACTTGATCCTCAGGAATGTCCATATTCACACTTCTTCTACAACATATGATCTCCAACAACACAACCCCAAAGCTATATACATCTGCTTTCACTGTTATCGGCATGTTTCTATGCCACTCCGGTGCAACATACCCCCTGGTTCCTCTGAACATAGTATGTGTCCTGGTTTGCTCAGATTTGAGCAGCTTGGCCAATCCAAAATCCGCAAGTTTTGCGCATTTTTGCTCACTCATTAGTATATTTTCAGGTTTGATGTCACAGTGGATGATCTGTGTCTCACACTCTTCATGTAGATAAAGTATGCCTTGAGCTACATTGAGAACTATACCAGTTCTTTCCTCCCAAGCTGGCCTTCCATCAGATCTGAAAAGGAAATCTGCAAGTGAGCCATTGGTCATGTACTCATAAACTAAAAGCCTGTTTGATCCATCATGACAGTAGCCAAGCAATTTAACCAGATTTTTGTGATGGGTCCTCCCAATTACACTCATCTCATTTTGAAATTCTCGCTCTCCTTCACCCACCTCTTTCTCTAGTTTCTTGATCGCCACTTCTCTCCCACCATTTGATATGACCCCTTTATAAACTGTCCCAAAAGCTCCTTTGCCCACTTCATCAGTGAAACCTTTGGTTGCCTTTTCAAGCTCAACGTATGTATACGATCGAAGAGTGACATCTTCAACGAACCCGCCATTTGCTGAATACGGAACCTTTTTGTACCCCCAAACACGATATCCATAAATAACACCACCAGTAATTGCTAGAATAATAAGTGCAAAAGTTAGCATTGCAACACTGCTAATAAAGATGTCTGTTTGAAGTTGTTTGTTTCTTCCCTTGCTCACAGTTTTTGTCCCTGAACCCTCAATGCCAATTTTGACTAGGGTTGTCAGGTTTCACCAGTTCTTCCATATCTTAGCGGAAACTTCTGTTTTTCTGCACGTCTTGTCCTTATATACTGCAACTTCACAGTCAGTCTCTCAAGAAATCCTCTTTACAAGCAGTCTCATTCAATGTGAGAACAGAATATGGGTTGTCTTCCCATTCAAAGCCATCAAGATCAGTAATGGAATATCTAGTTTCATTCTTGTTCGCGCAATCAACAGGATCCTGAAGTTCCTCCTGCAACCTAAATCCTTTTGGCCTTGATCAATGAAAACAAAACCGGGAAGACATAAACAAGGGGGATCCTCATCTATGAGACCACAATATGCATTTACGCCACATAGGCCCAGAGGAGCACACTTATCAGAAGATGATGAATACTCAATTGACCATGAATCATTCTGAGTCAACCTATGAGAATACAACCGAAGTATTCCATCAAAGTCAATCGTTAGACGGATACACGGTTGTCAGACAGCTGTGTCTGCTTAGTAATATTCTTTATATAGAAACCAGTGGAATTGAGAAGATATAGCTGTCCATTGTGATCAAGGTTCAGAGACACATTGTCTCCAGCTGTATATGTCTGAGTATTCCAATAAGCAGACGTTGTTGAAATTTGATTCATTGGGTACTGCACCAGGTTCCCATCATGCTGCATGAAAAGTTGAAACCTTCCCGTCGCGTGATTCGTGGCAGAGATGCTAGAGACAAGATTCCTCCCAGCCAACGGGCAAGCTGACCAGATAAGAAGATGGTATCCGTTGGAGCATCAAAACTCTGCCAAATGATCTTTGCATTTGAGTTGTAGAGGACAAAGTTACCAGAATCAAGCATTGAAGCCCATGCAACAGGCTCAGTAATATTTGAAATGGGTGGTGATAAGCCTTGCTTATCTTGTAAGATGACACTAATTCCTTCGTCACTCAAATGCAATTTAACATCTTCGGAGCTTGGCAACTTAACATCCCGGTTTGCTGTCCATACGATTGTTTGTGGCTGGATTTTCTCAAACCATATGCCTATGGCCAAGTTATTGCCTTCTCTGGAGAAGCCGAAGGCAAAGTGGCCCGAATTCGATAACCAGTGTGAGTTATTGGGATAGAGAAAAGAACCTAAGCTAATGTTGGAAGTTCCTGGTTGAGCAGCTGCAAAAATAGAGAATATAGTAAATGGAAGAAGAAATAGAAAAGTTCCGGACATTGGTTGAAGTTTTTTCTTGTTCTTTGGAGAGGCTTATTTTTCTCATATAATTTAATCTGCAAGATAGTAAAGTATGTATCTTGCATTTATCAAGGCCTCAATCAAAGGAAGTGAGAAATATTTCCATTCCACCAAGTCAAAATTCCAAGTGTTTTAACTTGAAAGTCTCCAAAGAGAGTGGAAACCAGAAATTGGTTCCTGTTTCCCAAGAAGAAAAATGTCTTTGGTGATGGTTGACTCTGATGGTGAGATTCAAATTCAACTTCAATTTGTTTTGCTTTTCTAAGTAAGAGTAAAATAAGTCAAATTTGTTGAACAAAGGGTGCCGTGCAGTTGATTTCTGTTGAAGAATTCAAAACCTGATGGTCGTATTTTGTTTACCATGACTGCTGGTGTTTGAAATTTGGGTCCTGCTACTTGTACCTAATTCTTCCACCATTTAAACAACATTTTCCAGAAATCAATTGTTTGACGGAAAGCAATTGGCAGGACTGATGTTGATACTTTGAAGAATTTCATCAAACAAAATGTTTTTAAGTTTTTCTTTTTAGCTCACCCCAGAAAAGAAGCAAAGCACTATTTGTTCGGCCTACTCGATTTTTGGTAAACTTAACACCTGTACAAAATTTACCACAGGACCATACTTCCGTAGTATTCTATAATCATTCCCAATACGAACAAGGATTCTTGTCCTAAAACTTTATTAGCCTTCCTTTTTCAGATTCTAGTTCTAGTGATTGAATCCAAGATGATCATTTTCTTAACAATATTTTTTTTTTGAAAAAGGGAGAAAAAGGAACAAATACTGAATCAAAATTCCAATTCATCATTAAAAAAACTTTCAGAATCAGAAAAAGAAAGGAAAGAAGTGAACATTGATATGAGATTTAACAAAATGTCTTTATCCTTCGATTGTTTTTATTACTTGTATGTTTCTGTTAAATCATTTGCCACTTGCCAACTTTGCATATTCACATCTTAATCAACTCATAGCATATTCACATCAATGACAAAAAAAAGCAGATGAAAGATTTAAACAAAAGAACAAAAAGAATTTCCCTTTTCTTGTATTAATTTTCCCATCAAATCCACAATCCGAAAAAATGATCCAAATCATCAAGTAAAGTTCCCAATACAACAACATTTTCAACAAGGCATGATATGTAAAGTTTCGGTGTCATAGCTTAACCCCAACCCCAACCCAACCCTCAAAACTTTAATCAAATCGCCACACATCCTCCTCACAAAATTCCCCTCCCCATACCCGCTTTGCATCACCAACAACACCTTGGCCGCCCCATTGCTCCTCACCACACTCTCCCTAGCCCTCTTATCCCCCAACATGCAACACACACTCCACAACACCGCCAAGCCGTCCTCTGTTGCCGACCGCGACACCTTCATCAGCCTCTCCGCCACCGCCGCCGCGCATTTCTCCTCCTCGCTTATCGCGGACCGACCCTCCGCACACGTGGCAATCGTGGACAGAAGCTTTAAACACTTTTCCGCCAGCCAGATGGTAGTGTCAGGGTTTAAGAGCGTTGCTGTGATGACTCGGACGAGTCCGAGCCGGACGAGTTCCGCTTTAACTGTACGCGTTGCCAAACAAAGTGTAGAGATTTGTGTAAAGATTTTCTGGTTTAGAATTCTTTCTTATTTTCACTTATATTTTCATTACTTACAATCAACACATATATATACAAATTCCTAAGACATTAGTCAAGCCCCCCAAATATTGTAGGTGCCAAACATTAATTGACTACATAATTAACACATTAATTGACTACATAATTAACACATTAATTGACTACATAATTAACACTCCCCCTCAAGTTGGTGCATAGATATCACCAATGCCCAACTTGCCAATAGAGTTGTGGAAAGCTATAACAAGAGACTTCCTTCATTAATATGTCTGCATCGAGCTTATTCTTAATAAAATGTCGATCCACTTCAACATGCCCCCTCACGTGGGACCACTACATGGTGGGCCACACGTGGAGCAAAGGCCACATCGAAGTTAATCATTTCGGTCTGTCGGTGCCAACACCAAATCCAAGTGCAGCCGGTTGGTCGGTAGATCACATAAACCATGCGAACAAGGCAAAGGCAAAGCAAAGAACACAGAAACCCTGTGAACACGGTAAGAACACAGAAACCCTGTGAACACGGCAAAGGTAAGGTAAAGGACACAGAAACCCTGTGAACACGGCAAGGATAAGGTAAAGGACACAGAAACCCTGTGAACACGGCAAAGACACAGAAAACCCTGTGAACACGGCAAAGGTAAGGTAAAGTACACAGAAACCCTGTGAACACGGCAAGGACACAGAAACCCTGTGAACACGGCAAGGACACAACCAAACCCTAAAATAGGGAAATGCACGTCAAGGTAAAACCAAACCCTAAAAAGAAAGGATAAGGCAAGGTAAGGCAAATAAAGGCCAAGCAAAGGCAAGGTGGCACGACAAAGGCAAGGGCAACCAAACCCTAAATAATAGGATAAGGCAAGGTAAAGCAAAGGCAAGGTCAACGGGCATGACCACATCGGAAACACACCGGTAAAGGTAAGAACACGGTAGAAGCAACAACAACACTGTCCTCAACAAGAGACAACAACATCGAGCGCAGCAAGAGCAACACTGGTACCAGGCAAGAGGCGGTGATAAGCCACTGGCACCGGCAAGACAAGGCAGGGCAGGACAACTGTGGCAGTAGCAACAGCATAGGCAACTTCTCTTCACTCCCCATCTCCCCCTGAAGAGAAGGGGTCGATGGAGCCATATGATCAGTGGCACTGGCACCAGTGAGAGAAATCTAAGACACTAGCACCAGCAAGAGCAATATAGTAGGCAGCAACAACAATACTAGCAGCATCACAAATACTTCCATTATTGCAGACACAACTTCTCTTCACTCCTCCTCTCCCCCTGAAGAGAAGGGGTTGTCAGAACCATAAAAGCAGTGGCACTTGAGAAACAGAAGCTGACTAAAGCTCAGATGTAGAAGAATCAGTCATGGCAGATAAGTAACAGAATTGCAGCGGAATAGATGAGCAGCAATGTCACTCCCCCTCAAATCCGACGACGTATGAGAGTCGAGATTTGGAGAAAGAAACACCGGTAATGACAATAAAGTTGCAGCACCCAAATAAAGTTGCATCTATCTCCCCCTCAAATCTAACACTGGTAGAAGGTCGAGATTTGGAAGAAGAGAAAATGAAATAATAGTAAAGAGACTCAAACATGGCAGTCTCGTGGTAGAAACAAATGCAAGGAAAGGTGGAATGGAGATGGGCATCCGACAACAGAGTGGCTATGCAAAGGGAACAACGGCAGTAGTGTAGCTCGGGATGGCAGAGACAAGGCCGAGTAGGAAAAGGCTCAGCGAGCGGTGACGAGGCTCGCGGAGGAAAGGAAATGGCTCGGTGAGCGATGACGAGGCTCACTGAGGAAAGAGATCATGGTGATCAAGAGACGTACTGCCCAAAGGAAACAAATTATGCCATCATAGCCAAGGGACTTATTGCCCCTAAAAGAGAGGAAATTTAACAGAAACAAGGGAATTTACAGCAACATGAAAAAATGCCAACGACTCTCAATTTGATAGAGGATCTTAAGGATTAGCCATAGGCTCTGATACCATGCCAAAACATAGTGTAGAGATTTGTGTAAAGATTTTCTGGTTTAGAATTCTTTCTTATTTTCACTTATATTTTCATTACTTACAATCAACACATATATATACAAATTCCTAAGACATTAGTCAAGCCCCCCAAATATTGTAGGTGCCAAACATTAATTGACTACATAATTAACACATTAATTGACTACATAATTAACACATTAATTGACTACATAATTAACACGCGTCACTGACACGGATGCTAAGCATGAGAAAACGACGCCGTGTAGGTTCTGATCGGTTTCTGAGCTCAATAGATCGTTTAGTACGGACAATAAGCCTTCTTTCTCTGCGATTAATCGTTTCGACTCGGCCTCGAGCGCGATTTCAATCCAGAACCCTGGCGGATTCGATCTTCAGCTCAGGCTGCCTTTCTGCAACAGCAATCGAATCGAAGAGAGGCAATTTCGGTTGCTTTTCGTAAGCAATTGGCGCAATTGTTCTTTGACTCCATTTTGAGGCAAAATCAAATCCAAAACCCTAATTACCGATTCCAGAACCTCGATTTCGACGCCTTCTCCGTTCAGAACCCAAACAATGGCGGGAACGAAACCGTTGAAATTCGCCAAAAACTTCCGGTTCTCGTCGCGGCTCCAGCGAAATCGACCATCTTCGACAACGAGTGGAGGAGACTCTGGTTGAATTTCTCGTTCTCCGTTTCGAGATCCTGGACGAGGGAGGTGAGCTGTTGGGATGAGAGAGAAGGAGGTGAAGCCGGAGAGGCGGGGCCGTGGGACTGGGCCCAGAGGTTGATCAGACGGCGGAGAGTGAGGTTGGGGACGAAGTCCTTGGACTGGAGGATTTGCATGGTGGCGGGACAGGTGTCGTGGCCGGATTCGAGCCAGTGCCTGGATGCTGGTGCGCTCGTATGTGACGCCGGTGCTGAGGCTTACGGGAGACCTCATCACATCCATTGAGATTGGGCACCGGAAGAGATTCGGTACGGTTATGTCAGTTCGTCCCTCACCATTTTCTGAAATTCGCTGCTTGGTCTTTGCTGCTCAGAGCTCAGAGAGTCACAGAGAGCTTTTGAGTTTTGGAAGAAAGCGAACTTGGGAGGTGTTTTTGAAGACGAAGGTGACGTCGTCGTTTTGACTTGGTGTGTGCAAGTGGTCGTTGGTCAAATGTGGGCCTGTTGCTTAGTTAAGGCCTTACTGTTTGGTTTGTTTGCGCGTAAAATAGCTTGCATGGGAAAATACAGTTAATGGGCAGTGATATTCCTATAATACCCATGACGTTTTTTCATTTTTTAAAATGAACTTCACCTTTAGCGATTTTAATTGATTATGGAGAGAAGCACCTCATGTGTGTTTGATCTTAAAATCACTTAAAATCATTCAAAATACTTCCAAATGGACCTGTAATTTAACAAACCTCTTATAACACAATATTTATGCGAGTAAAATTGTCTTTATAATCGTAGTAAAAATGGAGCCAAACCCTAATTTTTATAAAATAGTTCTAAAGGGTTTTAGTTTATTTCTTTCACAATGGATTACTTCCTTATTTCTTTGTACGCATATCCAAAAGTACTTGAGGACAACAAAGGAAATTTCTTTAATAAAATCCATATTCTAATTTATTAAGAAAATTAAATGAATGAACAAAAATAATAGGATTATATTATTCTAATCAATAAGGGAGGTGTGATTCGACTTTTGGAGATCCTCCGTCAACACGTTAAGAAGATAAGTATCACTAGATTCAAACTGAGTTTGTAACAGAATTATTTTTTATTTGGGTCAGAAAAGATCTATGGTTAACTAAATATGAAAACATAAGATGCTAGTATCATTTGGGTAACATTTTCCAGGTGACATGAAAAAAGGTTTTAAAAGAAGAAAAAATGGGGTTGGAAATATCTATGAATGTAATTGCGTGATTAGTTTTACATTTTAAACGTGTTTTTTAGTCAAAGACCCAAAAGGCAAGCAAGCAGTGGCTAATAATAAAACAACGACCAAAAAATAAAATTGCTATATATATATATATATTGTACGACTCTCTTGTGTGTACAGTGTGGGGTCCAGTCCGGCGACGTGTGAACACGGATGTACAGAAAGACTGAAGACGTACGTCGGATGGAGCTTTGAATTTTCTCCCCCGCCACCTCCTCCTAATATGAATATTTATTGAGTGCTCTTTGGGTCTCCTCTTCTGACTTCTGAGACGATAAGACCAAAGACTATGCCTCTCTTTTTCTTTTTCTTTTTTTCTTTTTTTTATTTATTTTAAAGTCTTGATTATATTATTAATTGGGTTCAAAAATTCAAATTGACAAATTAGTCCAAAGGTAGAAGAGGAAGGCTACACGACATTCACATAATACAGCCACTTGCACTTGGAGACTATTGTCAATATCATATTGTGATATTGTTTACTTATGATGAATAATAATAATTCAAATAAGTTGAATCTGGTGTTGACTTTATTTCTTAGTAGAAAGGTGAGAACAGACAATATTGACTGAAAATAGGGGTATGATAGAATTCTATATGGGTCGGCATTTGAATCGGTAAATTTCTGAATTGAATCAAATCAAGTAGATGGAAGAAGAAAAAAAAAGTTTTAACTTGAACCAATTCGGTTCTCGATTTTTGTAACTTAACAATCACCAATCTTCATCAACGGGTCTAGTCTAGTGAAAAGGACTTTGACTTACAGACCAATGATCTCATCTCCCTTGTATTTAAAATTTTTAAAAAACGATCACCAATGTTCTTTGATATTTGATATATGTTGTAACAAAACAATTCATATCAATCTAGGTGTGATGTTTAATGAGGATGAATTAAAAGACTAAAAGAACAAATATATAAATTTATAATTGTTGAAATTAACTTTATAGTAGTAGGTGAGACTGATGGAAGGGACCTAGCTACTTAACTCTTGTTAATTAGAATTAATAAAACTTAATTAGTTAGCCAGGAAGAAGACTGATGAACCTACCATTTTCATTTCATGAATTAATGTCAATCTCCATGTTTGCTCCTACCTCTATTTACTAGCAATTATATATTTCTTCTGTGCTGTTTTCAGCTCAACTTCTCCGCCCCATAATTGTCAATAATTTCTGGCTTTATTTACTTATTCATGACTACTGCTACTGACCCCTTTTTAAAAAAAATATAATTACAACCAATTGATTTGATTAATTTTCTAATTAATCAGGGAATCCGACTGAATAATACGAGATGGAGTTTTATCTCAAAAAGCCCTAAACCCTATTCCCCGACACGTAAATTACTACTTTATCAAAGATAATTGTCTTGTATGGTGAAGTGACTGATCACTTCAGCACAAAGAAAGAACCAAGGCAATGCTCTATCTATGGAGAAGTTATTCACTTAATTAGAGCCATGAGGTTTGGGCTGCAAAGTCCCACATATTTTTTGTGGAAGATCTGACCTTAATTTCTGAGGCCCCCACATAGCAGGCCCAAGTAATTGAGCAAATTTAACTGTCTGATCAGAGAAGTGAGTCAGGTTAGGATCCTTCTCCATCCACATCAAATTTTTTGGATTAGATTGGATTGGAATTGAGTTAAAACGAGTCTTTATGAATCCCACCTATTTAAGTGGGACTTTTAAGACACAATATATTGGATTTTTGTTCAATTTAAGAAGTTTAGTCTCAATATTTAGAAGTTCAGTAAACAACAGTCAAAACATTAGTTCAATTTAATTTAAATAGTTTAGTCCTAGTCACCAAACAACGCCAAAACATTAAGTCAATTTAATTGAAATAATTTAGTCCAAACTGAACCACCAAATGAGACTACGCCATGACCCAAGAGCAACCTGCTATAAAAAGCATTTCCACTCGTTATCATGGCAACCACTATTCACATAAGATATGAGAAGATAAATTTGTATATAGTTTTGGTATGAGAAGTGAAGAATATAACTAGGTATTTATTAAAAAAATTCTGAAATTGTCGGTAATTTTTTCTTTTTTTTATATAATTTTTTTGTTATTTAAATTGACTGTTGACATCACAATAACGTCAGCATTAGGTCAGCTTGCCCAAGCAAGCCTTGCCTTTAGACTTGCCCAGGTTGGTGGTGCCCAGCTCTTGCCTCGGCAAGACTTGAGCTGGTAACACGAATGGGGCCTGGAAGCCCTCTAGCCCTAACTGAGGCCTCCCGCTAAAAGTGCTCTTACATTCGTGTGGTTTGAAAAGCATCCTAACCAATCTCCCTTTTTTCCTTATATTTTAACTACAGAATCCTAGAACATTAAGAATTTTTAAATTTGTCATCATATTTGGTTGTCAATCACAAACATCAAATGAGTGAAGATCATCTCATCAACGAATGCAATTCAATAATTGAACACGTTTTTGTACCTTTGACTTTCTTTACATGAGATATATAAGAAACGGATGAGTAACTAATACAAGAAACCTTTATTTTCCTTCTTTTTGTTTTTTCTTTTATCAAAGTCAAAACCTAACCATGATATTTCTTCTACTTTCAATGTCATTGAAGAAGCTTCCTCGTTAAGAAACCCGAATACCTGCATGCAATCAAGCAAACATGAGACATTTTGATGATATTCGTTTTTAGTCCAGGCATAGGTAAAATTCATTCACATTTGTTCAACAAAAATATCATGACATTCTTGGAGTACATTTTATTTTTTTCAATGACAGTTGCAGCGCAGGACATGTTAGAATTTTTTTGTTCTTAACAAAAATTGATGTTCAAACAAACCAATGAGTACAAGATTTTTTTAGGGTTTCGAAACCAAATTTTCGCCATCAAATACACTATTCATCTATATACGAGGTCTTAAATAGTTTTTTACTATAATCCTTACACTCTCAAACTTTGAGACCCGCCATTTCCATTTGCTTTGGGCCTCAAAATCGTGCGATCCATCATTTACGACAGTTCGAAAAGATGTCTATTATTTGGCTTGAACTGTTGTGAAACCCAAATAATTGCCTCACTCGATATACATACGCGATGAGGATGATATTCGGGCCGAAATCTTAAATTTGGGGTTTAAAACTCATGCAGTGGAGATGGATTAAGGAGCTTGTGTATGGTTATCAAATATTTAACAAACACATCAAAACTCAAAGCACAAAAAGACCAAAAGATAACTATATCCATCTGTGAGGTCCCTCCCCCTCCCCCCCCCTTGGTCACCCTTCGAACCCCAGGAAAAGCCTGGAAAAGTGCCCCCCTCCCCAAATCGCTAATTATCAAAAAAAAAAAAAAAAACCGAGGATGATTGATGACCCCCTTTTTCGTGTGAACTTCTTTTGAGGAGGGATTCCCTACCCATAAATGGTGCAAATGAAGCTTTAAGTATGCCAAAGCAGCTAGCTAGACAGACAACTCACTGCAATTCATAAGAGTACGGAGTAGGACACAATCAATCTTCTGTTCATTCTTTCTTTTTTTCTGGCTGAGTCTCTGTTCATAAGTAATCAAAACCAAAATTACAGTATTTAAAAAAACTCCATCTATATTTTTATTAATTTTAATAACTCATTTAACTCTTTCCACTTGTTTAAGAACCAAAAATGTCACACGAAAAGGGGTTATTGTGATGATTGGTTAGATGATATTGTATTATTAAATCATAATCTATAGATATAGTTTTCTTTTGGTCTTTTTATTTATTGTATTAGCCAGTGGCCTCTTTTTTGTTTCATTTACCAATTTGGAAATGTGATGAAAAAATAAAAGGAAATATGTAATAATTGTAATTATTCTTTTTTTTCAGTACAAGCGATAATCTAAACTACAGTCTATATGGGAGGGGGATTTCTCACACATACACACACATATGATGTCGTGGGGATTCAAACCTAAGATCTCTAGTCTAGAAATCAATGTCTTTCTTCACTAGATTTTACCACGTTGGCTTGTAATTACTCAATTAAGAACTTCTGTTGTTTGAAACAAGTTTCTTGTTTTTTTCCCAAGGAAATGGGCAAAGTGGTGGCATTTATAAGGTCATGTTAAGGCAAAATTGTTTAAGGGATTTGCCTTTTTAAATAAGGGCAGCAACCAGCATAAGAGTGAAGAACCACTCTAATGAAAAGTTTCATCCTTCATGACCATACTCCACTGAATCCATAAATAATTAAACTCCCATAAATTGTATTTAGGCTAAAGTCACTTCTGATTTCTATAATTTAGCACTTCAATTATTTTTTACCAAGTACTTTCAATTTCTTCAATTTTGCCATTGTAGTTTCGTATATGTAGCAATTTAAGGACAAGTTGAAACTACAAGATTAAAAGTAGTTGAAGTATCAAACTATAGGGATCAAAAATCACTTCTTATAAACTTGGAATTATATGTCAAGTGGTTAGAAGTATAAAATGAGTTAGGTTTCTTTGAAAACGAGCACAGACATGATGACCATTGATTAATAGATACAATATGACGTAGGATTTTGGTTGTTTCATGGCTAGTTTCAACAAAAATAGTTATGATAGGACAGAACAACCTTCTTGATTACCATTAAGAAAAGGAAATATGTAGAAATGTTTCAATGTCACCACAATACAGCAATGTTCACGATGTTATACCTTAAAACATAAGCTCGTCGTTGTCACATAAAAAAATTTCAGAAAATAACAGATAAGGAATTCCCGCATAATATCACGGTGTTATATGATAATTTTGGGATAAAAAAGATAGACGAGAGAAATCTAATAAATTCTATTATAGGTTAATGAATTACTTATGGAGAACCACAATAATCTAATCTCAAATCTCCACACAAGCTTTGGAGCATCATGAATCTTCTGATGACTTGGAGAAGATAAAAAAGGTCCATTAATGTTCATGTTAATGGACATATTTCTTGTGTTTCATCATTTATGGATATTTGGAGTCATATTGTCCTGGTGTACATGGTACAAACAGCCCTCTCTCTCTTTAATGAAAATTCATAGATTGAGATATCACACAAGATTCAGCTTTCCATCAGTACATCTCTCTCCCGACATCTTATTCTTATACAGCAAGTGGGGCCACTTGATTCACCGCCATTTCTTGCTTGAGAACACAACATGAGGCCCCTGTCTAAGTTTGTCCAAAATCCCAAAAGTGATCAAAGTGAGCCCCTATGGCTGGCCAATTGGCTTTGTTTTGTAACCCCCAACATAAAATAACCAGCATTTACATCACCATCCCCACCTCCAAGGAGGGAGGGACAAACTTGTGAACACTTCTTAGTCCTTACACATCTACTAACGATCAGAAATAAATTTCACACCAATGAATATTTGACTTATATTTCATCAACAGTTAAAGATTTTCCACATGCATGAATGACTGACCATAACACGACTATCGTGTGAACTAGAACAAGACAAAGATGTCATATTGTTAGACTACATTAATATATCGTGCGTGAGCAACTGACCGAAACACAGTTTAAAATAAAATCCAATTATGACACTAAGTGTTGATAATTGATATAACATCTCACATAATCTGACACATAAATGTAATCTAAAGTGCAATAACCCCTTTAGTAGCAGTATTGATTTTGGGAATGGAGCTTGTGACATCATGTGATGAAAAGGGCCATGTAGTCTCTAACATTTAGCAAAGCTAGATTGTGCAAAGATACAACGGAAGCTGTTTCAGACTTTGAGTTCCTTAGTCGGCCATTAATTGCGATAGAGGCCCACACATTCACCTACCCATCTAACACACTTCCATTTTTCACTCCCAAATTTCTCTCTCTTGTATTTTTTTATTTTTCTACTTTTCCCAGCATACCCTTTTGCCCCTTTTGTTCCATCAATACCTTCGATGACTCAGAAACACACTGCCTGAAGACCCGTTCAATTGCTCTTAAGAAAGCTTTTTCTTGACAGGCTCTTCCTTGTTCAAAGACTATTACTGCATGTTACCTTATTTAATTTTGCTCGCTAGCCACACACATAATCAAAATCTAAATGCACATGACTCAGTCCCTGCATTTACTTCCTCGTGTTTCCACATTCCGTCATTGTTTTGTACCTCAATTTCATCTCACATTCACAAGCTTCATTCATACTCCAAACATTGCTTTTTCATTTATATATACATACCTGATATCCGTTAATTGAAGATAAGATTAATTGAAGATAAGAGTTCTGAACTCAGAGGTAAATACTCTTAACGACTTCAGTTACGAATCGCTTACTTGTTTATATGTATATATATCTATTTAAGTATATATAATGTCTTTTTGTAGTTTGTGCCATCCATTATTAACCTTACTTCCTTTGAACTTTTCAGGGCTTGACAAAACCCCCTTCTCTCTTTCTCGATTTTGCTCCATCTTGTATTCTATATAGGCTTTTTCAACTGCTTGGTGAAATGGGCAAAAGACATGATCATCAAATACTACTTGTAGTGGCGCTGCGGTTACTCCTGCTGCTCATCTTTCTGGTCGGCCATACTCAGAGCTCAAGAACATTGCAGAGTCAAGTTTTCAAGGTAATGAAGCCCAACTCTGATCACAATCCAGATGAGGGTAGCTTTTTTGCATTTTTACCAAAAGCTTCGCCAATCCCTCCATCTGGACCTTCCAAGGAGCACAATGGTGTTGGGTTACAAAGCTCATCACAGCTCTCACCTTGAAGACAGACACACATATATATAATCTTTCTACAGACAAAGGTAGATGTAGCTGCTCATATTTCTTCTTCAACTCACAGAACCAATATTGGTCATGGGCAATGTACATGGGGTTGATGGATATATTTATATATCCATAATTTTTGTTATTTTTGTTTGTTGCAGCCTAATTTTATGAGAAGCTATTATAATTAGCATGGCAAGTTTCAATGTTTCTGGGTATATGGATTTGTCTCCTTCTTGGAAGAGCAAGAGTAACTTGGTAAATTTTCATCCAGCTGATGATTAACAGAAGTTTTGTAAGGAAAAAAAGAACCAAAAATTTAGCCATTAATTCAAATTTAACAAGTTTGAATTTGTGTCTTCTTCCATACCCACAGCTACAACCACTGGCGCTTCAAAAGGCTTCGTAGATTCTAAGGGCGCTACTGAAAGCCTTTTTTTAGGTCGTGTAATAGGAAGGTAAGGTGTAAGCCTCGAAAGTCTTTGGTACTTCGGTAGGGCTTGCAGCCCCTAAACCAAAAAAAGGTTTGGAACCCTTCTCCTATTTCTGCATTTCATTCTCTAGCCTCAAACAAAATTAGAAAAAAGGAGAGGCCTTCGCATTCCTAACCCGGTGGGGGGCCGGACGGTTTTGATGCAGAAAAAGTCAAGATTATGGAGTTGTGTCTCAGTGATCACGAACTTGCTAGCTTGGTACTGTACTTATGATTGAGTGTGAGCAAACCCAAAATCTGGTGATAGGAATGATGATGGACGTCCTCTTCAAATTTTTTAGGTGTGACATGTCATGATTTCATTTTTTATGTCATTCATTTGATTTGTGAAAGGCACAATCATACCATCATACCTATTTTATTTTTATTTTTTATGTGCTGATGGGATGATGTTGAGAAGGAGATGGGGAAGAAAACAAAATCAGAAGAATACACATTTCTTATTTTGCATTATTTGCTTCATTTTTTTCAAACACAATTGGAGACTATCCACTTTAATTTGACTTTTGTTTTCCTTTTTTTGCAAGTTTTGTTCTAATTAATGCCTATGATATAACCGCAAGAAGTAGATATTAAAGTCTCTTATGAATCTGTAACCGAAACAAAGTCTTCTTATGCTCACCATCCATGAAGATATATTGTATTGTGTATACATATATATATATATATATATATATATATATATATATATATATATATATAACAAAGTCCAACTTGGACTGCGTTTTTGGAGGGAGGGTAAATTGACCAACTATCTCATAAAAGTTCGTTGCTAGGTAGAGTTGGTTAAGTCTTTTCACATCTTGCATTAAATTCAACAAACTGGTCATTCAGGGAGAGAGAGGACAGAGGAGAGAGAGTAACTATGAATTAAAAAAATACAAACAATCGTATAATTTATAACTCAATTAATTAAAAGTATTTATCTATACATCCAATCTCTTTTGTATCAAAAAATACAACTGTAATTGTCAAAGAAAAGTCTTGAGGTCAAAGGTTGTGCGCTTAGTATTAGAAATATTTTGATTTTGGTGAGGGAAATTCAAAGAGTTTGTTTAAATCTTAAAGAAATAGGGGGTCCCTGCTGGCTTTTCCACTTTTCACTTTCACTGATGGTCTGTTAGCAGCTTCTGCGTAAGTTTCAGTGTCGGCAGGTTATCAAAATGATCACATATGGGAGGTATCACCTGCAATTGTTATAATTAAACATTACATATATCAAGTGCTGCTAGTCGTGCAATGCAAAGCCATTTGCATGTAATTCACTTGATTTGACTATTTCAATTCATTCATTATGCATGCTTCAAAAAGCAAAACAAAAAAAAAGACCATGCAAGTGAAAAACAATGCATGTGATTCGTATTCTTTTTTTATCCCCGAATTTCATTTTTTAATTTCAACTGGCCTCCTTTGATGAAACTGCTGCAGCTTTCCATTGGCCTAGCAGAACATCTAACGTGCCTGTTTTGAGTGAAAAGTTGTGCTATTTTTCATGCAAAAATAGTACAATTTGGGTTCGCCAGAGGGACTACTTGATCCCAAAACACCACCGAGTGAAGATGCAGACCTAGAAATTTTTTAATGGATGTGCAATTTTAGCCAGGATTTTTTTTTTTTTTAAATAACCATGCTAGGCTACAGCGCATAAGAGTGCAGTGCAGTAACAGACTGAATTCATTTAGACTTTTCATCGAACATCTAGAGTGCACCTCCCAAGTTTGAGCAGAGGTGCAATATGCAGCATCTATAATGGCTTTTCCGACGATGGAATGTGTAGCTACACTTCCTACCTCCTTCCGCCTTAATAGATTCGCCACTGCTTACCTAGATTTATTATGACTAGATTTCTCAATGAGTGAAACGATTTGTATCATGTTACCTGTTATTTTTGTAGGTTTCCGTCATTTAGAATTTTCCACTCATTAACTTAACTAACAGGACATCAAGTTGAGTTACATGGACCCGCAAAACAAGATCACTTTGCCAAGTCTACTGAGGAGTAAAACTTACATGTGTATGTACGTACGTCTCTCCTCACATGATGGGCATAAACCCATTGCTTGGAATCAACTAAATAGACAATTTAGGAGAACAAATGAAAGCACAATTCTTCCTTGCCATTATCATCACAAACTTTACATTCAACGCATCAACAATCAGTTTGAATTATCTATAACAATAATTAATTAGGTGACTCACTAACCAGTGATAGTCTGTCAATTGACATCGTCACTAAGTTTATTAACTATTTGGGCTCGTTTCTTACAGAGAACGTCTTGACATGGACTACGCTTAAGGACTGTCTTGGCTTGGCTCTACTTAGTCTAAGTTGGATAACACTTATCCTGCGTTTGGTGTATGCTTGGACTAGGACTAGATTTATATATATATATATATATGTATTATACCCATGTATATTATAATATACATATATACACCTATACACACACACATATATATATATATATGTATATTATAATATATAATATATATGGGTATGTTATAATAATAATAATATACATGTATATACGTGTATACATATATAATATGTGTGTATAATATATGTATACATAGGTATATCTATATATTATAATATATACAATGGGCATAATACATATATATATACAGAAATTCTCTTATTCGAATATCCGGATGTTATTATTGTGCGGACGCCGTATATTTTGTACTACCCCTCTCTTTTTTCCTGCCTGTTTACAATAGGATCTACACGATTATAACGTGCGGACATTCAAGATAAGAGAATAACTGTATATATATACATATATTATAATAGATAATATATATGGGTTTGTTATAATAGTAATATACATGTATATACGTGTATATATGTATATTATAATATATATGCATATATTATACATATATAATGTATTTGTGTATATATGTATATTATAATACATACATCGGTATAATATATATACACATATATGTATATATATGTGTGTGTATTATAATATATAATATTATATATATATTA
Source organism: Prunus fruticosa (assembly GCA_018703695.1). NCBI lineage: Eukaryota > Viridiplantae > Streptophyta > Magnoliopsida > Rosales > Rosaceae > Prunus > Prunus fruticosa. Next base: position 5,807,678 of record CM031924.1, read on the forward strand.
CATATATACACGTATGCTATTATTATAACATTAATATGTATATGTGTATATGGATATATAATAATAATAATAATAATATACGTGTATATATCTATATGTATATTATATATATTATATATGTACATTTGTGTTTATATATATACGTGTATATATGTACATTATAATATAAGTGGATATAATAATAATAATAATAATATGTTATTAGTATTACAATATAATATATGCATCTTATATATTGGTGAATATGAGATTAGTTAATTCTCCCTTTCTACATGATCTAGTAATCCCCTCATAAGGAGGTGTTTTTGGTGGCCCGGTATTAGCAATCTCATCTAAGACTGAAATTAACTGAAACAAACATGGTACTAAATTTAGTCCAAACCAGACCAAAACAAGCATGTGTGCACTACCACTATCACTGCAAAATAAAATTTAATAAATTCATAGAAATAACATATTTTAAATCTGGCAATGCCAATACCATTCATTCATCCATATCCTCTTTCAATGCACATTCTTGTTTGTTTAATTTGGCTTCTTTCTTCCATGGTGAAATTGATTGGGCCTCGAACTAAGCAAAATCTATCCAAGTAAGGAAAATAAAACAAAATATATACAACATATGTCGTAGTGGTGCTTCATTGACACTCTACCAAACCCAAATCAGTTTTTATTTCTTTCTTATTATCAAGATCTTTCACAAAACCTCCATGCCGATCTAATAACAAATTTGCAGACTACAAAATTATAAGTATAGTTGATCATCCAAATAAAATGGAACCATAGTTAGCCCAGATAACAAATGCATTGTTAATCACTAACAAAAAAGTGTTGAAGTGAGTCTCCTAATTAATTAAGGAGATTTATTTCCTTGATTAATTAAGAGATTTACTTTCCTATTTTATATAGTTGTCAAATCATTGTATAATTAGGAGATACTTTCCTAATCATTTACTGGATCTAATTCCTTATAAAGCACTCATGTAAACTCTTATATATACATCTTTATGGAGAAGAATAAAAAGAGAAAACCTAACATATTCAAACCAATATCATATTTTAGCATGGTATCAAAATTCTCATATCAAAATTTCTCCTCCCCCCAGGGGAGGGGGAGTAAAAAGGATATGTTTATCTTTCTCATGGAGATTTTGCCTCTTTCTTGACTCCGACATACCCTTCTCTTCAGGGGAGAAGAGAATTGAAGAGAAGTTTCTATGTTCTTAAGCTGTGTTCACAGGGTTTCTGTGTTCTTTAAACTCCTCATATCAAATTTCTCATATTTTTCCCAAATCCAAATCCCTCAAATCTAAAGTCCTCAAATGGCTTATCTCAAATTTCTCATATTCAAATCCAAAACCCTAAATCAAATTCCTCATATTTTCCCCCCAAATCCAAATCCCTCAAATCTAAAGTTCTCAAATGCCTTATCTCAAATTTCTCATATTCAAATCCAAATTCCTCAAATCAAATTCCTCAAATCTTATACACATACCTCTCAAATCCAATTCCTACATCAAATTCATACATCAAATTCCTCAAGTCAAATTCCTCCAATCAAAATCCCTCGCATTCTCATATCACATCTTACTTCCGCTGTGATGTCAGGAATCCCTATGATTCTCCCCTTATTGCAGACTCACAGAAGCATGTGGTAAATCCTGCTGACCCGGCTACCTGGACTTGTGCTTCTATCAACACCACCAAAAGTTCTACTTTTCATATGCCCTCTCAAAAATCCGCATGGATTATCGAACTCGGTGCTACGAATTTCATGACTCACTTACCAAGTTGGGCATTTGTGACGTATATGCACCAACTTGAGGAGGAGTGTTGAAGTAAGTCTCCTAATTAATCAAGGAGATCTATTTCCTTGATTAATTAATGGATTTACTTTCCTATTTTATGTAGTTGTCAAATCATTGTATAATTAGGAGATACTTTCCTAATCTTTTACTGGATCTAATTCCTTGTAAAGCACTCATGTAAACTATTATATATACCTCCTTATGGAGAAGAATAAAAAGAAGAACCTAACATATTCAAACCAATATCATATTTTAGCAAAAAGCACTCCAAACTCAAATCTTATCACAAAAGACAAAATGAGAATAAAATCTACATCAAATACTTCAAAGTTAACTTCTCAAACCAAAACATAACTACAAAATTAAAATAAAAATATGATCTAGAAAACACATACCTCACTAGATGAAAAAAAGAGCTTCGCTTAAGAAGAAGGAAGATGAGAGAAAGGGTACTGTCATCGATGAAGCAAATAAGGAAGAAGAGAGAGAGTGGGTGTCATTGTTGTTGATTGAGCGAAGAAGGAAGAGAAGAAAGAGAAGGCATCGTCGCGTCATTGATGGAGTGAAAAAGGAAGATGAGAGAGAGGGCGTCGTCGTCGATGCAATCAATAAGGAAGAGGAGAGAGAGAGAGAGAGAGAGAGAGAGAGAGAGGGGGGGGGGGGCTGAGATCTGGTTTTAAACAAAAGGGTAGAATTGCATTTTACCTTTATAAATTAGACAGGCCCAACTAATCTGGGCCACCTCTTTGGCCAAATCCAAAACAAAATTTCATTTCTAAGTATGTAAACCAAAACAAAAACATTGTTTGTCTCAAATACTAATTAGTAAATATAGTTATGTCTAATACCTAATTTCTCTAAGAATTTAAATACAAATCATGACAACTAACTTGACACAAATGAGGTTAATGACCCATAATTATAATATTAAAATAAAAGGATGGTGTTCTTCACAGTCTAATTTATATATTTCCACTCCTCTCCTTATTTTCATACTTTTATTATTTTTGAGGAAAAAAAGAATTTGAATTTAAGACACGTTCCAATGATGGAAAGAAAAAAGTATCACTAGATTAAAGTTAGCTGATTCTTTACTTTTTAGGATTAACTATATTGTAGTCCCTAGAGGTTTAGTGTCAATAGTGAAATGGGCCCCAAGGTTTCAATTACATAAATTTCATACCCAACATTTCATAGTATTACCAATTTACACCCACATTACATTGACCATCAAAGTTAGATGTTATATGCTAACGTGGTAGCCGTGGGACCCACCTCATAACCAGGACAGCAATTACAGAGACATGAGACGAAGGGCAATTTCGGGAAGGGAAAAAAAAGGACTTCGCTATGTACGCGTTTCAAGATGTCATTCCAATACCCAAGGCTTGGACAACGACATCAAACGAACTCAGTTTCTGAGTTTTCGAGAGATAGTGAGACGTAGAGGAGAGGGTTTGTCTGAAATATTGAGCAAATATTTGAAATAGACTACAAAAATCAAACTGCAACGGAGGTTTCTGAAAGCTCTAAAGAACATGAGTTGGGAACTTCGTCCCCAAAAGATATGGACAACCTTTCTATGGTACGTATGGTTTAGTGTGCTAATGTTCTTGGCAAATGGTGTTTTGGAGTGAAACTTTGAAATAGAGAGTCTGAGTTTCGAGTGTGGTGTTCAGTGAAAGTTTGGCTTTTATAATGGATTGTGAGTTTCGAGTGAGGTGTCGGTTTCACTGTGTCTATTTAATTATGGAATGGTGTGAATGGTAGGTGGTATGCAGAAGTAAACTTTGGCTTTTGTATGTGGTCCTACAACCGCTGAGAATCTTACCTTTTGTGTATATGTGTACTGACATAGAAAGTTTGTATTTGTATGCGTATGTGTCTTATTGTATTTGTATTTATTTGTGGTAATATTTTGTATGTGTGTGTAGGTTGATAAATATATTCCTAGAACATGTCTTGGCATGCAGTTTTATAGTCAAGTGGGTTCAAACATATTTATAAATTTGGATGATGATGTTGGGACCAAAACTGAGGTAGTGATTGAAGAGCTTGATGACAATTATGGTGTCATTATTCCAGTGGGTGGGGGAGTATCTAGGTGCAGAAGGTGAAAAAAAAAAAAACAAGTGTTGTAATAGAAGAGTTGAATGACGAAGGGTTGAATCAAGAAGCAGGTGGACAAGGCAAAGAGTTGAATGAACAAGGGTTGAATCAAGTAGAGTTGACTGAACAAGGGTTGAATCAAGTACGGTTGACTGATCAAGCTTCTAAACAAGACAAAGAAACTACTACTGTGAATAATGAGGAGAATTCTGACAAGGGCCAAGAAAAGGGTAATGGTTGTTCTAATAAAGGCAAAGGCAAGGATAAAGCGACAGATGAAATGTCACATAGGGTGAAGCGTGCTTTTGATAAATAAAAAATGCAGCATTCTAAAGAGGACAAAGACTGTTCACTAGAAAGACAAAGAATGTGTAGACGGGTTGAGGGTGTTAGGCATTCCATGACATTGAGAAGTGGAATAAGATATGTAAATGCTGCAGACGTTGAATCTCCTTTGGCAGTTACTAATTTCCTATCAACATAAGATTTTTGAATAATGTTGACATCGGACGTAGCACTGACCACATTATCAGGAGGCACTGAAATAATCAAGGGTGTGATATATACAAAATTCAGTTTTGTTCCCTTCCAAACCAAGAAAATTTGAAACTGGGCTTGGTACTAGAATCTGTGGCTTTGGGCACCATTTTTATTTGTGCTCTTAACTGCAAGAGACACAAATAATTGTGCTCTATGTCCAAAAGCCACAGTGCAACGACCTTTAAGTTGATGGTGTTTTCTGTAGGGGTTTCTATTACTGTAGGACATGAATCACAAATTCGTGTCAGTTCTAGGATAAAGCACGAAAAAAGAGTATTTGTGGTTGTATTCTGACAAGCTGCCTCAGTCATTTTATGAACTGATTAGACATATGTACAAAGACAGACACAACTTTGAAATCGTGCTCAATTTGGGCAAGTTACACCCCAAAATTGCAAACATGAAAAAAATTTACGAATAATTTGAAATTTTAGCAAATTAGTAGGTCTACATATTCCGAATAGCATACAAATGCAATGATATAATATTTTCACAACAACCAAACAACCAAAATCACTAAATGCATAAAACTTAAGAAACCAAAAACAACCAAAACAAATAAGAATAACATTAATTGAAATTCCGTAAGAGTATGACCGACCCATTCCTAAATGAAATTCAAAATTGAAAAACAACATAGGGCATCAAACACAGGTTGCTGCCCTGGAGAACATCTCAGGATTGCTTGGCCTCTAATGCCTCGTTTTTGTAATACTTGGAGCATTAGAATCGTGACCACCATTGCGACAACCCCATCTCCCAGTCGCCGAGCACCCGTACCCACCAAAGCTTGACAGCAAGGGTCTGATTTGCATTTTCCACTTCAAGGATATGGAGATAAGAGGGAGAGAGCTATCAAAATAAAATAAAAAAATAAAAAAAGATGAAAGGAGATGAAGTCTGAGATTTTGGTGATCGGTGCATAATTACATATCATTTTGTATCCTTTTAACTTATGATTTGGTTATGTTTTTGAGTCAAACTTGTGTTTTTAATAAGTTTTGTGTTCGTTTCAGTGTTATAAGCTTGAGACTCACTAAATGCATTTTGGAGACAAATTAGCTCAAAACGGTGTCTGCAGATCAGTCAACTTCACGGATTAGACTGTACTTACTCAAGAAGAACCAGATAATGAGCCATACATCATTGGAAAGCTACGGAAGTCTATTTTCGGTAGAATTTTACGGTTCATGATTTCGAGTCTTCTAGAGAAACTTATACATGTTTTGGCAACTTAAGGTCAAATTCGGCAGCATCTGCATTACTGGGCCAAAAATCACATTTGAAGGCCTTCCCATTTTTTCCTTGAGTTGGGCTGCATATGCTTGAAAAGATAATTCAAAGAGCTTCAAGATCCATATTTTTCCAGAGTTTTCAGAATGAAGCCACAAGCCCAAAACGAGCCCACAAGCTGGCTGCAATGCATTGTCATGCATGACATATGCATGATGAAGTGTTGTTGATTGTGGGAAAGTTTGGTGAAGCATTTTGAGCCTACATGTAAATCTTTTCTTTCATTTACCAATTTTATTTCCTCACCTTAGCCTGAAAAACAAATATTTACCTTTCTAAGGAACTTATGAGCTTTAATTGGGATGTGTTTTTCATACTAGATTTGGGAATAGGTGTTACATTTCAAAAAATATATATATTCACACAATTGGTGAAAAAAAAGAGAAAAGTTGTGATTAAGTGGTGGTTGATTGAAATTCCATTTTTGGGCCTTCAAAATAAATTGGTGGTTGTTCAATAAAGGAGTAAATCATTGTAAATGAAGGTATAAGGAGTTTTGATCATGTAAAAATAAATTCTCTTTGTGATGATTCGAAGTCTTGTAATATTTTGAGTTCTTTGGACTTTGTTTTATCCATACCCTTCATTTCTTACTCACCTTACACCCTTGGCCCCATTACAAGTTACAACCTATGTTAAAGACCTAAATTGATCTTAAATGTCATGTGGTTGAATTGCATCCATTTTTTTACTTTTAAGTGTTTGACATCCTTCTTGAGATCATATTAATGCAAGTTGTTCATCTTTCTATTGCGAGTTAAGTCCCTTATGGTTTAACTCTATTATCATGTTTATAACTGGGTGTTACATTGTAACCCTCTTCCAAGTGATTCATTTGTGAGAGGACAACTTTGGTGAGATTTGAAGTTGAACTTGTACTTTGTATGATTTTTGAAATTGTGTAAAAACTAAGATTGGGGAATTTGTTGCATTTGGCTATCACACTACCACACTTTGAGCATGTTGTGTTTTGAACTTTGCCACTTTGTGAATAATGTCCAAAAATTGAGTTTTTATTGTTAAAACTTTTGAGTCATGTGCATGAGTCATTTCTCTTCAGAAATGTTCGGGGAGATTGTTTTGAGTTTTATTTTTGTTTTGTTTTTATTTTTGTTTTTGTTTTTGTTTTTATGCTTAAAGGACTAACAAATTCTAATAGGTTTTCTAACTACTTTGTTTTGTAGAAATTAGTCAAACGTTTGTGGGTATTGTATCTGTTAAAACCCTCAGGAGACACAACTCCTCCTACTAGGGATGCCTAGAGATTTAAAGGCTTGTTGCATATGCTAAATGCAATCGAGTTAGCTACGAAAGTGGTCTAGTTAACTTCTTATTTGTTTTTTTATCTTTGTTTTCCTTTTGTTTTGCTCGAGAACTAGCAAAATCTAGGTTTGGGGGTATTTGATCGGTGCATAATTACATATCATTTTGTATCCTTTTAATTTATGATTTGGTTATGTTTTTGAGTTAAACTTGTGCTTTTAATAAGTTTTGTGTTCGTTTCAGTGTTATAAGCTTGTGACTCACTAAATGCATTTTGGAGACAAATTAGCTCAAAAAGGTGTCTGCAGATCAGTCAACTTCACGGATTATACTGTACTTACTCAAGAAGAACCAGATAATGATCCATACATCATTGGAAAGCTACGGAAGTCTATTTTCTGTAGAATTTTACGGTTCATGATTTCGAGTCTTCTAGAGAAAGTTATACATGTTTTGGCAACTTAAGGTCAAATTCGGCAGCATCAGCGTTACTGGGCCAAAAATCACATTTGAAGGCCTTCCCGATTTTTCCTTGAGTTGGGCTGCATATGCTTGGAAAGATAATTCAAAGAGCTTCAAGATCCATATTTTTCCAGATTTTTCAGAATGAAGACACAAGCCCAAAACGAGCCCACAAGCTTGCTGCAATGCATTGTCATGCATGACATATGCATGATGAAGTGTTGTTGATTGTGGGAAAGTTTGGTGAAGCATATTCAATACCTATTTTTGAGTGGAATTTTGCAGCAGCCAAAAGATGTTGAAGTGGATGATGCAACACTAAGCTTAATGACAAGAAGAATTGTTTTCAAATGAAATAGTGTGTTAGGTGAATTAAGTGTTGTAAGTTGGTGAAGTGAGTGTGGTTAGTGAACTCTATTGTATAATTCACTAACTTTCACTTCCCCTAGGCCTATAAATAGGGAAGTTCTCTAAGCTTGTAATCACACCCCAAGGGAGGGGAGCTTTCAAACACTTCTCTAGAGCTCCATTCCCTTCTCTCCCTCAAATTCTCTTAGTTTCCATTTGTAGTTCTCAATTATTGTAACAAGATCCTTGTACTAAATCTCAAACACTTTTCATTTTCCTTTTACTAATTCTCAAACACTTCTCCATTCTCTTTAACATTCTCCAAGTTCTCAACATCCTCCAAGTTCTCAAACACATCTCTCTTCCCTTTCAAACATCCTCAAAGCTTCCCAAACACCTTCTCTTCCAAATTCTCAAGTTCTCAAATGTGTACAAAACCTTTTTGTTTCTTTTGTTTTCATTTCTGTTTTTTGTAGGAAAACCGAATTGGATCATTCAATCACCAATCTCTGTGGAATCGACCTCGCACTTACATATGCTATACTACCGAACGGCTCGTGCACTTGTGAGTATCACAAGTTGAGGATGCAGCTGAATCCATTTTGGTGCAGCTAAATCTACACAACAAGTTTTTGGTGCAGCTAAATCCATTTTGGTGCAGCTAAATCTACACAAAAAATTATTTTCATAAACCAAACAATAAAAAGATGATCAAATTATTTTTCATAAAACAAGTAATAGGTACTTTATTTAGAGAAAAAAAAAAGGTACATTATTTAGAGAAAATATAGGTTCATTAAAAAAAATGTTTTTCAAAAACAAACAATAAATAGATTATCAAACTATTTTTCAACATAATTAGAATGTACACAATTATTCATTAAACTATAATAAAATAGAATACTTATCGTATAATTCATAAAAGGAAAACAACATTAATTCCTAAATTTAATATTGAATTTAAATTACTAATAAGTTAAATAGATTACTAGTCATAATTCAAAAAAGGAAAACAACATTAATTCAAAAATAGATTACTAGTCGTAAAATAGATTATTAATACTTTAATATGAAATTTAATATTTAATTTCAAATAAGTTTTTAAATTAATTCCTACATCCATTAACTATTTGGAGATCTTTCCAAATTCAACGTGTGTCATTAGTTACACCCTCTCATAACATATTAACTTATAAATAAGGGTAGTTTTGGAATCCGAAAAATATAATAAATCAGATTTTAAGTTATATTAGGTAACTTGCTTAGTTGGATCCTAGTCATCGGGTATTATTTGAAAAAATTGGGTATTTTAAATAGAAAACTAAAGGAAAAGGTTGTAGGTGATTTAAAATGAATTTTATGAGTCTAAGCTCAATTTACTATAAAACTTAATTGTGCTCAATGTTAGAGAAAAGGGCACCATAGCCATATTTGTGCTCTTAAGTTCGTGGTTTTTGACCATAGCCATATTTGTGCTCTTAAGTTCGTGGTTTTTGACCAGTTTTTTAGTAGTGGTAGGACCGGTGTATGACCCTCCTCGTATACAGAATCATAGTCAAAAAATGGATTCTCAGAGTTGCTGAATGGAGTGAGATCGGTCATTAAATTTATACCAGTCAGCGGCATTTCCATGGCATAAGGGTTACTCGTTCCATGCATGTCTCCAAAAGGAAAAGAGTGTTGTGGTACATGGCATGGTTATATTATCAACTCCAGAAGCATTACGATTGTTAAGAGTCCCCATGAAGTTAGCAACTTCGTCGTTTTTAACAGGGATTTCACTTTCTTTAAGCCATTGTAATGGTGAAGTAGAGCCAGGAGGGATCATCTCCATGTTTCAACATGTCATCTGCCATATGAACAAAATCAAGTCAGGAAAAAACAGTAAAACAAGACCTTTTTAGTAGTAGATTAAAAAAAAAAACGAACTGTGAATTAATTTATATACATTAATTGATTTTTGAAAAATTGACTGCAAAGCCTTGTAAAAAACAAAAGCGAGGAGCTTGAAACCTTCCGATCATTGTAGACACAAGCCATAAAACCAGACAACAGAGGGACTTAGGCAGATAGGATCAAAGAATGCCAGTATATTTCATTAACAAGGAATATATTCAGATGATTAAGTATTTCACCAAGAACAGATATGATACTTATAAACAATGAATTGAATATATACGATTTTTTTTCCTCAAAGGCTACATTCTCTTACAAAATGCATTCTAGAGTCCCAAACAAATGATAATACGCAGCTCATAAACCCAATGGAAGCTCTTAATTCATCAATCAACAGTATATTATACAGATATTAGCCAGCCACACACCCCATTAAAACTCAAAAACCCCACAACACATACTCATTGAACTCAAAAAATAAAAAATCAATGAAAATCCAACCCAGATATCGTTCAACGCTATTAAAAAAAACCCCATATCATAAATCATACTGAAGTGAAGTCCAATTCAGAATTTCAATATCCAAAAAAACCCGGACTCTTGAGCAAAATTTTGACCAACCCAGCAACCAAAGATAGAAAAATGCACACCAAAAACAGTTAAAATCCTAAAACATCCGAACAAAATATAAATAAAAATTTCAAAAAATAGTGAAGAAAAAAGTAGACACTAATAGTGTTGTGAGACCCAAAAACCAAAACACATCGGTGCTCTTCCTTGGAAGAGGAGCTAGGTTCAACCTACATTAGTAGCCATGATAATTCGAGGGAGCGAGATAGAGGGAGGGGTTTTTTTTTTTTTTTTTTTTTTTTTTTGGTCGTAAAGGAAACTTCATAGAAGAGCAAGCAACCCAAAAGGAACAGAAACAAGGGAAAAAAAGATAGCAGCCTAGGGGACAGACCCGCCCAGGAGCAAGTAGAAAAAAAAAAACAGAGACAAGGCTAGAGAAAAGAAAGCACAAAATAACATAAACTAGAGGGCCACAAACTAGGACGTCACCAAAGGAGCACGTCAGCCTCTAGCCAACAGAAGGAGATTAACATGGGGGGCAAGGCAGTCAATCCGATTGAAGAACAAACACAAGGGAAGAAGGGGGTCTGTCAAGCCAAACCATATCGCACTTCGTCCTCCTAGCAATAGCAGCAACTGCGCGTCAGCGGCCCTATTGGCCCGGCGAGAGATCCATCGCCAATCACAAGAGATAAAATTGTTAGAGCATCTTCTAATGGCAGAGAGGATGGGGTAGATGGACCAAATTCCTTTACGAATTTTTCCCCTTGCGCAATTCACAAGCACTTGGGAGTCCGATTCGATGACAACATTCGCCAGACCCATCTCAGCCGCAAGAGATATACCAGGAAGAGCTGCGTGGGCTTCAGCTTCAAGTACCGAATTTGCATTTTTACAGGCAGCAAAACCACCCATGAACACACCACCAGAATTTCCAAATAACCCCTCCAAGACCAGCATCAGGATGAGTCGTTGTCCAACTAGCATCCACATTTAACTTGCACCATGTAGCAGGTGGGGGGGACCAAACATCATCAGTGGTATAGGTGGTACCAGGTTGGTGCATGGGAAGAGAAACATCTTTCAGCAAATCAAAATCAGAGATCATGCATTTTATATGAGACAATGTTTGTCTTGGACACAAGGGACTGCCATCAAAGATCGTCGCACAACGACTACGCCAAATGCCCCAACAAGTATAGGCCACATGGGAAATAATCCAGGTTCTGCAGCACATAGAGAGCTATGAGGCCCAATCACATCGTAAAGCCACTCAACCATAGAGGTGACACGATTCCTGTCAACACAATAATTCATGGGGCTGCCAAACCAAACCAACTTGACCCAATCGCATAGAAGGAATAAGTGTTCCAAAGATTCAGATGTCTGCTCACACAAGGGGCATATGGGGGAATCACCAAGATGCCGCTTGAACAAATTCTCCTTCGAAGCCAAGCAACCTGAGAGAACTCTCCACAAGAAGTTTTTTAATTTTGGGATTAAGGGGGAGTTCCAGATCACTTTCCAAAGAACATCAGGAGGAGCATGAAGACTAGAAGGGCACAAGTCAACATTGGAGGAGTTGCTGGAATGAATAAGGTGGTAACCGGATTTCACTGAATAATCACCATTGCGGTTTAAGGGCCAAATGACACGATCAGATTCACTTCCATCACCCAAGGGGAGAGCCAAAATTTTTTCCAGATCACGATTAGAAATGGCATCACGTATGATACTAAGGTTCCACTGCATAGAAATGGGGTTAATAATAGTAGAGACCATCATATTATCATCTCTTGTGCTTCCATCAGTGGGACGAAGGATAGGATTGGCAACACAAGGGAGCCATTTGTCAGTCCAAAGGTGAACTCTACTACCATCAAGAATTTGCCAATGAGCTCCACGAAGGATGAGATCTCTTCCAGCAAGCAAGCTGGACCATGCCCAAGAATCTCTAGCACCCTTGGGAGCCAGGAGAAAATCACAGGTTAGGAAAGTACCTTTTATCACTTTAGCCCAGAAAGAGTCGGGCTCAGTTAAGAGTCTCCAGCACTGCTTAGCCAACAAAGCTAGGTTGAAATCATGCAGGTTTCGAAATCCCATACCTCCTTCATGTTTTGGCATCCCCAAAGCCCGCCAGCTAATCCAATGGATCTTGTTTTTGTCCCCAGAATGACCCCACCAGAAATTGGCCAAAATACCATCGAGCTCACTGCAGAAACCCTTAGGAAATAGAAAAATTGACATGGGATAAGTGGGAATAGCAAGTCCAACAGATTTGATGAGAGTTTCCCTTCCAGCTTGTGAAAGAAGGCCTTGCTTCCATCCTTGAACTTTGCATAATAACCGATCCTTAACAAAACTAAGAGCATCCTTCTTAGATCTGCCCCACATGGTTGGAAGCCCAAGGTAACGGCCAGGGTCATCAGTATCCGTCATTGTCAAAATACCACAAAGCTGCTCCCGTAAATTATTAGGGGTATTAGGACTGAAAAAGATATTAGATTTCTCAAAGTTAACTTGAGAGATAAACTAGGCAAACCGCTAATGGGAGGAAGCCACATCGCTGGAAGGTGAATGGCATTCGTTTTAAGTGACGTTTTGAGCGTCCGCGTACGCGTATAATTTTGTCGGCGAAAAAGCCCATGCAGGTTGTTGTGTGGCTTGGCCAAAAGGCAAAGAGTAATGCCGCAATAGGCCTTGAAGTTCTTTTATTGGAGTTGAATCCGACAAGAATTCGATAGTGAGGCCTTATATGGCCCTTAAAGTGAGATTTTATTTTTGAATTATTAAATTAAATTAGTTAATTGTTAAAATAAATTAATTAGTATGATTCAACGGTTGAAAAATAAGATCTCACCTAAGAGTTATATCTAACACTCTTATTATAGAATGACTCTGAAATTTGAATCTCTTTTAACATTGTAAAGATTAAAATATTATTAAGCTGAGAATGAGATTTAATTTTGGTTCATACTAATTGCCTAATTCTAATTTCAAAATATATATATAGTTAATTTCAACAATTGATAATTTTTTTTTATGCTCTTAATTGTTTCCAATGACCATCTTTTCAATAACCCACAATTTTCACACTCTTCTTTAATATTTTTTAGTCAAGATAAGTTTCATTACTCAGAAATGGAATATTACAAATGGCCCAATAACAAAAAACCATAACAGCCTAAGTCCAACATCATTAAAAAGAGGAGTGGGCTTTTGAACTGGTGAACCAAGTTTTAAAATAAAAAATATTAAAAAAGGGAAAAACTCATGTTAACCAAAAAAATCACCTAGACTTAAAAATTGAACCGGGCTGCTTTGGATCGATTTCCATCTCAATTTTTGTCATGAAAAAACTGGTATAAACCGAACAGGACTAGTTATATTAAGTTTATTTCTTAATTTATCCAAAATTATTAGTAAGCCTAATTAATATTCAAATAACATTAATAAATCCAAGTAATATCCAGATATTTTAGCCCAATTAATACCCCAATTGTCTTAATTCCAATTTATATCAAACTAAATAACTACCCTAGCCTAATTTGTTTTTCTTTCATGTGAACCATATTCATTCTTGTTGCACTTATGTCTTCCTCTCTTTTCTACCTATTTCTTTCTATTTCTCTTTATATTTGTTTAGACCTCTTTCTCCCTTATTTTATCCATTGTACATATTTTTCTATACATCCAATTTCTCTATTCTTTATATCTTCATATTTTTATCTTTCCAAACCAGAAATCGGAGCAAATCGAGTTTGGAACTGCATAGGTCTGGTTTGGTTAAGTTCTTCTATACACTTTTTCTAAATACCAAACCATATCGAACCATGTGTAAGTTCTAATTTTGATTCCAATTTGAGGGAAAAATTGAACTGAACCGGATTATAACCACCCATAATTAAAAACAAAACAAACAAACTGAACCAAGCCCACAAACAAAAGCTCAATATCACTATAAACCCTAACCCTATCAAATCTTTAACCAATAGTCACCCCTATTGTTGCTAAGATCAACACCACCATAACAACCACTACAACAAGGGTTCGTGAAGACACTCAAAGACCAACCGACAAGAATAAGGGCGAAATGCTAACATACTCATATGGTGAAACAATGGATCTAAAAAGATCCTTAACTCCTAAAACTAAGGAGTCCTTTCACAATCATCAGTAATGATGTACAGGGGAACAAACATGAGGGAGGAGAAGTCGATGGAACACTCAACAGTTAGGGGAGAGACAAGGGCATGACTATGATACACGATTGAGAGAGAACATGAGGTGGACAACCATGAACAAACAAGAACAACAAAAGAAAGCTGTCACATGGGGAGAGAAAACTCTCACTGAGGAAAGAGATATAGGATTAGTAGACAAGGGAGGAAGAGAGTAAAGAGAACGAAATAGAGGAGTGGGGAGGAGGAACAATGACATGTCTCACCAGGAATGCTAGCAATGTTCTCTCTAACCTTTTCTTTTGGACATTCTCCCTTTTTCTCATGACAAGTATCACTTTCCTTACACTTCAAACAATATCACTAATGCATCACACAACTTAGTTTTCGTTTTTCAAGTTTACCCTTATTAAATGTATTAGCTTTTATATTTCCTTCAACTTATCCAAATTTTGTTTCAATTTCCTTAACATATTGTTAAAAATTAAATAAGAAAAAACATCATTTAAAAAAATAATAATAAAGTTTGTTTCATGACATTGTTATCATGTAAATGATATCATCATTATTTTGTGTGTAACAAAACATACGTACTCTCTGGGAAGAAAAAAAAAAAGTCCCTTCCAATTTTATTTTCTTATTTAATTTTTTAACAAGGTAGTAAGAAAGTTTTTAAAAAAAAAAAACCCTAGCTTGTTATTAAAAAGAGTTAATACATTCAAAAAATGAAAAATTGGAAAACAAAAAATAGTTTGTGTGATGCATTAATGATACTGTTTTAAGTGTAAGGAAAGTGACATTTGTCATGAGAAAAATGGAGAATGTCAAAAGAGAAGATTAGAGAGAAGATTGCTAGCATCCCCATCCTCTCATATCCCTGTAAGTAAACATGTTATTTAGAGTGAGGACAGTGAATTCCAGCTATCGCGACTCTTTGATTGGGATTCTTATTTGGAATCTCCGGTCACGATTCTCCTTGTGTAGGGCTGCTACATACATGTGGGTCCCACCCATTGTGCGAGAAAGGGTTGCCCGCAAGAATTACTCGTTTGAAATATCAGGGCCAAAAAAAGAGTCTAATTCAATATCTCTCTAATGTCACTTCTCCTAAATTGAGCAAATATAAAAGTTGCTTCTACCAAAAAAATAATTGCACAAAACTCCTCCACAAAATGCTGCAAAAAAATATTCGAACATCTCGCTTCTTTAGTCTCCTTTGACATGCTGCCTCACAAGTATAAGGCCAAATGATGCCACCATTGCAACCAGGTACCCAGCAATGGCTCCATAACTCACACAAATGGGCCATTCCTGCAGAAAGTAATATATCTTAAGACCTCAATAGAAAAGAGAGCAACCCAACAAATGGTGCATCCAAATGATCATACAAGTGACACAAGCATTTCCGTGAACTATGACTTATGAATGCCCACTGCCATAGAGCAAATCTTTGAAGTTTACTTTTTCTTTTTCCTTTTGCTTTAAAAAAATAAATAAAACCTAATAGTAAACAGAAGTCCAAAAGTAGTATGACAGCAGTTGGTAATGCATCAATAAGATCCACCAGAAAATAAAAAACTGATGTTGTAAATCAAGTTAGTCATCCATGAATTAACAGCACCTACGGTGGTAAACCAATGAAGTTCGCCATGCACAATATATAACAAATAGATGCTGAATCAATTTATCATGCTACTAATTCATTTCTCCCATTGGAATCATTGCCTTTAAATCTGAAGGGAGCCTCCAGCACGTGGTTGTGAACTTGTGATAACAAGTTTACAATTCAACCCAAAATCGGTGGGTTGAATAGGCTTGGGTTGAGAAACTCTTTCAGTTGGGAACATGGTGGCCTCTATTCAACCCAATAAAACTGGTCTGGATGGTGTTTGAGTCCAAATCCCAACTCACCCAATCCATGAGCAGCCATACTCACTAGAGTATATGCGAGCAAGGACTTGTCAGGGATTAGGAAGGAAGGTAAAAAGAAGATCTTAATCTTATCATTCTTGAAACCATATCAAATCCTATTTTCTGTTTTAAGCAACCACAATGTTCCATAAAATCTATATTTGTTCATACTTTTACGCTAGACGAGCGATTTGGGAAATAGTAAGTTCTTCCAATTCATCACCTACAACTACGCCCACTAAGATCAAGACTTAATGGAAGTTTAGACAACAGTAAACCTTTCTGAAGATGAAACATTAAAAATAATAATAATAATAATAAATAAATAAATAAAAATATTCAGAGGCAGGTATGCCTAAAGAACCCTAATCAAGAAAATGGAACTGAATACAAATGTATTAAGCTTGTAACACTGTCAAGCACATTAATGGCTCTCGAGGTTTGCCAGTTTGCACTGGTGTCAGAAGGCTGCCAAACTGTTCAATAAATAAATAATGCAATACATTATATAGTCGCCAAACTAAGGTGAATTTAGAGTGTTATCTGACATACTAGGACTATGGGTCTTCAATAGTTCAATTTCAAAATAAGTGAAAACTTCAAAGAAAAACATCCCACAAGAAACAAATAAAGGAAGAAAATAAATCTTGCAAAAGAAGCATAAGCATAGTAAAGGCAAAACAAGGGAAAAGGAAGAAGATCGTACCTGCCATGGGCGTTCCCAGTCAAGCGGCATTGGAAAAGCTCCAATCCAAGCACCAATAATAACTCCATGTGCTGGTATACAAATCATATAATCTACAGGGTCAAAAGCTCTGCAAGTACATAAATAAACCAAGACCTAGTATAAGTTTAGAACAACTACAATCTGTGATCGAATTATTTTTACAGTACAAATGAACTCTATCCAATTAATTATCACAACAAAAATAAACATGATTAAAAATGAGAAAAAATAAGCAAATAAGCACAGAAAACTTGCTTTGTACATGCAAATATGCGTTGCCAATCCATCCATGATGAACCAAAAATAGAAGCTGCAGGCACAATCTGCAAATATACATTAGTTAAGTTTTCAAAATGTATCAAAACCACAGCATAACAAATAAGAAAGTAGAACTCATTGCAAAGTCACTATTATTTCAATGAAATTTGTTACAGAAAATTAATAAGTTCAGCAAATTGAACAAACGAACGTATAAAAAAATGAAAAACAATCATTTCTGTAAAAATAGGGATCCAAGTAATAGAATAAAATTCTTTAATTTATTGAACACATAAGAAGTGTATTTCAGTGATAACTACATGCCATTATAGGTCACTTTTGACAACGAGTGCCCGATAGCAACAAATAATATAGAACACTGGATTATAGCTTAAAGAAAGTGGAAGAATCCCATCCAAAATACTCTGAAAGTAGAAATTAAATATCGTAAGACTTGCAACACCACATTGTAGAGGAGGGCACTTACGGTGAACAATGACATCACTAGAGACCAGTTAATGGTCTTCGGTAGATACCTGTATCAGAAAAAGGAAAAGGAAAAGGGACATAATTATGACAGATTGTAATACGGCTAAATCTATCAAATGGTGACTCTGATCAATGGATCATTTAATAACACATCTTTCTTGCTACTACTGAAAGCATGAATCACAATTGAGGTTGAATAACCACGTCAGATCATCAACAACAAAAACATACCAGCTAAACCTATATCCACCATGACTATCTTTCTCAACCAAAAACACAAACATGCAAAAAAGCGATTTGAGTTCGAAAAAAGAGGTGGATAGTGTACCTTATAGCGATGTTGATGATGTGACGGAATTCTAGTTTTGTTAAAAGGGAAAAAAGGGTGCAAATCTATTCCCTTCCAATCTCAACAGTGACTTCTACTTTCAGAATTATTCTTATTAATGACATTGCCTATTTGACCTCTTAATTCACATACTGGATTCCAACGGGTGCGCCCAAGGCAATTGCTCCCAATGCATTTAGCAGAGCCCCTACAGAGTGTAAGACACAATAAGTTGTGATTTTTTCTTAATTAGTACTAGTAGTATTACAAAATGCTTAAAATTAAGAACATTTTATATTGTTATAGTAAAAATTCATTAAGAAACAAAAAATCAGAGCACCAAAAAACAACAAATGGGAAATGTATCCACACGAAAATTTACATACACCATAAGATAATAACTCAGAGCATGGTTGTCACCCCCACTTACTATAATGAAAACTCCAGAGGTGACTTACATTCCTTTAAAACCGAATATAGCAAGCTTAGGAATTGTTATATACGAAAGCTTTTAAAACATTGACACGATCTCACTAAACTAGCAATTCAAAACTATATATGATAAAGCAGAAGATAAATTTGAACTGTGGACTAACCAGCAGGAAGTCCCAGTAGGCCACGTCCTACAGCTTTCAAATACTGTAAACATCACATTAAAGACTATCAGAGAAACTACAATGAATCAGAAGCCACAAAGAAAGATTAAACTCATAGAAGGCTTGTTGTTGGGTTGCTGAAAAAACCAAATTTTTTTTTTATAAAATTTTTCCTGTATTTTCCATTCGTTTCTCAGCTACCAAACAGGAATATCAAAGCCATAAGAACTTACGGAGCATCGTTCATGGTCCTTCCTATACCGGCTGTAAAGAAGGATCACAATTGGGCACTCAAAAACCTTCAAAGCGAAAAACCCAAATGAAAAATAATAAAACAATTAGAAAAAATTAAAAGGAAATTCGAAATTTGGAGATGAAAATAGAGAAGTCAAAAGGTTGGCAAGAAGGTACGCAGAAGGTACGCAGATCAGACGAAGGGTATGCGAAGGATGGGTGGTGAGGTTGATGGAGTGGACATTGTGGGCCATCCAGAAAGCTACAGCTAATCCTAAGCTACAAATCAGGTGGACAACCAGTGCCTCTGCTGCAGATATTGATCTAGAGGAAACTTTAACGGCCATATCTTTGTTCTTCTTCTGCTTCATTCCTGTTTTCGTTTATGCTGCTTCAAGGAGAAAGTAAATCGTTTATTTTGTGTATTTCTTTTGCTCTGTCGGATGGGCTGGAATATTGAGGCCGCCTCCAGCTATGGGTTACAGGCTAATAACTATAAAATAATACAAAACTCATCTCTGTTATGGGCAAGAAATTTTTTTAGCTAAATTTGGAATGACACATTTGGTCCTTTAGTCCCTAATCAGTTTGCTTGTAACCCAACTTTGACCTGGGCTACATTTTAACAACCTTTTAAAATGTTTTTAAATTCTTTTTGCTTAAAATATATCGGGCATTTACTTTTTGGTGAGATTCTTTATTTATTAGACCCTAATAAATATTTGAGATTAAAGAGGAAAGGGAGATACGTCTTCCAGCAAAAAAGTTGGAGATACATCTTCCAGCAAAAATTAAAACAACTTGCCATGTAATATTCGATGGAGTAATCTAATGGCCCAAAAATTATGTCAAAACTTGTGTCAAAAATGTAGTGTCACGGATCCGTCCCAATTTAGGATTCGTCGAATTCTACACAGTCCTGAAATTACCTAAACCAACATATCTAAGATTAACTACGATCCAATGGTTCAAACGTATTGAATCCGAAAATCGTGCAATAGGCGAGATCCGTTTCGGGTTCAAACGTTGTCGGAATTGAAATCCGAAAGTACCTACGAGCTCGTGAGGACACGAGGATCATTCTAGGACCGAAAGTGGTCCCCAAACTCTTACTCTATGTAAAATACCTAATTTTGAACCATTTTTGTTCTTGGACTATGGCCAAAAAGTGGCCCAAGAGTCCGAATTGAGCTCCCAAAACCAGCATAAATTTGAATCCAAATTCAACCCACCTAGGCTAGAAATTTCTCAAATTCCTATCCAACCATCAGCTAGAGCATGGAAAATAATTGAAAATTCATACCTGGTTCGTCCTGAATTGGTGGCCGTATAACAGAGAACGGAGTAGGCGAAATTTTGAGTGAAAGGGGTGGTTTTCTTATATTTCCGGCGAGATGCGCGGCGGATGGCGGCGGGAGGAGGTTGGGGTTTTGACGACGGGGTCGGGCCGGTCCTTTTGGCCCCGGTCTCGTGTGCTACCTTGGACGGTGGCCGGAAATTCGACGAGAGAGAGAGAGAGAGAGAGAGAGAACCAGAAAATCTTGTGAGGAAGAAGAGATAATAGCTGGTACTGTAGCACGGTACCTGTAGCTACAGTACAACTTTAAAAAAATTCCGGTTATGTCCCTTTCTTTTCTAGCACTTTTTTCCTTCGTTACAACTCGAAATTAGGCGTGCTGCATGTCTACGAACTTGTCTCGTCGTCCTCTACGCAATGGTCCAATTGGAAATTCCAAATTCCTTTCCGAACTTAAAATGACCTTTTTGCCCCTTTAATAATTATTAATATTTTAAATTTCCAAAAACCTCAATTAATTCAAAACATATTTCTATTATTATTTACTTCAATTTAATTTCTCATTTAAACTTATCTTCTCTTATTTTAATCATTTAATCTCCCCCGAATAAAAGTCAACTCTTAAATCATTTTAATATTCTCGGGGTAAAATTGTCTTCTCCTTGAATAATTTAATGTTTAACTATTAAATTAGGATCGGGTTGTTACAGATCATGTCAATGTTTTAAAAGCTTTCGTATATAACAATTCCTAAGCTTGCTTTATTCGGTTTTAAAGGAATGTAAGTCACCTCTGGAGTTTTCATTATGGGTCATGCTAGGGAGACCAATTTGGGATACCAACTTGTGTACCAATTCTCTAATAGAGGTGGAGCCCACCAATACAATGGGTCCCACGCTCTATTAGAGAGTTGGTCTCCCTAGCATTTTCCTTTCATTATAGTATGTGGAGGTGACAACCATGCTCTGAGTTATTATCTTATGGTGTATGTAAATTTCGTGTGGATACATTTCCCATTTGTTGTTTTTTGGTGCTCTGATTTTTTTGTTTCTTAATGAATTTTTACTATAACAATATAAAATGTTCTTAATTTTAAGCATTTTGTAATACTACTAGTACTAATTAAAAAATTCAGCAATCCTAATTGTCTACAGGAAGAGCTACAAAAAAAGATTTTTAAAAAAAAGAGAAAGAAAAAAATCTCAGATGAAGGTAACATACCAAAGATATGCACTGAGAGTTGGAGGAAATATCTTGTGTGTGCTCCAACATTTTGATGAGGCAATATTGTATTAAGATATGAGAAATTGCTTTGACATAAAAGAGCTATACCTGAAGATGAATTCATGGTTGCGTATATGCTGTGCATGAAGAAGGATAAACTGAAAAGAGTCCTTACTAGACGTTAATAAACATTTGAGATGAGAGAGAGAGAAAGACGTGAGAATGTGGGATTCTGGGTTGGGCATTTACTTTTTGGTGAAATTCTTTATTTATTAGACCCTAATAAATATTTGAGATTAAAGAGGCAAGAGAGATACGTCTTCCAGCAAAAGAGTTGGAGTGAGAAAGATTTTCTTTTATTTTTATAAGAGAGAAAATAAAATTAATGATTGTTTATTTAAAAAAATTAAAACTACTTGCCATGTAAATTGTAATATTTAATCTTAACCATCAAAAGTTGAGTAATCTAATGGCCCAAAAATTGTGTCAAAACTTGTGTAAAAAACGTAGTTCCACGGATCCGCCCCGTATATATATATATATATATATATATATATATATATATATATTTCCGAAACAATCCACACATAATTTGGCAACATATTTCCAAACATCATCAAGATATTCAAGCTCATCAAATCCCACATTTCAATCCACTTCTCAATCAATTATTTCGTATAAACATATATATGAAATTTCCAATTCATCATTTCCAAGTTTATAAATGCATATATATATATATTTCATGCATAATTATCCATTCATTGAAAATAATGCATATTTAAAATAAGTGTCCACTCACAAATAGTACCACGCTACCTGACCCAGAGTGGGTTCCGTCTCCTTGTGCGAACAGTCTGAGCACCTATTCGAGATATGAATATTTAATTAATATAAAAGCGCTTGAGGACGAAATTTATAATTTAAAATACAAATTTCCCAAGTTCCCAATGTGTGCACGTGAAACGAGGTATTCTAGGGTCCAACTACGTGTTTAGGGTGATGGATAAGCTTCGGAAGGCTTTCGGTCAATCGGGCGGTTAAACTTCCCGAATCGGGTCATCCGGGCCACGGGGCCTACGACCTCCATTTCACAATCCGAAAGTTCCTACGGGTTTCACTAGGTTTAGAAAACACGTCATGCAAGTTTGGTCTGAATTGGAACGGTCAGATTGCTCACGATCGTACAATCGAACAGTTATCGCCAACCATAAACTTCAAGTTATTGAATTGGAACATTTGGTGCTCCGATTCACGATCCGCGAATTCCTATACGATCCTTAGGGTGTCTAGATCAACATATAAGAACTTGGGTCCGATCCAACGGTCCGAACCTATTGACCCGGAGTAACGTACAATAGGCGTAACTCCGTTCGATAGCCAAACGACGTCCGAATGGAAATCCGAGCACATCTAAGCGCTCGTGGCAACCATGAGATCAGACAAAAAGACAATGTGACTTAGCTACAGTACCCACGCGCCGCCAAGCTTTCTACTCTAGGTAAAAGACAACATTTGGAATCACTTTTGTTCTTGGACCTACCCCAAAAAGCTGACGGGAAGTGGCCTGAATGGGAGGCCAAAAACCAGCCAAACTTCAATCGATTAATGGGTACCCAAACGCAGAAATTTTTGAAATCTAACTCAACCAACAGCAATAGCAGCTTGAGAGGATTAAAATCCATACCTGGATCAACGAAGACGGTGGCAAGAAACGCCCAACGAGCGTGAGAAAAATGTGTCAAAAATGGGTCAACATCGATCGGATTTTTACATTTTCCGGCCAGCTCCAATGGTTCCAACGGCTGAGGTTGGTCTGGATGGGAAGAGGGAAGTGCGCTTGACGTTTTGGTACCAATATCACAAATCTTGGTGGCCGGTGGAGGAGACGGAGGAGGAAAAACCAAACTGATGAATAGTGATAGGGGGTGGTGGGTTGTTTTCTGCTCGCAGGAAGGAGGAAGAAGAAGAAGGAAAATCTTATTTTTAATTTCACCAACTTCAAAATATTTACGATTTTGTCATCGGTAATGTTTTGCTCGTAACTTTCTCATCACAATTCGGATTCAAGCCTACCACATGTCTACGGACTCTTCTTAGTACGACCTACGTAAAAATACTACTTGTTGTCCCAAAATCTCTCCAAAACAGAAAGTGACCATTTTACCCCTACACTTGGGGGCAAAATCGTAATTTCACGTTTATATTTTATTAGACTCAAAATTATCCAATATTAATATAAATTTTGGGTCGGAATGTTACACAGAGTCTGCCTTACTCCTGACACATAGACTTCTGTTCAAAATATAAACTATATGGTTCTCACTATATTTTTCCTATATGGTGATTGGATGTTGCATAAGCGTGTGTTGAATTTCTACGTAATTCAAAATCACAAGGGTAGGACAATTGGCAGACTTATTGAGAAGTGTTTGATTGATTGGGGTATAGGGTACTCACAATTACCTTAGATAATGCATCTACAAATGATAAAGCTGTATCTTATTTGCAAAGCAAGATGAAGGATTGGCTGAATGGAGGTTTGTTGTTAGATGGTGTCCACTTACATATGAGATGTTGTGTTCATATTGTAAATCTCATTGTAACCAATGATTTGAAAGAGTTACATAATTTTGTTAGAGTATTCGTGGCTGTCATGTATGTAAGATCATGTATGTAAGATCTTCCCCTCAAAGATTAGAAACTTTTAAATAGTGCATTGAAAAAGATGAGATTGATTGTAAAGGCTTGGTTGTCTTGGATGTGCCAACTAGGTGGAATTACACCTACATGATGCTAGAAGCTGCTTTGAAATTTAAAAAGGTCTTTTCTAGGTTGGGAGATGAGGATGGACATTTTAAAAGCTATTTTGGTAGAGGGAATACGCCACCAGTTGAGGAGGATTGGGCAAAATGCTATTGTCTTTGTGAAGTTTTTTAAAAAAATTTATGACTTCTGTTTGTACCATATCTGACCCTCCCCTCATCAAGTGACACATGGATCAGAGAAACTCCCAAGCGACCAAGGCTCCAAACAAACGGCATCTCCTACCGATGACGCTTTCTCAAATCAGCAAGCCGTCGCTTCTAATCCGCAGAGCATACAATCGGTATCCCCTACCGATTCTAGAGAATGAACCTCGAAGCACCCGCCCGAAATATCTAAAGACTCGTGTCAACCTCAGGGCCCTCCCACGAGTCCCACATCGAAATTAAGTACTAAGAGCATACAAAATGCCCTCTATAAATAGGCCCCTTCACTACAATCCAGGGGTAAGACTTTTCAGCTTGACTTTTATGCTAAATATATTGTCAACAGCAAAAGCTCTTAAAAACAAACTTACTTTGGCATCGGAGGGTCTTAGGCTGGTTCCACATCGGTTCCATAGAGCTTACGAGTCTCAGCTTCTTCCATTCAGGATCAGCATCCAAGGACAAGAAGAATCTGCATGGGACACTCAATCGATCTATTAGATCGTCCACATCACCTGTAAGTTGCACTCATTTCTATCTGTTCAGTTTTAGTGCAAACAACTTCACTTTGAGGTGTAGTGTCACTTTGCATGCCATAGCCCATACTACTTTTCATGACTTATTTGCAATTGATTGTGAATTGGCAGAATTGAGTGTAGTAGACAATCCTCTTCTATCTAACATAGCACAGAATATGAAATTGAAATATGACAAGTATGGGGATCACTTGATAGTGTGAACCAATTTTTGGTGATAGCTATTGTTCTTGATCCTGGGTATAAATTGGACAATTTTTCAATGCATATTGCTGATTTGTATGTGCAAAATGATGCTTATGTTGCCGAGAAGACAACTGGTGTGAGCGATCTTTTGTTTAAGCTTTATAGGCTGTATCAGGGCAGGTTTCGTTAGTAATCCAATTCAAAGTTTTAGTAGTTCTACTGCATCCTCAAGTATTGGCAGCAGTATAGTGACTGATTGTTCTAACTCCTCAAGCTTTGGAGGTGATAGGAAAAAGGCTATGAAGGAAAAGTGGAAAAAGAGACATGAAGATAAAGAGGCAGTGGTTTTATCTCATAAGACAGATAGGTATTTGTCGGATGATGCAGAACAAGATATTGAACAGTTTGATATTTTAAATTGGTGGAGGGTGAGTGCTTCTAATTATCCAGTTTTAGCGGCCATTGCAAGAGATGTGCTTGTAATTCTAGTTTCTACAGTTGCCTCTATTCCCCCATTTTGATTTGTTTCCTGTGATGGTAGGGCAAAGTTCCCCATTGCCTTGAGAATCACTCACTGGTCAACAAGTCAACTTTCTTTAGTGTGCAAGAGATGTGCTTGCAAGAGTGTGCAAGCGTACCACTGCTAGTAATAAAAAATCCTAGTTGACTTTTTGAAATAGATAACTTGCGCCCCAAGTTACTAATTTCTGAACAAGCGATTGTGAATTTGGGTGAGGAATATCTCCCAAGTAAGTTTTTTTCTTGCCTCAGACTGGTGAGGACTTCACAATTTTTCACAGTATAAAACTGGTAGTTCTGGCCAGAATAAATGATAAGAGAGTGATACGTTTTCAGGCAGAGCTCTCCTTTACAAAGTTCAAAAGGGAAATACTAACTACAAAAAGACAAAAAAAAAGGGTTGTGCTTCCATTTCTGCCCGGGTAGATGCTCCTGAATCGGGCTGAATTGGGTATGCCTGTGCCTGGACTGGACTTTTAACAACTTCAACTGCTAGGCTTCAGCTTGAATCGATACCAAAGCTTAAGTTTGGCAGAGCTTTAATCTATTTCAAGCCCTGGAAGGCTTTTGAACGAGCAGAACTAGGACTTCTTCAGTCTGAAAGGGGCAGAAGTGGCTGGACTCGAGCTGGAACTGGATTGTAGTACCTGTTCTGCTTCAGTCAGGGCTCTCCATAAATTTGTTGAGGTTTTCGTATTTGTGAAAAACCCAAACTCTGCTTGCTTTGGCTTTGCTGAACCAAATTTGTAACAAGAAAAATCTCGTTTTGAATGACTTTCTTCTAAGTCTGAAAACTAGAGTTTTGAACTTGTAGCTGGCTTTTCTTGTGGCTTAGCTAGCTTTTGGTTGCTTCAATTTGCTTGAAGACTCTCTGGGATCAAGTGATCATTTTGAGTGTTTGTCTTTTGACTGATTTTTTGGTTGTTTGAGTGTGTGTCTTGCTCTGTTCACCCTCTCTTATATTTATAGAGAAATTTTTTGGGAGTGAAGGCACTAATTTTTAATAATGGGCGGCAAAAATTCCCAAAAAGATCTTTTATTTTAAATGCAAAAAAAACGGGGTTTTATCATTTCTGGCAGATAAGCCCTCAACGTTCAGTTCCTGAAGCAATCACTTCCCTATATTTTTGATGGGGAACCTAACCCTCCTTCTAATTCAATTGCTTTTTCAAACCGTGATGGTAAGTTTGATTTTCCAGTTTAGCAACTCTAGCAACTCCCTGTTTCCTACTTATCTCCTTTTTAGAAAACATAGTCTGTGTATCCCTTAAAAATAATGTCTGCCGAAATTTTCTATATATATATATAAAGGGATTTTGATCTTTCTCTGTCTATAAAAGACTGGAGAAACCTTTTTGCAAGAGTGTATTCATAAATTCCTGTAACTTCTCTTTGTGACTTTAGTTGAAATTTTTGACTTTCAAAGTCAGATAAGTCACGATGAGTCTGTCTCTCCGTTGGGTTTATTTTATTTTGAACATGTGCCAAGCCCAATTTGGGTTTCTTTGAAGCCTAAGTTCTCCTTATGGTTTGATATCTTCTGGGCTTCCAATTATTGGTTTTTTGAACATATAGTCTTGGCCAAATTTGTTGGTTGCTGTCAAAAAATGATGTGGGCTTTTAATGTTTGGACTGGGCGCATCAAATTTGGGCCCAAACAGCCTCATAATCTACTTTTAGTATGGGAGGGAGAACAATTAACTCATTTCATAGTTCCTTGAGTCCTGCTATGGTTGAGGTTTTAATTTGTACACAAATTGGTTGAAGTCCACTTCAATATCTTTAAAAGTTGAGCTCACCATTGAGGAGATTGATTTTTACGAAACTATTGAGTCAGGTATATCTATTTTTCTCAATTAATTGCTTATAACGTGTGAGTTTTATTGTGCTGAAGCTAAATATATGATTAGGTATATTTCTTATATAGAAATGCGGAGATCAAATGCTAATGCACCTATTCACATTTTCACAAAATGATTCTCTATTGATACACAACCTTGCAGTTATGGTAATTTTCCTATTCGTTTCTTATTTTGATCAGTTTGTATCCTAAAATTTATGTTGATTGAAACTACTTTTATGTGCAATATGGGGACATGCTGGAAACTAGGCACCCTTTAATTAAATGGAAATTATGAACTTGTATTTTGGGCACCCTTACATTTCTTAGTTTTATAATCTTGTATTCATTTCCTATGAACTTTAGAATGTTTGTCTTGATGGAAATTGTGAACTTAGATGCATGCTAGAAACTTGACAGCTTTTGATTAAATGGAAATTATGAACTTGTATTTTGGGCAGCCTTTCATTTCTTAGTTTTATCATCTTGTATTCATTTCTTATGAACTTTAGAAAGTTTGTTTTGATGGAAATTGTGAACTTAGATGCATGCTAGAACTTGGACAGCTTTTGATTAAATGGAATGTTGTTGTGTTAGCCCTTGATGGAATGGAATGATATAATGGCAAAATGTTAGCATTATAATGTAAGAGTAGGTTGAAAAATGCATGGTTTTGTGTTAGGCACAAAATGGCCAAACTGATCTGAACCAAACTGATTATAAATAGTTTGGATTGGTTCGGTTTTCATTATGGTTTTAGGCTAATCCAAACCAAACTAGACTGTTATTTTCTTATTAGTTCAGCTATGGTTTGAGAGTAAAACCGAACCAATCCGGCTCGTGCCTACCCCTACCTAACATATGATAAATGGGTGCATTTTTGCTCACCACTTTAACTATAAGTGTACCATCACCACCATCCTTTGCTTAACACGTGTTTAACCATAGTTCCATAAATACAAAGTAAAAGTTAACTATGGTTATGCCTATGGACACGTGTCAAGCATTGAGGATGGTGGTGAGGGTACACCTATGGTCAAGGGCGGACCGACGTTGGGACAAGAAGGGTCAGACGCCCCCTGGAAGGCTGGAAATTTGGGAACGGAATCCATGAAAGCCCCCTTGGACTGCTGGTAGAAGCCCCCTTGTATGCACACCAAGTGCTTGATGGAAGTCCCAGGCGAAACCTCTTTTGCTGCTGCGCAGCTGGGCTGCGCTTCATTTTTTTTTTCTTTCAAAATGAGCCTGGATACCTCCACGATTATTGGTGATGGAAGTACCCAGGAAGCTGTTAACAAGTGAGTTGCCCAAATTAAGAACCTTATTGAGGTGAAACCCTCTTTCTCACCTTCACATCCACAATTGCTTACAGAAGTTGTTTGTAATTCTTTGTTGTCATAGTCTTATAGCCTTAATAAGTTAAACTATATATGCAGGCGGCAGAGCAGGACTATGAAAGAGAAAAACTTAATGAAAGGATTGCAAAACTATCCGGTGGTGTTGCTGTAATTCAGGTTGGTTTCTAAATACTTGTAGATGATTTGGATTACAATGTAGTACCAATGGGAATTCATTTGTATTAACTTTTTCTTGAATGTTCGAAGGTTGGAGCACAAACTAAGACAGAGCTGAAAGAAAAGAAAACTAAGAGTCGAAGATGCTCTGAATGCAACAAAGGTAAAACAATTCACAACACTCAATCTTTGTAAATTATATCCCTGTTAAGTTTTGTTTCATCTGGTCTTTTGCACATTAAAGAAACCAGCAGAAATTTAAAAAAATTGTGATTGTCCAGGCAGCTGTTGAGGAAGGTATTGTTGTTGGAGGTGGATGCACCCTTCTGAGGTTGGCATCAAAGGTTGATGCAATCAAGGATACTCTTGATAATGATGAAGAAAAGGTAACTTATCTATTGCTTATTGAACTCCCTCAATCTTTTGAGTTTTGTCAACAGAAGATTCTGACAATGGCAGAATTTTTATTGATTATTGGATATGCAGGATAGAATTTTTTATTTTTTATTTTACTTTAGATTTATTTGGTCTGCTCAAGGCTCGAACCATATGGTAAATTACAGGTTGGAGCAGATATAGTTAAAAGAGCTCTTAGTTACCCCCTGAAGTTAATTGCCAAGAATGCTGGTGTAAATAGAAGTGTCGTCAGTGAGAAAATTTTTGGAACTTTTACACTAAGCCCCCTTGGCCACATAATCCTGGATCCGCCACCGCTTATGGTTAAAGTGGTGAGCAAAAATGCTCCCTATGATAAATAGTGCTTGGTCTCTTTGACGAAACGATGAGTTACATATCCAATATATGGACTCCATGTTATTGGATTCTAGGGAAAACGATAGAGATAATGGGCTAAGTTTCTTTATTAAACTATTCTTATGGGCTCCAATAAACATCAGCCTACATATAAAAAATATTATTTGCTGTTATTTTCACCCCCTGTCCCATTTCCCCACGCACCTTATCTTCAAAATTTTAGAGACAAATTTACCCCATTGTAAAATGACTTCTAAGGACTTAGGGAAAAAACATATTTCACCCATTAAGAATTAAAAAAACTGAAAAATAAAATAAAAAGGAAAATTGAAAAAAAAAAAATTACCTAACGCATTTTTGTTTTGCACTCTTGAGTCAGCCGCCACAACCTCCTCTGTTGCCTTCTCAATCTCATCTCATCCACTTCACTGGTTGGAAGATATATTTTGAATCTTCATAAAAGTAATTGGCAGTCTATATTCCCATTATATTACATATACCTAAACAGTGTTTGCTTTTCTTTTTTTTTAACGATATTTTCATTCTATCTGTATGGGCTCTTTGCTTCAAACATGTTGCTTTCATGGTGGATTACTGGGCAAGTGAGTTGTTCAAGTTTGTACGGGAAAAAAGAAGAAGCAAAAATTCAGCAGCCACCCACCCAACTACCACGCTGAAATTTTAAAGAACAGAAATAGACCTTTCAATTTGGGAAAAAAAAAACTACCTCTCAAGATTTTCCGAAGATGAATAAGGAGCCAACTTGCTTCATGGCGGAAGATTGAATGAGCATTGAATAGTCGGGGAGGGGAGGAGAGAAGGAAGAGTAGAAAGAATAAGAAAAAAGAAGAAGAAAAAAATAGAATTAATAATTAAAGGGTATTTTAGAAATAATGGTGGGTGGAAAGATAGGATTGTGTTTTTTAAAATTTATATGGTGAGTGGGAAAATAAGGTGGGTGGGAAAATAGGACGTGTGGGTGGAAATAGCAGTACTCTATAAATATTGCCCATCTAATGGGCTAAGTTTCTCTTTTAAACTATTCTCACTACACTTACCCTAAAAAATTTCTGGATCAGTCGGAGAATATCGGGTCAGGTTAATTTGTCTACCGGCTTACAAATCATGACCCATGTCTTACCCTTTGCACAATGTGCTAGCCTAAGCCAGCTGATAACCCAAAAAATAAGATCGAATTCATGCTAGGCCATCAAGCTTGGGCCTTTTTTCTATGCATACTTTATTTCCCCTTTAAGGAAAAAAAAAAGATATTTATGGGGTAGTAAATTAATGAACGAATTATTTTTTAAAGTATGTTCATATTGTGTATTTGATTAGGAAAAAAAGATTATGTCAGTTAATTGAAAATTAAATTTAGTATCTTTTTTATATGTATTTGATATCTTATAAAACTCAATATATATACATAAGCTCGTTTCACAAAAAAAATATATGCATATATAAGCTTATTAGAGTAATTATAAATACAATATTGTTTATAAGATAACTTATTCCTGATTAAACTTTTTTAAAAGGAAATATATCCCATAGGAGCATGTAAAGAATTTAGGGAGCTTCAGTTTTAAAACACAATATAGTTTACTAATTTAGAAGATAGGAATACAATTTTGTCTAATTAACATAAGGCCAAAGACCAAAATGCAGTATCTAATTTTACAAAAATATCATTAAAAATATCAAAATTACACACAATGCCACTCTTTTTAAGGCAAGAATACTATGCCACATGTCCACATAGCCAACTTCGATCGCGATTAGCCACACATCGGCCACCAGCCGCCGCCACCGTCGGATGGTCCCGCCTACCACCCGCCGCCACTGCCACTGAACGCTCGCTGCTAATACAAAAATGGAAACTACAACGCTAGTCTGGACAAAAATGCTCATATTTAAAGCTAAACAAAACATAACAATTTTTTTTTAATTCAAGACATGTTGGGAGAGGGGGAATCAGACTGAAGATCACTTAGAATGTAAAATAGATTATTCATGTTTCCGTTTTCTGCATTGCATGTTCTGGAATCTGAATTACAAGTTCTGTTTTCTACAATGCAGTTTCTATTTTTCTGTAGTGCAGTTTCTGTTTTTTCTATAGTGCAGTTTCTGTATTCTACCTTCCAGTTCCGTCTTCTACAAAGAGCAAAATCATATGAATTCCACATTTACAATAGGCATTTAAATGAACTGAAATTAATAGAAAATTTGACTCAACTGAGCCTTATACTAAGATTATCCATCATTTCCTTCTCTACCAATTTCTTAAATTTCTCAGCAACCAATCTAAAGAGAGAGAAAGAGAGAGAGAGAGAGAGAGAGAGAGAGAGAGAGGGGAGCAAAAACTTATAAGGGTGATCATCTCTTCTCCTTATAAGGGTGATCATCTCTTCAAGAATAGAAGTGACTTGGTTACCACCTTTGAGAAAAGCTTCATATTGCACAGTGTCCAATTTTGAGTTGCCTTGCTTTTGGGTAGTTCTACTCTTCTATTGCCTAACCATCTAGGTAGCCTCTACTCTTCAAATTGGTGAGGTTGAAGGCCTAGGAAAGAGCAAAAATCCAATTGTAATTACCAAAACTGAAATGTAGTTTCAAAAACTACAATGCAGTTCAAACTGCAATGCAATGTGTGCAAAACTACAATGCAAAACCTGTATAAAATTTCATGAATTCAATGGTCCAACAAGTATCTATTAATACAGTTCATATTAGACAATTTTCTATTCTTCCCTTATGAAAAGAAATGTTGTAGCAATAGGAAGCAGCTCCATAAACTAAGAAACAGGTCAATATTACCTACATACTATAAGAGTACAGACTAATAGTGTAGATATCTATGTTGTGAAAAACAAAAAAAACTGTAAATAAAAATAGAAATTGCAAACAAAAACCAAGACAAAGACAGTGTAAATATCAATGATGTAAACAAAAAAAAAATGCAACAAAATAAAAACAACTACAAGAACACATTCTAATTTTATATAAGCAAAAATTGCATTGCAAAATATGGGGAAAAAATGAACATATTAATAAGTGAGGAACAAAACGCAAAACCATGATGAAAATACTAAAACCGAAACAAAAACGGCAATGCAGTTTCCATTTTCTGCTTCACAATTTCCCTTTTCTGCATTGCAATTTTCATTTTCTACAGTGCAGTTTCCATTTTCTGCAATGCAATTTCTACTGTCTGCAATATAGTTTTTGGAAAAAAAAAAACAAAGATTTTGTGTCATTAAAGATTGCCCTTTGTCTCCGAGAACATGATTGAGTATAAAAATGTTGTTTCATGTCAAAATTAGATAGACTTCTTCCTAAAATCCAATCATCATTGGGCTTAAAAATTTCAACTAAACAATCAAAAATTGTGCTGCAATTTCTGATCAAGTTGCAACCACACTAACAAAAAAAAAAAATCAAAATCAAAAAACAAAGCCATCATGAAAACAAGCAACTACACAAAATCAAAAAGAGATATCCATTGATGACACAATTGTATCATTTCCATTAACTTCAAAAATCATACCAATATGCAATGATAAAATAATTTAGCCAATTACAATTAAATGGAAACTGCAATGTAGTGTGTGAAACTACAATTCAGTTTGTGCAAAACTGCAATGCAACACATGTCTAGAAATTCACTAAACTATCTCTAACATAAGTAACCATAAACTGAAAAGGAAAAAAGACCTTGTTTTTCTTTTTGGGTACGAGGAGAAGAAAAGTCACTAAACCAAAAACACCAACCAAAAACATAACATAGACTGAATTTATTGCAAAGACCTTCACTGCACTGAAATAAGAAGACTAAAAAATTGACAAAATTCTTTTCCTTCAAGCATTCTAAAACCAAGACCATCATTGATGATAAACATGCTAATCAAGATCTGCCTTGTTAACAATATTTTTTCATGGTGTCACAATTCTGCCATCAACAATAAAAATTCTAAAAATCCAAACATTTTTAGACCAGAAATATGTTAACTTTTAAGATTTACCTTAGGATAATTGCACCAAAAATAAAAAATCAATCCATAATAAAAAAGCAAAAACTACAATGCAGTTATTATTTTATAACAAAACTTGGGCTCGTTTGTTACACAGGACTGTCTTGGCATGGACTATGCTTAGGGACTGTCTTGGCTTGGCTCTACTTGATCTAAGTTGGATAACACTTATCCTGTGTTTGGTGTATGCTTGGACTAGGACTAGATTTTTTTAAAATATATATATGTGTGTGTGTATAGGTGTATATATGTATATTATAATATACATGGGTATAATACATATGCATATATATATTATATTATATTATAATATAATATACATATATACACCTATATATATTATATATATGGGTATATGTGTATATATGTATATTATAATATATATGCATATATTATACATATATAGTGTATTTGTGTATATACATATGTATATGTATATTATAATACATACATGGGTATAATATATATACACATATATATACACACATGTATATATATATATATTACATATATACACGTATGCTATGTATATATGTATATGGATATATAATAATAATAATGTGTATATATCTATATGTATATTACATATTATATATGTACATGTGTGTTTATATATATACATATATATATATACGTGTATATATGTACACTATAATATAAGTGGATATTATAATAATAATAATAATATGTTATTAGTATTACAATATAATATATGCATCTTATACATTGGTGAACATGGGACTAGTTAATCCTCCCTTTCTACATGGGCTTAATAATCCCCTCATAATGAGGTGTTTTTGGTGGGCCCGGTATTAGCAATCCCCTATAAAACTGGAATTAAATAAAACAAACATGATACTAAATTTAGTCCAAGTCATGCCAAAAACGACCTCTTTGAGTATAAGCAGGGCTGTGCACGAATCGGGTTGGGTCGGTTATGGGCCCAAACCGCACACCGAAACCGGATCTTATCGGCAGGCCCAAATGCTAAACCGTGGACCTCTTTTTTAGACCCAGTTTCGACTTAAGTCGAAACCCGATTCTGATCAGGCCGGATTGGTTCGGTTCGGGTATTTGCCAAGGCCCAACAAAGGCAACAATTGAAGGCTTTTTTTTTGTCAGATTTCAACAATTCAAGTTTTGACAGTTTGTCTAGTTTTTCCAGTTTTGACAAATCTGCATATCTGAAGTTTTCATCATTCAAATACTTAAAAAAAACCTTAAAACCATAGCAAATCATCATCCACCACACATCTCCAAATACAGAAATTAATTATTATTACAGTCCATAGCAATTGTGAGAGTAATCTCTATCACAATTTGCATATTTGCAAAGTTCAAAAGCAAATCCAAATAAAAACTAATAAATTTCCATTACATATACACAAACAATTCCATGAGTTGTTTCATATTCAAATCAGATTTGCACCTCTGCACAAAGAAAGAAAAAACAATTAGTAAACATTTGAATTAATAACACAAAGAAACTACAAATTATAATTAATGTAGAAAAGAAAGAAAACCTTTTTCCACTTTTTCCAAAGCTTGGTAGAAATCTAACTCCTCCAATGCGGGTTCTTTGTAGTAGCTAAACTCCTCCGCCCTTAACCAATCACTACAACAAATCAATGCCTCCACAGTTTTTGGAGTTAATGAACTCCTAAAGGGATCTACAACTCTCTTTCCCGTGCTAAAAGAACATTCCGAAGCCACAGTTGATGCTTGGACAGCAAATACATCTTTTGCAACATTGGAAAGTATTGGAAATTTTGTAGCATTCTCCTTCCACCAATCAAGCAATTTGAACTCATCATTGGTAAGATTCACGGGAGGTTCCAATAGGTATTTATCAATCTCATTTCTTATCTCAACAACATCCTTATCTATCCTTGACTTCAAGAACTTTTGTAACCTTGATGATTTAGTAACATCATTGTTCACATGCAATGATCCTACACTCTCTACATTACCATGAAACACTTGGGCAGCAGCTGGATTTTTCTTTCTATAGTAATCATACAAATTGTGTAAAAGTGTCTTGATCTCCAATGACATGTCATTAACCCCATTTTCATCGGACACCAAGTCACCCAAGCAAAATTCCACATATTCCATCTTGTATCGAGGATCTAGAATAACCGCCACAAAGAATAACTTGTTGATGTTATTCACATTTCCCCAATATTTATCAAACTTTCTCTTCATCATGGTTGCTATTTTGCACATAACAACATCATCAACATTCATCATTGTGTCTATCTCCTCCAAAAAAGAACACATCTCATGGAGTGGGGCATTAGAAGACACGGTTTTTGATGCACTAAACCTCAAAGTAGCATCATAAAACTTCTTTAAAAATTTGACAAATACCTTTGTATTATCCCAATCCAATGAAGTTGGAGGCCCAACTCTTTTCTTCTTTTCCTTACCATGAGCTTCATACTCCTCAAAGTACCCCAAAAAGTTTGGGTCATCCTCCTCCATCCTCTCAAAACCTTTTTGGAGCTTCAAAGCACTCTCCAACATCATGTAAGTTGAATTCCATCTTGTGCACACATCTAAAGGAACCATCGTCCTAGTATCAACCTTCTCCATCTCCAAACAAGCCCTAAACTTCTCTAACCGTTGGGATGACCCCCTAATGTACTTAGCACAATTGCGAATACTCTCTATAGATTGATGAATTTCTTTCATTCCATCGGTTACAATCAAGTTTGTAATATGTGCACAACACCTCACATGCAACAAACTACCATCACCTATGAGTGAATTCCACTTTTCTAACCTCTTCTTCATGTAGCTAATACATCCATCATTGGAGGAAGCATTATCAACCGATATGGTGAAAACTTTGTCTATCCCCCATCCATTCAAACATGCCTCCACAAGCCTACCAATTGTATCCCCCTTATGATTAGGAATGACACAAAAATTAAGGATTCTCTTATGCAAGACCCAATCATCATCAATGAAGTGGGCCGTGAGAACCATGTAATTGATATTTTGAATGGACGTCCAAGTGTCGGTGGTAAGAGAGACTCTTTGTGCATTATGTGTTAAGACACTCTTGATTTTAGCTTTCTCCTCTTGATAGAGATCCCACACATCTCTAGCAATTGTTGTACGAGTTGGCAACTCAAATCTAGGTTGTGCCTCCTTCAAAAATTCACGAAACCCAATACCTTAAACATGACTAAACGGAAGCTCATCCCGAATAATCATCTTGACACATGCAATTCTACATCTCTCTTTACTAAATGCATGTGCTACTAGGTTACCCCCTTTCGCTTGCCCCTCAATAGAGAATTCTTACATTGACTTCTCAAATGATGCCACAAAGTGGATGTACCATTCCTTTTACCATCACATGCATAGTCATTTTTACAGTACTTGCATATGCATCTAGACTCACTAGTTTCATCCTCACACTTTATCTTTGTGAAATGATCCCAAACCCCCGAAGCATTCTTACAAGGCTTTCTTTTTCCTAAAGTGCTAGGGGCTAATTGTGGAGGGGCTGCTGGTGGTGGTGGTGGTGGTGGTGGGTTAGTTGAAACAGGGTTTCAGATTCTCCTTCCATGAAATTAATAATACCCTACGAAAATGAAATCCAGAGGTACATCAATCAAAAATAAATATAACAACCGAAACAGCAACCAATCATACAAATTAAATTATTACTCAATATATGCAATTCTTTCCAAAAATAACAAAAATACAGCAAAAATAGGAAATAAAACAGCAACAATTCCATACCAGAAAATATGCACAGCTAGCAAGCCAATCTGAAAAAAAAATTGCCTTCAAATCAATTCTGCGCATTAAAAAAATTATATAAAAAGTCAGAATATATAAATAGAATTAACTTACAAATAAGGCATTACAAAAAAATTATATAAACTATGATCTATATATAATGCTCATTTACCATGCTCAATCTACCACAGCAACGAAAAAAGATAAACTAAGTTTGAAAACTATGGGAACCATTAACGGAGCTTCAATTTTAAAAACATTACCAAATGGGAACCCATTAACAGAGCTTCAGCACTAGAATTCCTTCCCTCAACTCAACCATGTACATTTCCCAATGCTAATATACGATTTACTATTTAGGTTCTCCTGCACACCCAAAAGAAATAAAAGGACTTAAGGTTGTTCTGAATAATCATGGAAAACTGAAAAACTACTAATGACAAAGTTTAAGTATTTCAATATCCACCTATTAAACTGATCCTTTTTTACATACTACCAACATCAGCTGTGGCAATCAAATTGGTTCAAAGAAAAAATCCAACCTTTCAAATAATGTATAATGCAAAATTATAAATTCTAATTGATGACATACTATATGTCCGTTTGGAATCCTCAAAGAGAAGTCGGGAGAAAAATACTTGATATACTCATTTTCTTGGGATCTCTGCAAGAAAGAAAAACGGTAGTGGCAAATAAGACATCCATGTCCAGAATAAGACAAAATACTACAAAGCATAAAGAACTTCAAAAAATAAACAAACATAAAGCATAATTTACCAAAGTTGCAAAAGCAAAAGCAAGAGGGAAAGCACAAGCAAACATCATTATCATTCCAAACAGCAATGCAACCTCCAGAAAGTCTCCAGGTCAAACCACAGTGCCAATCAGCGGAGAATAAAGAAACATACAAGAATTCTCATGATTACTTGAAACTAAGGAGGAAAATGTAAATTTTATAAACACCGGACATAATTGACATATTACCATCAAACAACCCATCTTCGAGTTCCATGCCAATGCTTGCGGAATAAGAAGGCTTCAGGTACTCTTTTTCTACCCTCAAAAGGCCAGTTCAGCTAAAAAACTATCAGGCTATTAAGAAAGATACAGGTTCTCCCATCCATGTTTTGGATAGATCACCCCTACAAAATAAAAATAAAAATTCTTGAATAACTACTGGATGACATGCTGTTTTAATCAAGATGGCACAGTTTTAGAGTTAGATCTATGGTAGAAAACTCCTATATATGACTGCATGAAATAAAGACCAAACACCTGCAAAATAAATTAAAACACGAAATAAGTCCTTGAACTTTGAAGTGTAGAAAACTCCTCCAAAAAAGATTAAAAAAAAAGACGCTAGGGATCGATCTCCTCCTCACAAGAATTTCTTCTTTTTTCATTTTCAATTAATCCAATACAAAAAATATATATTTCTCCAACAAATAGAAGAATTACCAATCAATCCAAACAAAAAATACATGGAGAAGAAAATATTAATGAAAAGCCAAAAGTTGAACTAAGCACGCATCTTACATGAGCGGTTCAGGAGCCAAAAAAAAATTACATTTAGAAGCCCATGACCAACAAGACGATAGCAAAAAGAAAGAGAAACATAGAAAAGTGCATGCAGGTCGTTGCTAGCTAGCTAAGACAAATGCACACAAAAATCAACAGAGCATAAGTTATCCAAACTTCCAATGCCATGACAGTTAAAAAAGATATGCACACAGGAACCGCAGGGTATAGGTCATTCAACCCTCTGATGCCATGACAGTTAAAAAAGATAAGTCATATACAAAGCTGCATAACAACCCAAAACAACTTAAAATATCATACAGGATCTAGAATAAGAGCAACTGAATATAAAAAAAATTCTATTTATCAATGAGTAACAAGAAACCAAAACAGAGAAAGACCTGAACCTTAGTAAAACATTGCAGTACCTCAACTGAGAGAGAGAGCAGCTGACAGAGAGCGAGAGTGGCTGAGAGAGAGAGTGACTGAGAGATCGGGTGAGAGAGAGAGTGACAAAGATCGGGTGAGAAAAATCGTCTGAGAGAAAGAGAGAGAGAGAGAGAGAAAGCGGGTGAGAAAGAAGAGAAGAGGGCAGAGCCGAGAGGGATTGAGAGAGGCAGCGGCGAGAGGAGAGTCTGAGAGGAGAAGAGTGAAATAGAGAAAAAAAAATCGATTCAATGTTTTAGTGATACTCGCAAGTGCACGAACCGTTGGTAGTTTAGCGTATGTAAGTGCGAGGTCGATTCCACAGGGATTGGTGATTGAATGATCCAATTCAGTTTTCCTACACAAAACAAAAATGAAAACAAAAGAACATAAAACAAGGATTTTGTACAACACTTGAGAACATGGAGAGTTTTTGGAGAGAAAGAGAGAGGTGTTTGAGAGCTTGAGAATTTGGAGGAAGGTGTTTGGAAAGTGTTTGAGAATTTGATGAAGGAATGGGAGAAGTGTTTGGGAACTTTGAGAATCTTGGAAGAGAAAGTGTTTGGAGAACATGGGGAATTTGGAAGGGAAGAGACATGTGTTTAGGGTTTGGAGAGTGTTTGGAAGAGAATAGAGAAGTGCTTGAGATTTAATAAAAAGAAAATTGAGTTGAATGATCTTATTACAACAATTGAGAACTATACAAAGGGAAACTAAGAGAATTTGAGGGAGAGAAGGGAAGGGAGCTCTAGAGAGGTGCTTGAGAGCTCCCCCACTTGGGGTGTTATTACAAACTTAGAGAACTTCCCTATTTATAGGCCTAAGGGAAGTGAAAAATCTGAATTATACAATTGAATTTTCTAAACACACTAACTTCAACACTTAATTCACCTAACACACTATTGCATTTGAAAACAATTCCTCTTGTCTTTAGGCTTAGTGTTGCAACTCCCACTTCATAATCTTTTGGTTTATTTGGCTGCTGCAAAATTCCACTCAAATATAGGTATTGAATATGCTTCACCAAACTTTCCCACAATCAACAACAATTCATCATGCATATGTCATGCATGACAATGCATTGCAGCCAGCTTGTGGGCTCGTTTTGGGCTTGTTCATCCATTCTGAAAAATCTGCAAAAATATGGATCTTCAAGATATGTGTCTTATCTTTCCAAGCATATGCAGCTCATCTCAAGGAAAAATCAGAAAGGCCTTCAAATGTGATTTTTGGCCCAGTAACGCAGATGCTGCCGAATTTGACCTTAAGTTGCCAAAACATGTATAACTTTCTCTAGAAGACTCGGAATCATGAACCGTAAAATTCTACAGAAACTAGACTTCCGTATCTTTCCAATGATGTATGGGTCATTATCTGGTTCTTCTTGAGTAAGTACAGTCCAATCCGTGAAGTTGACTAATCTGCAGACACTGTTTTGAGCTAATTTGTCTCCAAAATGCATTTATTGAGTCTCAAACTTAAAACACTGAAACAAACACAAAACAAATTAAAAGCACAAGTTTAACTCAAAAACATAACCAAATCATAAGCTAAAAGGGTACAAAATGATATGTAATTTATGCACCGATCATTTAGGCTTTAGGGTTTCGCTCTTATCCGGTGTAACATAGAGTAGGAAATGATTTTCCTTCGACGAATCATCACTTGACAAGTGTATTAATTATTTTTTTAATAATATAATTATATTACTCGGTCCGGTCGGTTTTCACCGGTTTGCAATTAATTAAAATCGGTTCAACCCGATTCTTGGCCGGTTCGGGCGATTTTTTTACCGATTCTTTAATTTTTCAATGTAAAAACCGAACCAAACCACCTTAGGCGGTCCGGTTCAACTGGTTCGGTTCGGGTTTTCTGTTAAAATGCTCACCCCTAAGTATAAGAGCATGTCCACCGCAGGTCCAAACCCTGGCAAAAGGCCCCCCTCGACAGCCCAAGTTCACTCCAGCGCGAGAGCCTCCAGCCCGGTTTGCTGGGTCCCACCAGCCCGGGCAAGCCCAAGGGCAACTTTCGCCTGGGCTTCAGCCTGAGGGCTGTGATATTAGGGCTGACGTCATGGTGACGTCAACTAGGGCTAATTCGAAAAAAAATTTACCGTTGGCGTGTGAAAAAAATTTGACTTCAGCGCATGTGCCACGTGTCGCAACCGAGCTCTCCGATGGGTTTTTTTGCAGAAATCTGACAGTCCTCTTTTTTTGGGCTTAAAAAATTGCAAACAAAATCGAAAAAAATCTGAAATTTTTTTTAAAAAATACCAAAAAAGTTTGTATATTTTCCCTATAAATACCTATCCATTTTATTCACTTTCCACACCAAATCTTCATACAATTTCTTCTTCATCCAATATTTTTTACTCTCCACTCACATTACTCACTTTCCACACCAATTCTCCATACAAACTTTTTTTCCTCCAATATTTTTTACTCTCCACTCACATTTTTCACTTTCCACACCAATTTTCCATACAAACTCTTCTCCTTCCAATATTTTGTACTCTCCACTCACATTTTTCTACTACTTTCCATTTGTAAAAAAAAAAAAAACAAATGGCATCGTCTGTCGAAACCGGAGGCTCGTGGGCAACTCATTAAGATATTGCCTTGTGTCAATCTTGGGTGAATGTTAGTCATGACCCTATCACGGGTAATGAGATGAAGTTCCATCATATGTGGAGCAAAATTCATGGAGAATTTTGTCAAAGATCGGGTTCCATTCGGACCGAAATGGCATTGTCTAGTAGATGGAAACTTCTAAATAAAGAGTTAGGGAAATGGAGAAATGTGTTGACAAAAGTAAGGGAGAACATTCGAAGCGGTCAAAATCTATCCGATGAGGTAAAATATTTATAATTGCCATTTTATTCAATTTAATGTAACTTTTTTTTTATTGCATATTATATTTCTTTTTCTTGCATAATCATTTTTTTTTCTTTTTGCATTTCCAATTTGTCTATATTTTCTTGCATAATCAATTTTATTATTGCATTTCAAAATAGTTTATATTTTCTTGCATAATAATTTTTTTTTCTTGTACTTCCAATTATTTTTTTTTAATAGATCATACAAGCACAAATGTGGTTCGGTGCCATGGGGCAAGGCAAAAAAACTTTCGTGCATTTTCAATGTTGGGAAGTTGTGAAAGATTGTTCGAGATTCAAAATTATTCCGACCGGTCCACCGGTTGTGTTGAATGAGACGCCGTTCCACGATTCGCCATCAACCGATTCGCCATTGGACTCTCCAATGGAAACGGAGAGTCACCACTCCCACGTCCGCGAGACCTATTGGGAGAAAGGCGGCAAAGGCCAAGAGAGGTGGCACTTCAAACAATGAATGTGTACAATTATTGGAGCAAATAGCTAAGAACACCTCACTAAGAATTGAGAGAGACTTGAAAAGAGATGCATTGGACATGGCACGAGAGGAAGCATTTGCAATTCAACAACAACAGGAACAAGAAAAAGACATGGAGGATAGAGAGATGAAAATCATGGCCATGGATACGAGCCATATGTCTCCTGAAACAAAGGCCTATTGGAAGCTAAGACGAAGGGATGTGATGAGAAGAAAACTTTTCCAAGACGACGGACCTAGCAATACGGATTGGTTAAATGATGAAAATCATTAGGTTGTATTGAAACACTTTTGCCATATGTTGTATTGTTGTATTGTTGTATTATCCTTTAATTTGTTGTATTATTGTAATGTTGTATTATCCTTTAATTTCTTGTATTGTTTCCTTTTTATTCAATAAACAAAGCATTAAATAATATGACTATTTATTAAAAACCTTTAAGCATCAACACAAAGATTAATTAAAAACACACCTTCATTTATTGCAATCAACACACAAAACAAACCATACATAAAAGCATAATAATAAAAACAAGCATAATTCCAAAAAACACCACACACAAAATAAAACATAATTAAAAACAAAGCATAATTCCAAACAAAGCACTAATCTTGACTTCATCCATTGTGATTGCCTTTCCTCTCCCACAAGTGCTCGATCAAGTTAACTTGACGTCTCTCGTGAACATATGAAGATCGCATTTCTTGATAACGATCAATCATGGGGTTGTTGAATTGACCATCCCGAAGTAACGGTTCGGGCTCCATTGGTAGTCCATTTGGTCCCATCGGCCTTTCATATATTCTTGTCAATGTCGTGTTCATGGGATCGGGTTCAAACACCTCTGGAGCATCGTAGTCATACTCATCCTCCACAATCATGTTGTGGAGGATGATGCAAGTCATCATAATACTCCGCAGCACCTCCTCATCTAGCATCCGAGCAGCACCCCTGATAATTGCCCAACGAGCTTGCAAGATACCGAAACACCTCTTCACGTCTTTCCTGTAACCTTCTTGAAAGGAAGAAAAGTTTCTTTCCTTCTCGGATTGGGGATTCGAAATTGTTTTCACGAATGTCGTCCACCTAGGATAAATTCCGTCGGCAAGGTAATACACACCAGAGTATACGGTATTGTTGATTTGGTACGTGACCTGGGGGGAATGACCTCGCAATCCTCGTCGAACACCGGGGATTGACCAAGGACATTCAGATCATTCTGGGATCCGGCAACCCCGAAGAAGGCATGCCAAACCCAAGTGTCGAATGAAGCTACGGCCTCCAAAATTATACTTTTTTGCCCCTTTCGATTCCCGTACTCTCCTTGCCAAGCAGTATGACAATTCTTCCACTACCAGTGCATGCAATCGATGCTTCCAATCATTCCTGGAAACCTCGATCCTCGCCTTTTTTTAGAAGCTTTTGCAGGTCCCTCGCGTGGTTCGCGAAGGTACTCCCTCGTGTACAAATTTTCCACTGCACACAAAATCTCACCAAGCACTCTAGGATAGTAGATTTTCCCATCCTTGCAATTTCATCCACCTGCTCTCCAGATGCCCTATAAGCAAGCATCCGCAAAGCAGCTGTAAGTTTTTGCTCCGGGATAAGACCCAAAACTCCAACAGCATCATGCTTTTGAATGAAGTATGTGTCATAATTACAAATATCATGCATGATTTTTTGGAATAAATGTGGCTGCATTCTATATCTCTCTCGAAACTTATATTCAGGATATAACGAATTTGGGATAAAATAATCCTCCAAGAGATTCTTACCCCG
This sequence comes from Prunus fruticosa, assembly GCA_018703695.1. Lineage (NCBI taxonomy): Eukaryota > Viridiplantae > Streptophyta > Magnoliopsida > Rosales > Rosaceae > Prunus > Prunus fruticosa. Next base: position 5,852,411 of record CM031924.1, read on the forward strand.
AGAGTCCCTACGTCTGTCCACATTCGGGGCACGACGACGGTGTTGCCTTGATTGATTAAGCATACACACTGCCTGCTGCAAGCATTTGTTCCTCTTCTTCATCGGCGTCTCGATCTTCTTCAGCACGTCTATGCCGGATTTCTTCCCTTTCTTTCTGTTGCCTCTCCAACACCCTCCTCAAGTTTGACATTGAGAGTAGAAAGTGTTTCTCCAATCTGAGAAATGAAGGAATAGATAAGAGATGGTGTGAGAGGTATGAGTTGATGGAGTAGTTTTATAGAGGGATTCAGAAGATAGAGATGACACGTGGCACAATTTTAGAGGGAGAAAATCTTATCTGAAATATGAGATTATAATTTTTTTTTTAAATATCCGAAAATGTTATCTGACATGGGACACGTGACACAATTTTAGAGGGTGAAAATCTTATCTGAAATTTGAGATTATAATTTTTTTTAATGAATATCCGAAAATTTTATCTGAATAAGACATGTGGCAACCGAGATTCTCATTCGAAAATTTTTTCTGAAAATTAATGGACATGTGACAACCAAAAATCTTACCCGAAAATTTAATTACAAAAAATTATCAAAATTAATGATTTAAAGTATAAAAAAATAGGAAATAAAGTACAATGAATAGTATTTGCTTTAGACTTGCCCTAGACTTAGCTCTTGTGGGTGGAACCACAAATGTAAGGGCTGACACTATTTACATGAATAGTAGCAGCCTTTGCTTGCCCTTGCCCTCGCCCTTGTGGGTGGAGTTGCTCTAAAGAGGCAATCGAAACCTTGCGGTTAAATTCACAAGAAAGAACAATTAAGGGGCAGCAAGTTTGGAAGCAAGACGTGGAACTTTCTTTTGCTCAGATTGTCTCATAAATGAAGATTTTATATACACTACAATACAACGTGTATAAAGGGTAAATACCCATAAATTAAATGGATGAGGGAAAATCAATTTAAAAAGAAAAAAAATGGGCGACAGTGGGAAGGGATGAAGGGTGATAACCAAAAAAAAAAGGCAAAAGAGGTGTTTGCATCCCTTCATACCCCACCCTTTCTTGCTTCCCTCAACACCATCACAGTAATTGATACAAAATGAGTGTTAATGACTTCCCTCCTGCCCTCCATGCTAAGATTGTTGAGCTGCAGGTGAGAGAGCTCCGTCTGATCTACGTGCAGCTGAGCCAGAAACTGAAGATTTGTCTGACCCGCGGACATTGTACTTCTCGTACACTTTCTCACGATTCTCGGACCACCAAATCTCTGCTTGGTGCTCTCCAAATCTTCTTCGGCTGCAAATGAATGTATGTTATCAGATTTTATTCCGCTGGATAGCTTTGATACAAAACACCACAGTTATGAACTGAGTATGCGGCAGAAAGATTGGTAATAGGGTTCAGGTTCAATCCATGTTATGGGCAATATGAAAATCATGATCATATGAAAATAAAAATTAAATCAAATAATCTGATCAAAAGAGCATGGCCGTCTCTCTGCTTACGAGCCATATTGCATTAGGAAAATAGCATAACCAAGGAGTACCTGAAGCGCACTCGTTTGAGATCTCTAGTTCCATCCCGCAGAGCCACAAGAGTTATATAAACACCAGGCTCATATTGTTCAATCCATTCTGCCTCAACTGTATTACCATTAGCAGCCGATGGAGAATTCCTGGATCTCGTATCATTCTCCCCATCTTGGAAAGGCCCGGATTCCTTGCCATCAACAGTGTCTGACACACTACCACTAACTGCCTGAAATGCTCCACCATTGGGTAGTTTATCTAGGGGACTTACCATCCCATTGGAGGTCAGAAGCTCCCGATTCTGTTGCAGGTTAGTTTCATTCATTCCAACTGGATCCTTGAGTGAATGAGTCGGGCCCGGACTTCCATTTGTTGTAGCAGAGTCGATTCCCAAGGAGGAAATCAAGTAAGAACTGCTGATCGAATTTGATCTTGAATGCTGCTCTCCATTAGCATCTGGATAGCGAATGCCATTTGGCTCCAAACCGTTTGGCAGGCCAGCCTGCTTTATGCTCTCGGTATCATAAACCCCAGGTGGCAGCCTTTCCGCCAAATCCTTGAGCTGAAATATTGTTAACGATGATGATCACTATGGCAGTCCAATGTAAAACAAAATTCAACCAAAAAAGTAGAGGTAGTCAACTACCTAACTCGATAGTAAAGAATTTCGTCCCCAAAAAAACCCCACACCTTCTAACTTATTTCAAGTCCCACAGAGTTGGAAGCTTGGGAAACTGACAAAAAGGAATTTAAAACTCGTACTATTGGCCACTAAATGTTACAGCCTACAGTTCCATCCATATATGAAAATTTAAGATAAAACTATGCGTGCATGATTCACGTTCTATTCTACTTTCGATGAAGTTCATTATATTAAATTCAATATTATAATGGGACAGCTAAACGTAAGTCTTACTAGATATCAGACATAAAAGTTGAAGATCGTGAATAAATTAAGGAAATGAAAGCATATAGCTGAACTAATGACCTGTGCGGTTAGAGACTTTATAACTTCTTTTGCAGCTTTAGATTTCGCAGCTTCCTCTGCAGCCAATGCCATAGCTTCTTGTGCTTTCTTTGATGAATTCTGAAGCTCTAATTCCTGAAGCTCACACTTCTTTTTAAGGCTATCAACCTTACCACAATGTTTTATAATAAATGGTTAAAATATGATATTACAAATACTCAAACATGAAAGCCGACACCTTGCTTATGAGGTATATAAAAAATAGCAATAAAGTCCAGACAAGTATGAATTATGTACCTGTGAACGTAACTTTAGCACTTCCTGATTCAAAAGTTCATTTGTTTTCTTTAGACTATCAGCAATACTTTTTGAGAACGAAAGTCCTGATGTTGTAGGAACTGGAGTTGCGAAACGAGGAGGGCTTGGTCTCCTCGAGAATGGTGATACAGACCTTGAACTTACTCCAGATGGTGTAAGAACTTGTTTGGGAACTGTTCGTCGCAGATCAACAGCAGTTGACATAACAACATCCTTTAATTGCAACAATGAAGGTGCTTGAGCGGAGCGGACAAGGGAAAATGTTTCAGCTTTCTTTCCTTGCTTGGCAGCTTTAGTATCCAATTGTTTTATCAAATCCATGTTAGAAGTTACAGAAGACTTGTATAATCTTATGTCAGCCTTATCCAACCTGTCCTTGTTCTCACCTGACAAGCGAGGTATAGAGTTCCTTCTGTTATTACCACCAATTTCTGACACCTTATTCAATTTCACATAACAAGGATCACACACTCGATATGGTTTTCCAGGATTAGGAGCTAGTGCTGCTCTTGTTGCTTTTCTTGAACTGCACGAGTGGCAGTGCACAAGTCCACAATTATAGCAATTGTGCCTTTTCCTTGTGAATCCAAAAGCCTGTCTACAAGAAGAGCACTGTGACTGCTCAGCACCAGATACCCATTTGTGAAGACAAATAGCTGCTGTATAGTGTGAACCACAACCAATATATTTCACATGTCTATCCTTTAAAGCTTCAACCAAAGTTGGTGTTTTCCGATCTTCAACATCTCCATGGCCCAACCTCCCATTAGCTCCCTTTCCCCATGTATAAACTTCATTCCTGGATGTTAATACAGCTACATGATAAGCACCACAAGCAATTTCTTCAATACAATCTCCAGAGAGCTTGTCTTCTACCAAGCAAGGTAGCTTTCCATCTGAATTGGGATTTCCAAGCTGACCATAAACAGTACTGCCCATTGTAAAAACATGTCCTGATGTCGTCAAGCCAACAGTTAAACTGTGCCCGCAAGCAATTTTGTGAAAATTGTAATCAATAAGAGCTGGAACACATGTTGGTTTAAGCCGGGCTTCCTTGTCTCCATGTCCAAGACGATTTTTATCTCCATCACCCCAAGTAAACAATTTACCTGATGAAATACTTGCACTAGATTGTGTTGCAATAACCTCCACAACAGCAGCAGTATGCCACACCCCACATGCAACAGAAATTGTCCTCAACCCTGATAGGGATTCTACTTCTCTCGGATATGCAACATTTTCTCTGTCTCCATGGCCTAAGACACCAAATGTGCCATCGCCAAATGTGAAGAGTTTCCCTGTTGATGTTACCAGGGCCGTATGCCATGGACCACAAGTTACAGAAGCAACTTGGAGTCCCTCAAGAGGACCAGAAATTCTCTTTGGTATCCAATGGCTGACATCAGTGCCATGACCAAGAAGCCCAGCATTATGTGTACCATCTCCCCACGTATAAAGTTCCCCAGCCATTGTAACAGCACAAGTGTGAAATTGTCCACATGCCGCAAAATCAACACTAGTAGCTGCCAGCGATTCAACTAGACGAGGTTGAACAACATCCTTCCCAGCACCATGCCCAAGTCGTCCTCCAGATTCTTCACCCCATGTAAACACTTCACCTTGTCTCGTGACCAGGGCTGCATGCCTGACCCCACAGGCTATATGATGTACATCCAAAACAACATTGGACTCTAATGGCCTAGGCACAAGCACATCTGACCTCGGGCTCAAATAATTTGTATTTTTATCAGCCCCAACCTTGACAACGCTATCACAAATATCCTCACCCCATACATATACATCGCCTAGAGCGTCACAGTCATCCGGCGCAGAACCATGACTTGAAGTGCTGGGAGCACTTGAAACACTAACTCGAAATGCATCTGAACCAGATCCTTTTACTTGCATATTTATCTGGTCTGATGCAGCATGTGACCTCTCAGAAACCGGAGAATTTTCAGGTGGAAATCTCTTTGGCGAGATATTTGGTTTGAAACTGACAGAGATCTCTGGAGAGCCACTATCACGTGGACCACTAACAGAACTATCACTAGGGCTATTTGATGTCAAGTCCCTGCCATCCTGAAATTAATTTACCCAAAGACTTGATAAGCAGGCATCAGTTCAACAGGTACACTTTATACATACTAAATGTAAGAGAAACTTTCATAAATCCAAATATTCGTGTATGTACGTGTGTACCATTGATGACTCATTTCTGCATATTCTACAATAATACAGTATAAACTAAACCATAAAGAAAATTGGATGACTCATTAGTCATTAATGTAATAAGAGAACTAGACTTTTAAGAAATAAATAAAACACGAAAATGAAAAATTACAAAGGAAAAGAACTATATATACACAATAAGTTCACCCAGGCAGAAATTTGACATAAAAACTATTCTGAGGCATCATGTTTCCGCAATTCAACTTCAGCTTAAAAGCTTATAATGCACATGATAATGCATATATAACGCAAGTCACTGCAAGACACAATATAAATTTACAAAAGGAAAAGGTTTCTAAGTAGGCATACTTACATCAAGGTAGAGGCCTCCATCACTCCATCCATCAATTTTGGAACGCCCCCCTCTACCAGAGGATATTAATGCTTTGAGGCCTGCAATCCACACTTCTGCCTCAACTTTGTCCTTGCAAATCTGGAAGGCAATAATAACAGATTGTCATTAATAATATTATTATAAAAATAAAAATTAGAAACAATGTAATTACAGATAGAATTTAAACTTACACCACTAACCAGATCAAGAGATCGCTTTCCGTTATTATAGATAAGGGAAAAAGATAAATAGTCCTTTTCAGGACGCAGATATCGTTGAAAGACGGCCTGTAGTAAATATGAGGACCATATGAAATTAGAATAAATACAGCTACAAGACTTCAACCTTACAGCAAATATATCAAAGTAATATCGAATATCTTACAGTTCTTTGTCCAGGAACGATTCTTGAGACGGAAGCTAACTTCAAACTTCTTTCACCACTACTTGAAATCCAGATCAAAGATGATTCGTCCTGCAGTTATTAAATGAAGCAATAAGTAGAAAATGGAAGGCATTTAAGAAGCATAAAGATTTGTGAATCAAATTATAATAGATACAACCACAAGACAGAACCACAGATAGCCAACAAAAAGCAGTCTCATTAGCAGTATTTTCCATCGCATATGCCAAAAGACATAGCAGCATACATATCCAGCTACTTAGCTGCACAACTAATGTCAACTGACATTAAACATGATCAAGTCCTTATAATGTGCAAAATTAGTCTATCAAAACTCCATAAATCAATTACTGATATCTTTCCTTCGAAGTATAGACCATATTTTCCCCTGACTGACCTGAAACCACACTACAATTAAATTCCCAAAAATCTAATCATTGCCCTAGACTGTGGGAACTGCCTACTGTACCCTCTCAGTTCCAATCTTCTACAAAATAACCTTAATGTATTTTTTCTTCAAATTTTGTGTAACATTGCAACATAAAACTTGATATTATAAAAGATATATTGCACAATTCTGTAGAAATTTCCATCAAACTTGCTACACTTCTGATTAATCAATGACAACTTATTCTTCACTTCATCCTTTTATAAGTGAATACATTGTGTTTTACTGTCTGTGTCCATGCAGGAAATGTGGAATAAAATTTTTATTTCAACCCTTATAATTGCACAAACCATGTTTTATTCCTTGCATGCAGTAGACGAAGTACCAATATCTTACAATTTTAAATAAATTACAAAAAATATTAATAGAGAAGCTTTAGATACAAACTTACAGTAGAAAGTCTAAATGGACAAAACTTAGGCTTTCCCTTACGACCATATTTCAGTAGTTGAGCACCCTTCTTCAAAGCAATTATTGCCTGCAAATCATTTAAGGATCATTGGAAACAATGAGAAAGATACCAACAGCAGATAAACTCTTGATGCAATAAACACAGGACCACAAGAACCCACACAAGAAAGCAGTATCATTTATGCAGGAATAATGAGTTCTTCTCACAACCAAAATCAAATTTCACACTAATCATAATGTTACTTTAAACTTGGTACCACATATAGTAACGACTTTGTAACTTTCAACCAAAAGAACACCAATTTAGTTCTCTCTCAGTTACAACCTTCCAAGATACATTCTAGGTCTTTACTGCCTCCCATCTGGCAACTAAGAGAATTAATCTCTAACTCCAAACTTCTACGATATTTTGAATCTGCTAAAATTACAATCGATTCTGTTCCAAATTGAGCAGCAGGTTTTACACCCTGAAGAAAAAGTGAAATGTGGTTGCATGTAAATGCCATTGCCATTAGATTACCCTGTGGCAAAATGACTAGACACTTATCAATTGAAGATGTCAGTACTGTACATATGTCCTTGGACCAAACCCAGATGTCAATCTGGATTATAAATGTGCTTGGAGAAAGAAAAAAAATAAAGAGTTTGAATCTTAAGGCCTGTTTGGTCCTTTACAAACACCCATTATTGCATCACTAAGCAAGAAAAGATGAACCCAGAACCTCATAAATCAAAACCTTACAAGATATGTTCCCAAAAATATTTCTACAAAGCTGCTCTCCGAGTACGAAATCAAAAACCTCTCACATTTTTCACATACATGTGAGCAAGGCTGTTACCAAAAAATATAACATAAATATGGCTAAAAATAAAGAATTCTACACCCAATTTCCACCTTCTACATGTAAAAGAAGAGGAAAAAACAAATCTTCTGATTTTAAAGTCACAAACAGGCACAAAACAATTTAAGGATCTTTAGTTTTCTCTCCTTTTATTTACATTTGCAGAGGTTCACAAGGACTCTCTACAAATGAACAAATACTAAAATTTTGAAGAAGAAAATTTAGAGAGAAAGAGACCTGATCGATGTCACGGTTGGCATTCCCGGAGCTAACAAGATCTGCCATTCCATGTGAGAGAAATTACCGTAACGCCACCACCCTCTCCGATCCCTCGGTGGAGCTCCGTTCATCATCTACCTTCCAACTTTCTCTCGCTCTCGCTCTCGCGCGTCCGTACAATACCATTAACGGCCACGTCACCACCAACACCACCAACACCTCTGCTCAGCTCTCTGTCTCTCTCTCTTTACACTAAGCCTCGTAGATCTGCTGAAACCCAAAGACCTCCATTTCTAAGCTTTGACTCCAAGCAAAGAAGAAGCTGAGCTCGAAGCCGTGGACTATGGAGAGCTGGTTATGGAAAGACTGAGGGCGAAAGAAGGCGGCTTTGAAGAGGAAGACGGGGGTTCAGAGAGGAATTTAGAGGGTGAGAAAAAGAAGAGACGAAACGGCGTCGGAGAAGGGAACGGGAAGGAAGAGAACCGGACGGAGGAGGGAACAGAGGAGAGAGAAAAATCCCTGGAAAGAGAGAGAATTTAGGGGGTGGGGTGTCCGAGTCTGTAAAAAGTACTAGTCAAAGCTGGGGAAAATTGAATACCGATAAATTAAATCAAAATTCCCTTCTTTGTTTCTTTTTCTTTCCTTATGGATTTTCTCCTTCTTTCAATAATTTTCCCAAATTCATATGTAGAATTTTACTCAAGTATTATTTTGTTTCCCGTCTTTTATAAACATACAAATAAAATCGTAGTCTTCAATGTCTGCAAATGAGTACTAACTAGTTGAGAAGATACAAGTCCAAGATGGAAAGTCCACCCAAAGTTTTTCATTTATCAAAAACAACCATAAAAATAAGAAACTATTATTAGCACTCTAAAATTATAGGTGCATTCTTCTAAAAATATTAGAAAACAAAATTTCATCATTTTTTTTATATAAGCGATATTCTTACACGGGTGCAGAGTGGAGAGTACATATGCTCTAACCAACTTGGCTAAGCTTATATCTGCAATTTCATCATTTTAAGACGTGCACGATGGGAAATGCCAACAATAATTCTGTAAACAAAATCTACTTGATTACTAATTTGATTTAATATCAATCCTAAGAGTATCTTCAATAACTTCTTTAATAATTTGGGATACTCAAATAGGTGAGCCACATCATAAAAAAATCTTTCTGACAGCCTTATCAAACTTAAGATATTTTGAAAGTAACAAAATCAGTGATCACACGTTATATGCAACCTTAGTCACACAAGGCCACTATGTGATATTTTCAAGATGGTCGCTTTTTGAGACCTTATTATATGGAAGTGATGTATCAATTATTGCTACTAAGTTGTTTTTCATTGATGCATGTTTGGTTTTGTTCTAAGATGCATGTTTATATCTCATTAGTACTAACTAACCATATGAAAGGAAATCGTAGCTCAAATGAATGTAGTTTTATGAGGTTTAGTTCTAGAGTGTATAATGCAATTACATACCATCTTACTCGTCTTTCTCTCCCAAACCGAGTATTTTCTTATGATAAGAAGAATGTATTGGGTAATTGTCAATTTTATTTGTGATAATTTTACAGTACCTTTCGATTATTTTGAAAAATGTTCTCGATGTTGCTATCAAAAGAAAAAACAAAACAAAACCTTACAAAAGAGAAAGTTTGCAATTATTCGGACACAATTTTTAGGACTAAGAAAAAACATTTCAAAAAATATACCCATATACCCCAAAAACTCAACAAAGAAATTTAAATATATATAATCATAGACAATCACATCACTTGTTTATTCCCGATTTTTCTCACGGGATCCTCATTTACATTTTCAAAAGATACATTAGAGTAATACAAAAGAAAAAAGACATTAGATTGTGAGCTAAGTGTAAAAAGCTAGTTAATTATCCTAAAATTTAAAAGGCTAGTTAAAATGTGTGTTAAAAAAAAAAATTCAATTGAAGAGAGTAGCTTGATTTTAATTTGTACTAAAGTTTAGAAAGAAAAGTACAAATTACTTGTGGTGTTGAGTTTGAAACCGCTGGAAGAATAGCGGAATTACGATAAATAGACTTAATGGGGAGTTACTTGTCTGTTGATTTTACATAGAAGCGATGTTGGAGAGGGTGGGGATGGAAATGCAGAGGAAGAAGGTTTACCCTCCGTTGCACGAGGGAAATAACTCGGAATTTAGCTAAAAATCAAGAATTTAAAAGGATAAATGGACAATTCCTTTGTTTAACAACTTAAAAGCGAAATTTATTACATGATGAATCGGAAAAATCGTGGAAATTGGGGCATCAAACTCCCGAGTTTAATTTTCACCAAAATAGGTGTCAGCTCACAATTTCCATAGTGCTATTTACAAAATTCAACATACATAAATCCAAACGATGAAATCTTCACTTGCCATAAATTGAAATGATGGAAATCTAAATTCCGTCATTTTAGAATTCTATGTCATTTTCAATTCCTTCATCCAAACAGAGAGTTAGAGAGATTTGATGTCAATTATAATGCAAAAGCACCATATTTTGAACCCAAACGAGGAGAATGTATGAGTTTGTGAATACCCCAATATTGCACCAAATAATGTACCACAAACCACCAGCAACTTTTAAAACTTGATATATATGACTCAGTTTTACAACAACAATGTTTCATATATATGTGCACGAATATCATTGATTTTGTAGAAGAAACTACATTGGTGACATGAATTCTATAAATATATAGGTTTTTTTTTCTTGTTTGCTGATACAAATATAAAGTTCAATGCATGTTTTATGTATATCATTACATGTATCTTAATTATTATTATTATTATTTTCTAATTTTTAATATAGTGGTATTTTTCTTTCCAATATTTAAAGAGATATTACGTTCAAAATTCCCATTCCCTAATTGATTAAAAGAAACTTACGTATATTTGTGTCTACGTAGTTTGAGTCATTTTTCATTTTGGTTTGCGCCATTTCAATTTTGACATTTTCAAACATGTACTTTTGTTTGGTTTGTAATCTAGACCAAATTGTAAATTCTGTCAAATTAATTGATGGAATTCTATGTGGCAACATGCAACTACTTTTTGTCTCTCTACAATTTTTGCAATTAACCTAAAACGTAGTAATTTCCACATGTAGGACTTAATTGCCGACTAAACAAAACTACATGACTAAAATTGCCAACATTAAAAATGACAATGGCCAAAGTAGAAAATAGACCAAACTATAAAGATTAAAATTATAGTTGTCCAGACTTTTTTATTGAAAACTATATTTTTTTTCTTATAATTAAAAAAATTAGAGTTTTTCTTTTTATCTTCCTTTTGTTTTTCCCCCTTGAACTCATCGAAAATTGATAGTTCAACTTCCTTTCCTTACAATGGATAAGAGTATCCACAATGGACTCTTTAAACCACCTCCTTAAATAAATTTTGGGGAGGAATTAGAAAAATACAGCTCCAATTATGCTCCATATCCACCTCCTAAGAGCATCGACAATCATGCTCTCTATTTTTTTTGTTAAATTTTAGCTAAAAACATATCAAAGTTATTTTAGGAGCTTTCTATAAAATTTAAACTCCAATCATGCTTGCTAGTTTAGGGAGTTATAAATGCTATAACTCTTTTTTAATTGGTTCATCTCTATTAAAAAATAATATAAAAAATAGTTAACATTAATTAAAGGTTTGAAATATTCATTAAATAGAGTAGCATTAACTTATAGGGAGCCACTAAGAGTCCTTCCTCTCTCCTCAAATTTATGAGCTCCTAGAGGTCTCCCTAGTTTAAGAGGTGGATAGGGAGAATGGGTGGAGTTGTATTTTTCCAATTTCGCCCCAAAATTTGTCTAAGGAGGTGGTTTAGGGAGCCCATTAGAGCAACTCCACCGCACACAACAAAGCCAGGCAACAGGCCCCCAGACAGCCCAAGTCACTCCAGCGCAACAGCCCTTAGCCCGGTTTGGCGTGGGTCCCACCAGCCCGGGCAAGCCCAAGGGCAGGTTTAGCCCGGGCTTCAGCCAGAGTCTTGTGACGTCGAGCGCAAGCAAAATCAAATTTTTTTTACTGTTGGCGCGTGTATTCAGTAAAAAAATTTGACTTCCGCGCGCTGACGTCAGCCCTGGCAGACTCCAACGGCTATGTGACACGTGTCGCAACCGTGACGCTCCGATCTGTTTTTTTCCAGAAATCCAACGGTCATCGTTTTCTTGCCCAAAAAAATTGCAAAAAATATCGAAAAAATTCTGAATTTTTTAAAATAAAATACCAAAAAATTATGTATTTTTTTCCTATAAATACCTAACCATTTTATTTACTTTTCACACCAAATCTTCATACAATTTTTTCTCCATCCAATATTCTTTACTCTCCACTCACATTATTCACTTTCCACACCAATTCTCAATACAAACTCTTCTCCTTCCAATATTTTTTCCTCTCCACTCACATTTTTCACTTTCCACACCAATTCTCCATACAAACTCTTCTCCTTCAAATATTTTTTACTCTCAACTCACATTTTTCTACTACTTTCCATTTGTATACAAAAAACAAATGGCATCTTCTGTCGAAACCGGAGGCTCGTGGGCAACTCAGGAAGATATTGCGTTGTGTCAGTCTTGGGTGAACGTTAGTCATGACCCTATCACGGGTAATGAGATGAAGTTCCATCATATGTGGAGCAAAATTCATGGAGAATTTTGTCAAAGATTGAGTTCCATTCGGACCGAAATGGCCTTGTCTAGTAGATGGAAAATTCTGAATAAAGAGTTAGGGAAATGGAGAAATGCGTTGACAAAAGCAAGGGAGAACATTTGAAGCGGTCAAAATCTATCCGATGAGGTAAAATATTTATATTTGCCATTTTAATCAATTTAAAGTAACTTTTTTCTATTTCTTTTTCTTGCATAATATTTTTTTTCTTTTTGCATATTCTATTTCTTTTCTTGCATAATTTTTTTTTTCTTTTTGCATTTCCAATTTGTCTATATTTTCTTGCATAATCAATTTTATTCTTGCATTTCCAAATATTTTATATTTTCTTGCATAATAATTTTTTTTTCTTGCACTTCCAATTATTTATTTTTAATAGATCATACAAGCACAAATGTGGTTCGGTGCCATGGGGCAAGGCAAAAAAAGTTTTGTGCATTTCCAATGTTGGGAAGTTGTGAAGGATTGTTCGAGATTCAAAATTATTCTCACTGGTCCATCGATTGTGTTGAATGAGATGCCGCTCCATGATTCGCCATCAACCGATTCGCCATTGGACTCCCCAATGGAAACGGAGTCACCACTTCCACGTCCGCCAAGACCTATTGGGAGAAAAGCGGCAAAGGCCAAGAGAGGTGGCACTTCGAACAATGAATGTGTACAATTATTGGAGCAAATAGCTAAGAATACCTCACTACGAATTGAGAGAGACTTGAAAAGGGATGCATTGGACATGGCACGAGAGGAAGCATTTGCAATTCAACAGCCGCAGGCACAAGAAAAAGACATGGAGGATAGAGAGATGAAAATCATGGCCATGGATACGAGCCATATGTCTCCTGAAACAAAGGCCTATTGGAAGCTAAGACGAAGGGATGTGATGAGAAGAAAACTTTTCCAAGACGACGGACCTAGCAATACGGATTGGTTAAATGATGAAAACCATTAGGTTGTATTGAAATACCTTTGCCATATGTTGTATTGTTGTATTATCCTTTAATTTGTTGTATTGTTGTATTATCCTTTAATTTGTTGTATTGTTGTAGTATCCTTTCATTTGTTGTATTGTTGTAGTATCCTCTAATTTGTTGTATTGTTTCCTTTTTATTCAATAAACAAAGCACTAAATAATATGACTATTTATTATAAACCTTTGAGCATCAACACAAAGATTAATTAAAAACACACCTTCATTTATTGCAAACAACACATAAAACAAACCATACATAAGAGCATAATAATAAAAACAAGTATAATTCCAAAAACTGCCCTAGACTTAGCCCTTGTGGCATGTGAGTCTCATGGTTAGCCTATTGCAATTGTAATAGAGGGTTCATCATAGAGCACCCTCTACTGCAATTGCATCTATTGCAATAAACTAAATCACACAATTGCAAGTGAGATTTTATTGTTTTAGTTCAATTTCATGCAATAAAATTGCATTGATCCTAACCATTTTAGATGCTCTAATAATAAGCAATTGAAGTGATTATTATAAAGTATAAGCTCGTCATTCAAAACCCTACCCATCTTATTTTCCAATCCTCACAAACTTTTTTTATAAACCTTTTTATCACCATTCATGATGGAAGGTTACACTCTTTCAGTGTAGAATCCAATATAAACCGAGGTCATATTGATCTAATAATTTCATATGTTTAAATATTCAAGTGATTTAGAGATTGCATGCTCGGGATTAAAAGAAATTCTGATTATTAATTCATACCCATGTAATGCAATCTCTAATTATAATTCTGATTGTGTGGGTCGTTTCATCCACATCCGTGTGTGCTTTGATGTCACTTTGCCACTTCTTCGACGCACCAAGGTCGCTTACCCAAAAGTTGGGGAAAAAAATGTAACTAAGTGAAGTAAATAGAAATAGTGAGACAAAGAAGCAGTTGGTTCTAGGTGGTCATTAACACTTTCATGTAACAGAGATAATACTTTTACCTATTCCTAACCAATAATACAATAATATTTGAAATGACTTTTCCACGTGTCATAATAGTATTGGCCGAGGATAATATAAATACTATCTCTATTGCAAGTAAGTTTGTCTATATAAAATGAAATGCTTGATTGGATGGTGATAACTTGATGGACAAGGCAGCACAAGAAATTAACAAAAAGGGACAAAACCCTGATCCTTCGTATTTTTGGGGGTCATGTCAAAGAGCTTTTCATCAATTTACGAAATGACGTTGCAGAGGTAATTATAGCAGTGACCATGGTTTTAATTTTCTTTAGACCCCTTTTGTAATGTGGTAGGTGAACTGCCATGTTTGGTTTTTGATGTCTACAATGATCGTGGCGTTGGATCCCACAATCAAGAATTAGTTCTATGATCTTTAGACTTTTGTTTGGTTCAGAATTTGACCCAAACCACATTTGATTCTTGAAAAGTTTAAAAAATAATAATAAAAATAATAATAATAAAGGAGCTGATTTTCCTATTTTCTTTTTCTTTACTTACACTCCCTTATGCTTTTTAATACTTTTTAATCTATTTTGTTCTATTTTGTTCCTTCTTGTTCTTTCTGTTTCCTATCCAACGCTTCCCCTACATTAATGTTTTGATAACTAAAATTAAGAAAAGTTAACATAAAATAAAAAGAAGTCATAGAGTCTTATTCTCCTTCATTGTGTCTCTCACTTCTTCTCCTACCCAAAGCTACTCTCAGAGCAATTCATGGAATAGAACAATCTTTCTCCTACCCAAAGCAAATACTCTCTAATTACTAAAAAAAAAACTGTTGCTTCAAGGTTTATTCCTGGTGCAGCATGAGTTTTGCAGCAGGTGAACCATATAATTTTGCTTAGATAAATATACAGTGTTAATGATTTCTTACTCGATTAAAGAAAAAAAAATTGAAAATAGAGTGCAAGTTGGAAAATTAAGTATAAAGAAAAAGAAATAATATAAAAGTGAAGTAAAAAGAAATTAATGTAGGGTAAGAGTATGATAGTAAAGAGAAAGAACAAAATTGATTAAAAAGTATTAAAAAACAAAAGGGAGTGTAAATGAAGAAAATAAAAGTGAAAAAATCAGCTCCCAAAAATAACGGTAAACATAGATAGTTCGTAGTTGTTTAGGGTACATGTTCCACCAAAGTGGCTGTTCTCGTTTTGTAGAAATTTTGTAATTGCCCCCACTTTTGACCGCTATTGCTGAATTTGTTGCCTTGATTTTTCTTATAGTTTCTAGATGGATTGCATGGATGTGGAGTTTATAGTCTAGGCCCTGAGACTTTGTGCTTGGTTAGAGAATCAGTCAACTAAGGCTTCCTTCATTATCCAAAACATAAAAAATAATAAAAATAATGTGCCGAATTTTTGTTTTTGATTATTTCTTAGCTCTTCTTTCCTTATGGTTGTTGACTTTCAATGAAGAAAAATAGATTTAAAAAAAAAACAAGAAAACAAATTAGAAAGATGCATAAACAAAAAGAAAATAAAAGAAAACGAATTTGTTTGGTCATGCATATTTATATAATATTATTAACAATATAATAATTTTTCTAAAATTCTATTATCTTTCTTCATGCATGTGGTGGGAAAGCAATCGCCTAATTTTTAATCATAAATAAGTTTTTAACCAAAAAGTATATACAAAACAGAACCATTTTTCTGTCATATAAACTTTGAGTTGCTTCTGCCAATTAAATAAGTAAATAAATAAATAAATTGTTCTAAGCATGAAAATAGCAGTGGCTACCTCGATGAACAAAATGTACTTAGAGAAAGTATTGTTATTGGAGAACATAAAAAACCCTCCACAGTAGAATTTCCTTAGCAATGATTGATATTTTATATATTAATAATGAATTTTACATATACAAATTAGAATATTTATAATAATAATTGCATCCAATTCTTTCTGAGTTAGGTGTTTGCTTGTAATCTAGTCTCTATTTGTAGTTTCAAGCTTGCAGTTTTTATGCCGAAATTTCTTTGACATTGTGTCGCTAGTGGAGATTGTACGCTTGATGTTGTTAGTGTATTTCTATGTATCTGGATTAACCTTACGTAGTTACCATCCTTCCATCTTTGTATTAATCATTTGTGAGTTAAACTCTTGTACATTATAGTGTACATATATGTGTGTACCCACCTCAATAATTAAAACAAAAAATCTCATACTACAAATAGCACCTCATATTTCAAAAATATTCCTAAACTCTAACTTTGTTTTTCTTTGTTTTTTTGTTAACTATGAATGGTAGCAGCTGGCAATGTCTTTTCTTTTTTGAGGGGGAATGTTCCCATGCTAGGGCTAACATGACAGCCTCCATGATATTCAGAAAAGTTGGTTCTTTTGCCAACTAAATTATTTAATCTGTTTTAAAAACAAAATTGAGTTCAAGAAGTGTTTGATCATATAAGCACACCCCACCAAATCTTGGTGTCCAACCAACAATAATTCTAGTTCAAAATAAACTTAGAATATGGCAAGTTTGAATCAAATAAAGAGAAAGTGATCTGACTCTAAACAGTGATTTTAGGATCACTAATTCACTTTTGTTGTTAATCCCAAAAGCTAAAAGGTGGGGGTACTTTATTTATATAATGGAAAATGGAAGTGGGTAACTAATAATGCCACTATAATTATTAAAATAAAATGATTAAGGGTAACAAGCTTGAAGGCCGCCTATTTGGTATTTGGTTGGTGTTGCAAAATAATAATTGGGAAATTGATTAAAGTAAGTGGTGCTAGTAAGTACAGCAAAATATTCATGAGAGAGAGAGAGAGAGTGGAGAGGCTTCCAAAGGCTTGCTTTGCGGACAAGAAGCCAAAATTGTAAAGTTGGGTCCTTTTCTTTTTTTTTTTGATTTGACACAACCACAAAAACCTACTTGGAATGGTCGGCCTCTTGCTTTACATATGGGGACCATTTCTTTTTCTATAACGAAGGAATACTTGTGCTTTTATTGAGTTGTACTAAACAGTAGTATTTTTTGTTTGTCTATGTGCCAAATTAAAAAAAAAAAAATTAAAGTAAAAAAGAACTCTTCAGTTGAGGGATCGACCATGCGTAAATTGAGTAGTACACCTTTCCTTAAAAATAAAAAAAATTATACAAGCGGTAATGGAGAAGGGATTTGACCAAGTGATCTCGAGTGCATAAGTAACTATTCTTAACTATTTGAGTTACAAACTAGTTTCTATTTCTAAGAGAGCATGAACTCACTTAGACAAGTAGATTCAATTCTATTAGAAACATATTCAGTAGACTTGTTAATTGGGAATTACATTGGCATTGAAATGATTCCGAGATTGTGTAACGGAGTCGTTTAGGTTAACTAAGTTCTCGTTCGCTATTGATAGTTTTATAGAGTGAGAACTGTCCTTATTTTATTTTTGATATTTTCGTGTTGAATAAAATATTGCATTTTTCTAAAATGAAAAAAAAAAGTGTTCCCATCCATTTTGTCACTATCATTACCGTATAAATGCTGCGGTTGTGCCCTTAATTGCTTGTGATGTGGTGCCTACTCACTTCCTTGTAATGAATGACAATAAGCATAACGGTTAGGACGCATAGATGCCAAGTTGTTGGTATATTGTTTGCCAACCCACTTTTCGATTCTCTTTGTGATTCTTTATCTTTAGAAACACCATCTCTTCTCATTTTGGAATACCCCACGACAGTTTGTGATTGATACAACTAACTGTAATTGTCACTATTTCTTTTAACTTATTGAGTTTATTCTTCTTTTCATTGAAATACAAAAGAAATCATATGTTATTTTAATTTCATTTCCTTTCCTTTGGGGACCTAGTAGGATAAATTACCGTTTATCAACGAAAACTGAAAAATTACTACGAGATTAATTTGGTTTACACAGAAGAAAATTACTATTAAATCCTAAACTCTAAACCCTCGAGAGTATCTTCCGACATTATAAAGAAAAATGCTACTGGATTAATTTGGTTTACATAGAAGAATTAGCTCTTATAACTTTTGCTTTTTAATGTCAAAATTGGGTTGAAGAAGGAAGCCTTTCAATGAGGTTACTTGCATCTTTATACATGTTTAGGAACTAGAAACATGACTCTGAAAATTGGAGAATCTCCTGCACACAAAAATGCTTTTTCTTTTCTTTTCCTTGTCAGTTCTCTTTTCTCTTTTACAATGAAAGCTACAAGGTAACACAGAGCTAGCTAGGGACACAAAATTACGTGTAAAGCATTGCAAGGTTCCTGCAAAATTCATTTCCATAAGTCGTAGATTAAAATCCCAGAAACGCATTATAATGTTGTATTTGTGTGCATCCAAGTGGAAGTGGATGCACTTTTGAAAGGCCTCAAAAGTGGTGATGCGTCTGCATCATTCCTGACATCAACTTCCCTTTTTGTTTGGATATATATTGAAGTGGATTGAGATTTTATTGCACTTTGCAGGAACACGGTTTACCAAATACTTATATTGGAAGTGAAAATTCGATGGAATTTTATGTTGCAGTTTGTTTCATATTTGGAGCTAATTATCACAAACTTATGGTGAATACTTATAGCATGCTTACTTATTAAAAATGAGGAAAGTCATGAGTCGGGAACATAAAAATAGAGAAATTGTCAACAGGATCTAACCCAGTAGAAAAATGTCTTAATAATGTCACCCTGGTAGTGTGTGTGAGAAGCCCCATTCCCTTGTAGTTTAGACTATCGCTTGTATTCAAAGAATAAGGGAATTAAGCAATTTTAATTAAATCAACTACGTACTCCCCATTAGTTATCTGATTCCTTGTTTTGACCTGATTACAGATTTTAACATGAACCTTTTTAAAAAAATAATATTTCTTACGTGTTGGTAAACAAACATAAGTTTAGAATTGGAATAATTTTAATATCAATGTGTTAGTAAACACAACCCCCAAAAAAAAAAAAAACCAGAAATCAGAATATTTCCCTACTTTTAATTACCTGATTCTCTCCACTTTGAGTGGTCCAGGATGTCATTCCTAATTTGGGATGATGCCTGAAGGTGATGCTTCCAATTTTCTGTATGTTAAGTAATTGATGCTTTTAAGGTTGTGCTTTAATTTGAATTATCTTTATTCAAAGTGAAAGAAATGTACTGCCTGAAAACAAATTGAAGAAGGGACAAGCACAACAGTTTTCATGGTTGAGAGAAAGATAAATTAATTATATATATAAAAAAAAGACAATACCAAGACAAAAAGATCAGTATATATGTAACTGAGAAATTTAATAGAGAGATATTGATCAAATTATTCATCAACTTGCCCATAACCATTAATCATACATATTAATCATCGTATTTTCCAAAATAAATTGATGAATTTGTGTGTGTGTGTGTGTGCATATGAAATGATAATGCTTTAGCTTTGCATCTGAGGAAAGCCTGAGTTGCAGATCAAAGGAAGGACCCCACCCAACAGCTAAACAGTTGCTGGATATAGCTAGGGCAATGCAGCCTTTGACACAACACTCTGCCTGTGAAGCTTGATGACATCAAAAGAGTAATAGGGGTGCAAAGAACCCGTGAAGTAACAAATGCTAGCACCAACTCTGGTCCCTCGGATGATTTGATTCTTTGAAAAAATTATATCACGTGATTCTATTTCTATTTAGATCATACAATAATTTATTTCAAACTGCAGACCGATTTCAAATCAAGTATATTATGTAACCTACCTTCAGTGGCAGCATATCCCACGCTATCTGCCGCCGCAAGCACAATTTTTGTGGCTCCCCAAAACTTTTTGCCACCCAAATTTTGTTCCATCGATTCATTTCCAATCCAATGAGGATTGATTGAGCATGTTCATGTTGAATATACTGCAAATGGATCGGCTATTCCTATGTGTTTGAGTTGTGCTTTACATGGTTGGGGTTACATTTTATGACATTGGGCTTTTCGTAGCAAGATATAAATTATGTATTTTGTGCCTTGCGAGGACTTTGAAATCGTGCAAAGATAGGCAGTAAAACATACACCTGCAATGTCAAAACGAGCATCCTCTGGTTGATTTTATTGGATCCATCTTTGATTTGATTGGATGCCATCCCAATGTTCTTTTTACGTTTGGTGAAAACAAGAATTATTGGGAGCTCGAATTTTTTGGAACTACCAAGGATGATTTAATCTAATATTGGGATAGAATGTACCAAATATTTTTCAATTCTATTGTAGCTTAAGTGGTTAAGAATATTTATCACTTGCATTCGAGTTTTAGGTTCGATTTCCCCCTTCCTCAATATCGCTTGTATAAAAATACCCATATGCCACATTCAAGAAATTGAAATTAAAATATATAACTAACATTGAAATTTAGAGTAAGTTACAAGTTTCTAATCATGTATTAATTTCAAACAAAGAAAAATCATGTTGTAATTTAGAGCTTCGGCCCAAAAAACAAAAAAGGGCCTGAACATCACCAAAATAGGCCCAACAGATAGCCCAATTCCCATGTCCAATTACACCTACCCAAAACAGAACCAATGGAGGGGCATTTTTGTCATATAAAATTACGACGGCTCTATCTCTAATCTATGTAAATATAGCCGTTGGAGGTCTTCCCAAATCCGAAATATTCATTCTGAAAACCCTAATCATCCCATCTTCATCTCATCATTATATAAACCCACAAATTCAACTTGATTATACCCACTCACAGTCTCTCTCTCTCTCTGTCTCTTATTACACAACTCTTTACAACGCTCGGAGACCAATTTTCTTTCTTTGCGTAATTCATATATAACTTGGTTTTGTGTTTCTTGAATCTAACTCTCTTTTGCAGGTTTTGGTTTTGCACACTGATTAATTCGTTTGCAGGATTTTGATATTTTCTTTCTCTATTTCTTCTTTCTTACTGTTTTCATTTTTCATTCATATACAATTCATACATATATTCTGTTGGTATTAAAGATAATGGATGCAGGATCAATGAGTTCTTCATCTAACTTGAAGTCAGGGTCTCTGTGCCTCTTCAAGAACAGTTTCTTCAGAAAAGGAATTCTCGGGAAAATGTAAGGTTTTTTTTCTTCCTTTTTTTAACCAAATGATCTTTATTACTGAATCTTGTTACTCTTGTAGTTTGAATTGTGTTGACACCATAACTAACCAAGCAACTAGAAGACTAGAAGGAACTCTAAGCAAAGCAAGAGGAGTCCCACATCGGAAAACAACAAGAAGTGAAGGCTCCCTCTCACCTATAAAAGCATACCACTCTCCACTTAAGAGAGGATCCGAAACTGAGCTAGGCTTCCTCTTCAAGACTCTCCTGCCAGCTGGCCTTCGAGTCCTGGGTCTCCAGAACCTGGGGACTGACACCTGGGCTCTAGACTCCTAACTTTGTACCTTAGGCCCTAGGCCTTCTTCCATTTATCTTTGGGTCTAATCCCCTTGCACAAATGTAAACAATATCATAATGAGAACATCTTCTCTGTGGACGTAGCCCATTCATTAAGGGTGAACCACATATATCTTGTCTTTTGTATACTCATAAATTGGCCAAGTCCTCACATACATGCTGAAGGTCCAAACCTTCCCCCATCATCCATCACACCTCATCACTACGTTGGACCCAATCTTGGCCGAACCATTTTGGGCATCAACAGTTTGGCGCCGTCCCGTGGGAACCGACACAAAAGGCTTCTGTCGTTCTTCCCTTCTCCAGTGCTCTTCGGCACCCATACAATCAACATCACCTAGGCTGCCGTTAGGCAATGCCTTACCTGGAGCCACCTTGAATGCCAGGGCAACAAATTGCAGAAGATAATATTTTAAGAAAAAGCCAATCAGTGTGGCTATACTTTGCATGGCTTGCAGGGCCAACCCAACATCTCAGTTCAAAGTACCGACCGACACTTCTTTGAAGAGTAAAAATATGGGGACTTGGGCTTGTCCCACAAGCTCCATCATTCGGCGTGCGCTACCTTCGGCACCCCACCATACCCTTGCCGAACGGCAAGAGCCGTGCAGAAGGAAAAATGGTCACGACACCCTTGCTTGGCTGACCCAGGTTCTTTACAACAGTACAAGAGACCCTAGCCTTAGCTCCGAAGGTCTATCAGTCGGAGCTTGCCGAACGAACTTGAGTCTTCTCCTCGCAAAAACCCTTGCAGCCATCTATCTATCTTTCAAAAGCTCTTGCCAAAGACACCCCAGCTCTTGCAAAAGCATTTGAAACCTCACGACACCAATTGAAGCCAAGAGAAATCGCGAACGCCTTGAAGGACCAGCTAAAAACTTTGCCCACACTTCAGAAGGATCGAAAGGCTCCAATCACTTCCTTGCCGTCAGTCAAGGACCCAGACCCTAGACGGTCCTAGATTGGATGAACCCCCCTCCACGAACAAATGCTGAACGACACCACGGACCCAGCTCCAACTCGATGCGAAAACTAGGCACTTAGACCCACTCCTCGCCGAAGACAGATCAGCCCATCACCAAAATACCTTCGAATATCTCTTGCCGATCGGCACCTCCTCCGAGCTGAACTACGGACCCAGCTCCGAATATATTTTGGAGCCTAGCTTCCTTGCCGAACGGCAAGGAGCATGCAGAAGGTGAAGGAGTGACTTACCAATTTTTGGCTGACCCAGCCCCTCAAGCTAAAAGGTGACGACATGTCTTAAGCTAATAGGGGACTTGCACCTCCTCTCCCCAAACCCTGGCCTTTATCTCCAATCTTTGGACTCCCTTACCGAAGGTATAAAAACCCTAGCTATAAAAGCACAAGGGCCCAGCTACAAAAAGGCCCCAGCTACGTTTCAAAAACGGAAGGACCCAGCCTCTAAAAATCCGAATCTACCCTCAAAACCCTAGCCACCACCTGGGTCAAGGAGGCTTGCCGAAGCCCAGCTTGGAACCCGGTCCCAAGGCCATTGCTCAAGCCCAACATCGCATAGAACTCCATTGCTGAAGTTTCAAACACACCTTCACGCCACCTTGGCCTTTCTACTAAACGAACACCCGGACCCCCATGGACCCAGCTCGTAAAGTGCTCCCCAAGACACCCTTGCCAAATCTGGAAGCCCCCAGCCCCCGCTAAAGCCCAGCTCCAGAGTACAAACCCCAGGCCTTTGCCAAAGCCCAGCTCATGAGGCCCACCTACCAAGAACTTGGAAACTCGCGGGATCAAGCCCCTCATTCTTCTCGCCGAAGGACAAGCCCTTGCCGAAGCTTTGAAGGCCCAGCTCCAAGGACATGCCACAAGCTCAAATGTCCACAAGGTACCCAAATTCTTAAAATAATAATAAAAATTACACATATGCATTCCTTCCCTTCGGCACCCTCGTGCCCAGGCCACATTGCCTTGCGACACGCAAGCTTTGTGTCACCTTCGGCACCCATGTGCCTAGCCACATTGCCTTGCGACACGCAAGCTTTGTGTCACCTTCGGCACCCTCATGCCTAGCCCCTTCTTCTTGCGACATGCAAGCTTGGCACCTTCGGCATCCTCGTGCCCAGCCACCTTCTTCTTGCGACACGCAAGCTTGGCACCTTCGGCATCCTCGTGCCCAACCACCTTCTTCTTGCGACACGCAAGCTTGGCACCTTCGGCACCCTCATGCCTAGCCCCTTCTTCTTGCGACACGCAAGCTTGGCACCTTCGGCATCCTCGTGCCCAGCCACCTTCTTCTTGCGACAAGCAAGCTTGGCACCTTCGGCACCCTCATGCCTAGCCCCTTCTTCTTGCGACACGTAAGCTTGGCACCTTCGGCATCCTTGTGCCCAGCCACCTTCTTCTTGCGACACACAAGCTTTACACTTTCGGCATCTTCTTGCCCAAGCCCACCTTCGGCACCCCAGTGCCTGAGCTCACCTTCGGCACCCCGTGCCTGAGCCCACCTTCGGCACCCCAGTGCCTGAGCCCACCTTCGGCACCCCTGTGTCTGAGCTCACCTTCGGCACCCCGTGCCTAAGCCTACCTTGGCACCTCCATGCCTTGCCACATGCAAGCTTGTGTCACCTTTGGCTCGGCACCCCTTTGCCTAAGCTCACATTCGGCACCCCGGTGCCTAAACTCACTTTCGGCATCCACGTGCCTAAGCTCACTTTCGGCACCCCAGTGCCTAAGCTCATTTTCGGCACCCCAGTGCCGAAGCTCACTTTCGGCACCCCATTGCCTAAGCTCAAACTATGGCACTCAAAGAAACAGCGCATGGGGGACTCAGTCTCTCTTCTCCCAAACCCCTTACGACTGACCTTTTATCCAAAATCCTAAGGGCCCAGCTCCAGTTCACTAAGATCTGCCGAAGATAAGCCATGAAGCTGAGCACCCTTTTAATTGCCAATGGGTTTCGACGAAGCCCTACATGCCTAGACCCAGGACACGGCACAAACGCTCTAAGCCTCCTTTTCGAAGCTTCAAGGCCCAGCCCCAGAACTCCTTGCACTCCTTACACACCTCAAAAAGCCTAGCGGTAAAGGCCAAGCCACTCGCACTTGCACACTCTCTGAACTGCCGAAGCAAGACGGCTCCCTAGCTCCAACTATGGCGCTAAAGCCCAGGCCATTCTCCTTTACCAAAGAAAATTGGAGCCCAGCCCCAACGACGCTTTCCAGGGCCCAGCTCACAGCCCCCATGCCTTACCGAACCCCAACTCGGGCCCAACCTCGACCCATGCTCTCTTCTCCATTTTGAAGCAAAGATGGGCCTTTATTTTCTCCTCCACGCTCCTTGCCGTTCGGCAAGGAAGCTAGGATCGACAAAATGGACTCAAGCTTTGCTTCCTTACCAAAGCAAATTGAGACCTAGCTCCAAAAAATACCTAACTCAAATGGCCCAGCCCCTTGCCTCGCAAAGCCTTACCCAAGTATAAGAGCCCAACCCCAAGGGTTGGCGAAGCCCACTTGAGTTGAAACACCAGGGCCCTCACCGTTTCCTTGCCTAGCCTAGGCCCCCTCCCCCTTGGCTCCCTTGTCGAAAATGAGCACGGGCCCAGCCCCCTCAAACCTTCTCCTTGTCTTCAAGAGCTCCAAAGTATGCTAGGAGCCAAGCCCAGGCCACTCTCTAGCTGAGCTCCAAAGTATGCTAGGAGCCAAGCCCAGACCTAGCATCCAAAAGGCTCAGCTCCAAATCCATGTCCAAATCCCCAAAGGCTTCACTACTTCACCATGCCAAAGAACGTACCACAAGGCCTCAAAATTTGCCAACAAATTCCCTTGCCGATCGGCAAGGGATGTACCGAAGCTCCTAGCTGACCTAGCTCTAAAAATGTGACCTAGCTGACCTAGCTCTAAAAATGTGACCTAGCTCACCCACTAGCTGACCTAGCTCTAAAAATGTGACCTAGCTCACCCACTTCCTGACCTAGCACCAAAATGACCTAGCTCCTTTTTGCTAACCTAGCTCCAAAAGCCCACCTTGGGTCGAGCCCCATTTCACCTCCCAACTATCGCTAAAATGCCCAAACCCAAAAACTGGCACTCAAACAAAAATCGGGACTATGCTCATCTCTAGGCCCAAGCCCGGGACTTTCTAAACCCCTTGCCGAACGACAAGGGGCATGCAACTTTTTTTTTGGGGGCTCCCATAAATCTTAGCTCACCAAATGGCCCAGCCCCCTAAAAGGCCCAGCCCCCTAAACGGCCCATGCCATGACACAAAACATTTCCCAAACAAGCCCAGCTCCCTACTCCAAAGCCCAGCCTTCAGGGAAAGGGTCGGACCCATCCAAACCCTCGTGCCTAGCCACCACCTCTTGCAACATGCAAGCTTAGCACCTTCGGCACCCTCGTGCCTAGCCACTTCCTCTTGCAACATGCAAGCTTGGCACCTTCGACACCCCGTGCCCTTCGGCATTTTATATTGCGACATGCAAGTCTTGTGCCTTCGGCATTCTCGTGCCTAGCCACTTCCTCTTGCAACATGCAAGCTTGGCACCTTCGGCACCCGTGCCCTTCGGCATTTTATATTGCGACATGCAAGTCTTGTGCCTTCGGCATTCTCGTGCCTAGCCCTTCCCCTTGCCACATGCAAGCTTGTTTCGCCTTCGGCACCCCCGTGCCTAAACTTGGCTTCGGCACCCAGTGCATGAGCTCACCTTCGGCACCCCCGTGCATGAGCTCACCTTCGGCACCCCAGTGCCTGAGCTCACCTTCGGCACCCCAGTGCCTAAGCCCACCATCGGCACCCCCATGCCTGAGCCCACCTTCGGCACCCTGAGCCTAGGCACATTACCTTGCAACATGCAAAGCTTTGTATCGCCTTCGCCATCCCAACTCCAAGTTATGTCAGTATCCAAGGGACCTAGCTCCCTTCCAAAGGCTCAGCTCCAAAACAAACTCCTAAGGCCAAGCTGAGTACTCAGGCCTAGCCCTTGCCTAGCCCTATCTTGAGCAAAACAGGCTCAATAAAAGCCATGGATGGCCCTTACCGATCGGCACCTTGGTCCCCCGCCTAGCCCAACACTCAGGCCTAGCCAAATCTCCAGCTTAGCTCCTTGCGAAGCCTAGCCTCCTTCCAAATTCCAAAACTCCCAGCCTCTGGACACTCATGCCAGCCCAAACTATAACTAGACTCCTTGCCGAAACCCTTGCGGCCCAGCCCTTGCTAAATGCCCAGGCTAAACCCACATGACCCGGCTCTTCCAAAAATGCCCGGCTCTCCTGTGAAACATTAATAGGCCAGCTCTTGATGTTGGCTCCAATTCCATGACGAAGCCTCAAAAGCCAAGCCCGTATGGGACTCTATTTTCCTCTCCATGCTCCCTACCGTTCGGCAAGGAAGCTAAACCCTCAAGCTTTGTTCCCTTACCAAAGCAAATGGCTGACTTAGCCACACAAAAAAAAAAAAAAAAAAAAAAATTGCACCTGCCGAACGGTAGACATTGTGCATAAGGAATTTGGGAAGTGAAAGTGTCCACTTGGCTAGCTACTTGGCTGACTAAGCCACAAAAAAAAAAAAAAAAAAAAAAAAATTGGGGCCTAGCTCCCTTGCCGAACGGCAAGGAACATGTAGAAGGAAAAAGGGGGCCTTTGTGATGACGTCATCAAAAAAAAAAATCTTTTTTTTTTGGGCCCAAAAAAAAAAAAAAAAAGAAAAAAAAACTGGACCTGCCGAACGGCAAGCAGCATGCAGAAGGAATTTGGGACTACCCATTGGCTGACCTAGCCCACAAAAAAAAAAAAAAAAAAAAAAAAAACCTTCTCTCCCTCCAAACCACTTAGGTTCTTGTTGCAACTTCTCTCCCTCCAAAGTCCTTCTTACCCGGGGACTTGGGGGGATGGGGATAGTGCACTATACAACTTGGAAGACAAACTACGGTGTTGCTCGGCCAGTGCACTTAAAATTACAAATCCCCAAGCAAGAAGTACCTTCTTACTCGCGAACTTGGGGGACTACTGTTGACACCATAACTAACCAAGCAACTAGAAGACTAGAAGGAACTCTAAGCAAAGCAAGAGGAGTCCCACATCGGAAAACAACAAGAAGTGAAGGCTCCCTCTCACCTATAAAAGCATACCACTCTCCACTTAAGAGAGGATCCGAAACTGAGCTAGGCTTCCTCTTCAAGACTCTCCTGTCAGTCCTGGCCTTCGAGTCCTGGGTCTCCAGACCCTGGGACTGACACCTGGGCTCTAGACTCCTAACTTTGTACCTTAGGCCCTAGGCCTTCTTCCATTTATCTTTGGGTCTAATCCCCTTGCACAAATGTAAACAATATCATAATGAGAACATCTTCTCTGTGGACGTAGCCCATTCATTAAGGGTGAACCACATATATCTTGTCTTTTGTATACTCATAAATTGGCCAAGTCCTCACATACATGCTGAAGGTCCAAACCTTCCCCCATCATCCATCACACCTCATCACTACGTTGGACCCAATCTTGGCCGAACCATTTTGGGCATCAACAGTTTATGTTTAGGGTTTAGGGTTCATCTATTTTGTGATCTGATGTTAATTGAATTTGATTAATGAAATTGGGGCTTCTGTTTGACTCTTAAATTGGATTTTTGTTATTCATTGGACTTTCATTTCTTAATCTTGTTATCCTTGTAAACGTAATGTATGTATAGGGTTTTGGGTTCATCTATGATCTGATGTTAAATTGAATTTCATTTCTTAATCTTGTTACCCTTTTATATGTATGTATGTGTTCATCTATTTTTAGCTCTAATCTGATCATCAATTAAATTTGAAAAGTGATTTGAAATTTGATTAAAAAGGGATTTGTATTCTGTAGTGACTGATATTCTGATGTGCGTGTGTCATGTGACTGCCAGTTGGACAGGTTCATACCAAATAGGTCGGCAATGGATTTTGATTATGCGCACTACATGCTTACTGAAGGTAGGAAAGGTAAGGAAAACCCAGCTATGGTCTCTTCCCCATCCAAAGACGCCTATCGGAAGCAGTTGGCAGAAGCAATGAACATGAATCGGACTCGAATACTTGCTTTCAAGAACAAGCCTCCTGCTCCTGTAGAGCTCTTCCCGCGCGAGTTCTCTTCTTTACCACAGGATAAACCGGCAAAGCTGCGGAGACACATTCCTCAAGTGCGTATGCATTTGATTTTGATCTCATGGATGAATTAATATTTGCTTCCACTTAACTTGTTATTTCAAAGTTGTTGTGTTCTAACTAACTACTTTGGATTTGATGATATATGCAGACTTCAGATAGAACACTGGATGCTCCTGACCTTGTTGATGATTACTACCTGAATTTGTTGGATTGGGGAAGCTCTAATGTTCTTGCAATTGCGCTTGCAAGCACAGTTTATTTGTGGGATGCTACCAGTGGTTCTACTTCAGAACTGGTCACATTTGAGGATGAAAGCGGACCTGTTACCAGTGTAAATTGGGCTCCTGATGGACGCCACATTGCCATTGGACTGGACAATTCCGAAGTACAGCTATGGGATTCAACTGCGAATCGGCAGGTTGGTTTCTTGTCATTAATCCTTGTACTTTTCATTTTCCTCCCTTTCTATTCTATGTTATCTGGTCCCCAATTTTCCTAATATTCATGATTTGTTGTGATGTTTCTTTCCTTAGCTGAGAACCTTGAGAGGTTGCCACCGATCCCGAGTAGGCTCCTTGGCATGGAACAATCACATTCTCACAACTGGAGGAATGGATGGTTGTATAGTTAATAATGATGTAAGAATTAGATCGCACATTGTCGAGACGTACAGAGGACATGAACAAGAGGTTTGTGGGCTTAAATGGTCGGCCTCAGGCCAACAATTAGCAAGTGGAGGAAATGATAACCTACTCCATATATGGGACAGATCAGTGGCATCTTCAAATTCACCAACACAGTGGCTTCACAGGCTTGAAGACCATACAGCGGCTGTAAAAGCCCTTGCTTGGTGTCCTTTCCAGGGCAACTTGCTGGCTTCTGGTGGAGGCGGGGGTGATCGGTGCATAAAGTTCTGGAACACCCACACCGGGGCATGCCTGAATTCGGTCGACACTGGCTCTCAGGTTTGTGCTTTGCTGTGGAACAAGAATGAACGAGAACTGCTTAGCTCACATGGGTTTACTCAGAATCAGCTTACTCCTTGGAAATACCCATCAATGGCTAAAGTTGCAGAACTCACTGGCCATACTTCTAGAGTTCTTTATATGGCTCAGGTAATGAATTAGCTATCAAAAACCTTGTGAATGAATTTATTATAAATCATGTTTTCTGTTGGACAGAATGCTAAATCTTTCTATGTTGTAAATTATCTACAGAGTCCAGATGGTTGCACAGTAGCATCAGCAGCTGGTGATGAAACGCTGAGATTCTGGAATGTTTTTGGGGTCCCTGAGGTGGCTAAACCAGCTCCCAAAGCTAATCCGGAGCCTTTTGCCCATTTGAATCGTATCCGTTGATCAAGAGCATGCATGAGGAGTAATTACATGAGATGGAGATTCATGGAACCAAAACTGTATAGGATGCAGAACCAGAACTAGCTTCAGGAATCAGTTCTGTTCTTTTTAGCGCAAGTTTGAAGTAAAATGAAAAACACATGACAATCTCAGTACATGTTCTTTCTACAATTCCCCTGTATAAACTATAAAGAGTGGTAGGAAATAAGAAATCCTTGTACATATTCTTTTGACAATCTCAGTACATATTTTTTGCCAGCATCTCTCACCTATTGTGGCATGATAAGGCTTTACGATTTAGAGAGAAAAAGAAAAGAAGAAAAAGAAGTTCACAGAATCACAACAGCCATCCATGTTAAAGCGGAAAAAGAAAGAAAGAACACAATTCACAACTGTTGAAACCCAGAATCACAACAGCCATTCATAGGTCTACATGACAATTTCATAAATCATTGTGAGGCCGATGCTTCCTCCATACCCCAAAACCCAAGGGACTAGTCTATTTTTGAGCCTACAAAAGCAAGCTACCATGCTCAAGGCCTTTTCACCCCTTTGGCGCCAATAAGCGACTTTTGAAGACTAAGATATCATCTTACAAGCCATCCTCATTGAGGACTTAGTAGTACAATAATGCGTTCACAATGAAACAAGAAAATGCCGTTTTCGATTCTTCGTTAGAACACCAATTGAAGAGATTCTATCAAACGTTCTTTTATTTTAATTTTTTTTAGGATTCGAACTCGAAAAATTAATATGAGGTAGAAACATTTGTCACATTGAAGAACTATGCAATAGATTTTGTCACATACTATGAAAGCTCTTATAAAAAATTAAAAAAAAAAAAAAAAACTTAATATAGAGAGGTAAAAATTTAACATCGATTAAAAAATGTCACAAAATTAGAAGAGTTTGACCCAACAAACAGAAAAAGGCCCATAAAAAATTGGTCTGATAAGGTAATTGGGTTTTACCCAAAACTCACCCAACTTCCAATTTCCACATACACTATCTCACTCACTTTGTTCAGCCAAACCGCCATCCTCCTACTCTCATTTTCCATGGCGCTCGCTCGCTCTCTCTCTCTCATCTGAAATTCTGAACAGCGAGTAAAGCTCACCTCCAGAGAGAGAGAATTGAGTAAGCCAGCCATGGAGAACAGACTCTCAGCTTCTCTGGGCCTCCCCTCACCCAATCAAGACCACCACCACCACCACCTCCATTCCCAAAATTCCAATGACTTCCATAGCCTCTTCACCCATTTCATCACCCCAAATTCCCAATCTACCCTCACCCCTACCCAAAACCACATCCCATTCTTTGCCTCCACCACCTCCACAACCACCTCCCCGGCCCCAAATTGGTTCTCCAATTCCCGACCCAACACCCGGCCCAAGACCCAGATTTTACTGAAGAACCTCACGGTGTTCGAGCGCGCCCTCATCGGAGCAGGCGGCGGAGGCATCGCCGGAGCCTTCACCTACTTCTGCCTCCACCCTCTGGACACCATCAAGACGAAGCTCCAGACCAAAGGCGCCTCAGACATTTACGCAAACGCCTTCGACGCAGTCCTCAAGACCTTCCAGACCAGGGGCATCTCGGGCTTTTACAGCGGCATCTCCGCCGTCATCGTCGGCTCCACCGGTTCCTCCGCCATCTACTTCGGCACCTGCGAGCTGGGTAAGTCGGTGCTCTCCAAATTACCCAACTACCCTCCCGTTCTTATCCCTCCCACGGCCGGAGCCATGGGCAATATTGTCTCTTCCGCGATTATGGTCCCGAAGGAGCTCATCACGCAGCGAATGCAAGCCGGGGCCAAAGGGAGGTCGTGGCAGGTGCTGTTGAAGATCCTGGAAAACGACGGCGTCTTGGGTCTGTACGCAGGGTACTCTGCGACATTACTGAGGAACTTGCCTGCGGGTGTCTTGAGCTATTCTTCGTTCGAGTATTTGAAATCTGCGGTTCTGAGCAAGACGAAGCAAACCCATATGGAGCCGATACAGAGCGTGATCTGTGGGGCATTGGCCGGTGCAATATCGGCCTCCATTACGACGCCGCTTGATGTGGTGAAGACGAGGCTGATGACTGGTGCTGCAAAGAGTGGGGTTTCGGGGACGGTGAAGCAGATTTTAATGGAGGAAGGGTGGGTGGGGTTGACGAGAGGAGTTGGGCCTAGAGTTCTTCACAGCGCTTGCTTTTCTGCTTTGGGTTACTTTGCGTTCGAGACTGCCAGGCTTGCCATTTTGAATCAGTATATTAAGAGGAAGGAGCTGCAAATGCAAGAATTGGGTGTTCATGTTGGTGTTGTTTCCTCCACTTGATTTCATGGTTTAATTTTGGTGAAATCTTCTCTTTAATCTCACTCTTTTCAATTTTTGTTGCAATCTTTTGTTGGTATAATTTAATTGCCTAAGAGTAATGAGAAGAAGACTAGAAGTAGAAACCATTTCAAATTTCAATACCTTATAATGTAATATGTTCCTTCTTTCCCAGAATAATAAAGGTAATGCCTAGTAATATGCTTACTTAAATTACTTTGTATATTCATGAGATGCAGGTTTCTGTCACATAAAGTAGTGTTAGTTTACAGTGCAATATTCATCTGTTTTGCTACAACTCCTTTTCTTTTTCCTAGCAAGAAAGAGAGGGAAAATGATTATCATGCTGTAGGATTGAAGGCACAATCAATAAGAAGCACCTTATTGGAGGGAAAATGAAGACCTGAGTTACCTAATTGTGTTTAACATAGCATTCCAAGGTACAATTTCACCATCCACAGTGAAAATGGAGGTAAAATTAACTGTTTTTTTGCTTTCTAAACCGTATACTTAAGGCACGAAAAACTTTTAGTAGCCTGATTCTGGATGATGGGTCTGGTCTGTATCTTGAATTTCTGATGCAAGTCATAATAGAAAGGAGCTATAAAGTTTTGTAGGACTTTATTCTGAATGCTTCTTGCTGCAATGGAAGCTTGGGTGTTTTTTATTGGTTTATTATACTACTAACTTTGTTCACTGTTAGACCGCAAATTGTTCCCTTGAAGGCTTAAGTCAAAGGCCCCATGACAATTTGGTATGAAATCTTTACTGTCAATATGAGCATTGCTCTTCATCCTACCCCAAAACTCACTTCTGCATGAGAATTGAGACTTGTCAACATAACTTTTTTGGTTCCTGGTGTCTCAGCTTAGATATACAAATGAACTTTTCTGTTTCAGTTCTTAGTGAAGAGATGATAAATGACAAAGAGAGCCATTGTGATGTATGCAGATGCAAATTGGAGATTCCATTGCCAAATTTATTTGCTCCACAGCCACACACAGCGGAATTAGAGATATTTGTGCATTCGCTGCGGCAAACATGCAAATAAGCAAGTAGATTATGTTATGGCATGTTTATTTTCCTGAAATGGGAATTAGATTGGTAGGAAGGAAGGGGAGCCATTTCCATTCAAGTTTACTGATTTTTCATTTTCGTATATTTGGGCCCAAATGCCCAATGCCAGAAAACTAACCAGGCATTATTAACTTGGGCTACAGAATCAGATTCATTTTCAATCTTAATGGAATTGCTGACAAAGTTCCAAGCAAATTGTAAACCATGACAATAAACCATGAGAATTCCCAGCACAAAATTATTTTTGTTTAATATAAGGTTTTATCGCAGGTTAGTGTACACGACTTCAGTTATATTATTTGTAAGATTTGCAGCCATTTCGTTTGCTTGTTCGGGTTGGTGCCTCGATAAACTTTCGAAGATTTTTGAATACATGGCAGTCAGGGACACAATTTTTCCAATTACCCAATCGGGCCATGTTACATTTTTGGATATACTGAAATTGAGACACATTTGGTGATTTTAAATTTTATTATGGGACATGAAGATATAAAGAAGACAGACCGTCGGCTCCTTGCAATACAAGAAAGTGAAGCTCCTTATCAGCTTGCAAGGTGGAGAGGGTGTTTTATCACACACACATGCGGATGTGGGTTCGAACTTGAGAACACTAATATGCAACTACATGTGATGCTCTTTTTCACTATGCTAGACCCTATTGGCAATGATCTTACTTTATTAGCTGGTTTTGTCTCTTGTTTTTGCATTTGTATTTTGTTTGGTTGGTTTCATATCTCAACCCAGTGTCTCGAGAGTTGGCCTGTCTGTGGTTGGACTCTGAAATGCGCCTCGTCTTCCTCCGCTCTTCTAGTCCGGTATTGTTTAAAAACCGGTCTGACTCTGAGTTTGAGAAGAGGCTTGTTGAATTTTGGAAAGATCGAATTTGGTCAGATAAATCATCATACTCACCATAATAATAATTTTGAAACATTTTTAGTTGAAAGGTGGAAAAAATGGACTAATGATGGGCATACAGAAATTACATTGGAATATGAAACTGATAACTTTGTGAGCAGGTGCGTTGTGATTTCTGGGAGGATCCTCTGAAGAATAGTGTTGGAAATTGAAAAGTACTGGACCTGAAGATACCCACAAATGTAAACCACAAAATTGCATGTTGATGGCCAAGCTTATATTGATGCAGATGTGGTCTGGTACCACAAACTATTGAAGGACAGAAGACTGGGGGATCTGTTTTGCATTGTATCTGCATAATTACACCAATATGTATTATGTATCAATCTGTTTGACGTTTGGATTTGGAATCCCATCATGATTCAATATCACTAAAAACTATCCAAGTTTTTATGTGCATTATGTGCAAACTTATTTATTTACATTTGTCATACTGTATAAATTATGGTGCTATATCAGTTCCTTTCAGCTTCTTGTTTAAAATAGTCCTTATTATTTTGTATTATTATATTAAATTTTGGAACAATATTAGAAGTTCAGCACTGTAGTACGTCTATAGAGACTTGTAGCTGAAGTGATTAGAGAATTTACCTTGCATCTGAGGTCTTTTACCTTGCATCTGAGGTCTTAGGTTCTATTCCTTCCTGCACCAATATCGCTTGTTTTAAAAGCTAAATGTAGTACGTCCCACCCTTTAAACAGCCTAATGCAAAACATCAGTGGCTGATTGTAGACTTTTTAAACCAGAAAGGTTTTTCACGAAAGCAAATTTTTTATCTTCATTTTTTGCTGGGATATTCATAAAAACACATATTTTATTACCCTTTTTATTATCTTCTTTCTAAATAAAAAAAACAGTGCTCCATCGTAAGAAAACCATCATACAACCCAAAACGCACCGTCTCATTAACACAGCCTCGTCTTTTACCAAAATTTCCCTCCAGCCTTAGGGTCTCTCTCTCTCACTCACCACTCAACTCCAGTCTCCATCGCGCCACCTTCTTCCCAATCTTCCAAATTCTTTTCCCTTTTTCATTTCTATTTCCTCCGACTCTCTCGCCATTTCATCACCAAGGTAAACAAATTCTTTGCCAAATTTTTTCAGCGTTTATTCTCTTCTTCGAATTTCAATCGTTTTTTTATTTTGATTTTTGGGTTTTTCATATTTTCTCTGCTGCGGGTTCTTCTCTTCAGGGTTTTACTTCATCCCAAAACCCTACTTCAAGGCTCAACCATGTTAGGCCAGTAATTGGCTGACAACCATAACGTACACCGCGTTGTTGCCTTCTAATATTTGTCGACTTCCACACCCGGTTGCTCAGTAATCAAATTGAAGGTGAGTTTTTGCTCTGCTTCTGTTTGTTTCAGCGGAAAACAATTTCTGAAATCTATTTGTTTGAGTTTTTTCTTTCTTTCTTCGTTTTGGTTTCTTAAAGGTTTAGGAGATGGCTGGTGTTCGGGAAATAACGGCTGCTGCTGATTTCTTACAAGTAATTATCTTCATTGCCTCTTGTTTGATTCTTAAGAAATGGTAGCAGTTTATTAAAAATGCTTGATTGAAATGTAACATTGTTTTTTTTGGGGGGATTTTTCTTTTCAGGGTACCAATAGGCAGAGCCTGTTTTTGCATAGAAATTCTTTTAGAGGAAGAAACCATGTGCTTTGGGGCACGGTTCACGGTCGAAGTTCAGAATTGGGTTTTGCTAATAGGAGAGGTGTTTCATTGAGGTGTTGTGCTCAAGAAAAGCCCAGAGCTGTTGTTTCTGGTGGTGTGAGCAGTTTGGTAGATGAGCAATCAAGCTTGGTTGAGAAGCCTGCTGCGGAAGTTATTCATTTTTATCGGGTCCCACTTATGCAGGAGAGTGCTTCATCTGAGCTTCTCAAGACAGTTCAGACAAAAATTTCAAATCAGATAGTTGGTTTGAAAACTGAGCAGTGTTTCAACATTGGGCTCGATTCACAGCTTTCTAGTGACAAGCTTCCGGTTCTTAAGTGGCTTCTTCAGGAGACTTTTGAGCCCGAGAATTTGGGGACTGAGAGCTTTCTTGAAAAGAAAAGGCAGGAAGGACTGAATACAGTCATTGTTGAGGTTGGGCCTCGGTTGTCATTTACAACAGCCTGGTCTTCCAATGCTGTCTCAATTTGTCGAGCATGTGGATTGACAGAGGTGACTCGTTTGGAACGGTCAAGGAGGTACTTGTTGTTCAGTAAGGGAACACTACAAGATCATCAAATTAGTGAGTTTGCTGCAATGGTTCATGATCGGATGACTGAGTGTGTGTATACTCAGAAGCTTGTTTCATTTGAAACGAGTGTAGTTTTGGACGAAGTTCGTCATGTACCTGTCATGGAGAGAGGTCGGAAGGCATTGGAGGAGATAAATCAGGAAATGGGTTTAGCATTTGATGAGCAAGATCTCCAATACTACACTAGGCTATTCAGGGATGAAATCAAGCGGAATCCAACAACAGTTGAACTGTTTGATATTGCACAATCCAACAGCGAGCATAGCAGGCACTGGTTTTTTACTGGTAAAATTCTTATAGATGGACAACCTATGGATAGAACTCTAATGCAGATTGTGAAGAGCACTTTGCAGGCAAACCCAAACAATTCTGTGATTGGGTTCAAGGATAACTCAAGTGCAATTAAGGGCTTTCTGGTGAAACAAATGCGACCAGTTCAGCCAGGTTCAACATGTCCGTTGAACATAGCTACTCGGGACCTTGATATTTTATTTACTGCCGAGACACATAATTTTCCATGTGCTGTAGCCCCTTACCCTGGTGCAGAGACAGGTGCAGGGGGTCGAATTAGGGATACCCATGCAACTGGAAGAGGGTCTTTTGTTGTAGCATCTACAGCTGGTTATTGTGTTGGGAATCTCAATATGGAGGGCTCTTATGCACCTTGGGAAGATCCATCTTTTACATATCCATCAAATTTGGCTTCACCTCTGCAGATACTCATAGATGCTAGCAATGGTGCATCGGACTATGGAAACAAATTTGGGGAGCCCTTGATTCAGGGCTACACTAGGACATTTGGAATGAGACTCCCAAGTGGTGATAGACGAGAATGGTTGAAGCCAATCATGTTTAGTGGGGGCATTGGGCAGATTGATCACACCCATATATCAAAGGGAGAGCCTGAAATTGGAATGTTGGTTGTAAAGATTGGAGGCCCTGCTTATCGGATTGGAATGGGGGGTGGGGCTGCATCAAGCATGGTTAGTGGCCAAAATGATGCGGAGCTTGATTTTAATGCTGTACAGCGTGGAGATGCGGAGATGGCACAGAAACTTTATCGTGTGGTTCGTGCCTGCATAGAGATGGGGGAGGATAACCCAATCATTAGCATTCATGATCAAGGAGCTGGTGGAAACTGCAACGTTGTTAAGGAAATTATATACCCAAAGGGCGGCCAGATTGATATCCGGGCAATTGTGGTTGGTGATCACACAATGTCTGTCTTGGAGATATGGGGCGCAGAATATCAGGAGCAAGATGCAATCTTGGTGAAGCCTGAAAGCCGCAGCCTCTTGCAATCAATATGTGAAAGAGAAAGGGTTTCTATGGCTGTAATTGGAACAATAAATGGTGAGGGGCGTGTTGTTTTAATTGATAGTGTAGCCATTCAGAAGTGTCAATCCAGTGGACTCCCTCCCCCTCCCCCTGCAGTTGATTTGGAGCTTGAGAAAGTACTTGGTGATATGCCACAAAAAAGTTTTGAATTCCACCGGATGGCAGATGCACGAGAGCCACTTGATATTGCTCCTGGAGTCACAGTGATGGATTCTCTTAAGAGGGTATTGAGACTTCCATCTGTTTGTTCAAAGCGCTTCTTGACATCAAAAGTAGACAGGTGTGTTACAGGTCTTGTAGCACAGCAGCAAACTGTTGGCCCCCTGCAAATTCCACTTTCTGATGTTGCTGTAATCGCTCAGACTTTTACTGACTTGACTGGAGGTGCATGTGCCATTGGGGAGCAGCCAATTAAAGGTTTGCTGGATCCAAAAGCAATGGCAAGATTGGCTGTTGGAGAAGCACTGACAAATCTTGTTTGGGCAAAGGTCACTTCTCTATCTGATGTTAAAGCAAGTGGGAATTGGATGTATGCGGCCAAGCTTGACGGGGAAGGAGCAGCTATGTATGATGCTGCTTTAGCTCTATCAGATGCTATGATTGAACTTGGCATTGCTATTGATGGTGGGAAGGACAGTCTTTCCATGGCAGCTCATGTTGCAGGTGAGGTTATTAAGGCTCCTGGCAATCTTGTAATGAGTGTATATTGTACTTGTCCTGACATAACAAAAACAGTAACCCCCGATTTAAAGCTCGGGGATGATGGCGTGCTGCTTCACATTGATTTGGCAAAGGGAAAGCGGAGGTTAGGTGGGTCTGCTCTTGCTCAGGTTTTTGACCAAATTGGGAATGAGTGTCCTGACATTGAGGATGTTCGTTATCTTAAGCGAGTTTTTGAAGGAGTTCAGGTCCTTCTTGCTGACGAATTGATCTCTGCTGGTCATGATATTAGTGATGGTGGGCTATTGGTCTGTGCCCTTGAAATGGCATTTTCTGGGAATCGTGGCATTACCTTGGACTTGACTTCACATGGGAAGGGCCTATTCCAAACACTTTTTGCTGAAGAACTTGGTCTGATTATCGAGGTAAGCAGGGAAAACTTGGATTTGGTAATGGAAAAACTAAGCAGTGAAAGTATTTCTGCTGAGATCCTTGGACAAGTTAGTGCCACACCCTCAATAGAATTAAAGGTTGATGGGGTAACACATTTGAATGGGAGTACTTCTTCCCTGAGGGACCTGTGGGAGGAAACTAGTTTTCAGCTGGAAAAATTTCAAAGATTGGCTTCTTGTGTGGATCTAGAGAAAGAAGGGTTGAAAGATAGGCATGAGCCTTCATGGGAATTGTCTTTCACTCCTTCTTTCACAGATGAAAAGTATATGAGCATTGCATGCAAACCCAAAGTGGCTGTAATTCGAGAAGAAGGCAGCAATGGGGACAGAGAAATGGCTGCAGCATTTTATGCTGCTGGTTTTGAACCATGGGATGTTACAATGTCAGACCTTCTTAATGGATCCATATCACTGCATGAATTCCGTGGAATTGTGTTTGTTGGAGGTTTTAGCTACGCTGATGTGCTCGATTCTGCAAAGGGTTGGTCTGCTTCCATTCGATTTAATCAGCCCCTTCTAAATCAATTTCAGGAGTTTTACAAGCGACCAGACACTTTTAGTCTTGGTGTTTGCAATGGCTGTCAGCTTATGGCTCTTTTGGGGTGGGTTCCGGGTCCTCAAGTTGGTGGAGTGTTAGGTGGTGGTGGCGACCCTTCACAACCCAGGTTCATTCACAACGAGTCGGGACGGTTTGAATGCCGGTTCACCAGTGTGACAATAAAGGACTCGCCGGCTATAATGTTTAGAGGAATGGAGGGCAGTACATTAGGTGCGTGGGCTGCCCATGGTGAGGGAAGAGCATATTTCCCTGATGACGGTGTTTTTGATCGTGTGCTACACTCAAAGTTGGCACCAGTAAGATATTGTGATGATGATGGTAACGAGACAGAACTTTACCCTTTCAACCTCAATGGCTCTCCCTTAGGAGTTGCAGCAATTTGTTCTCCAGATGGGAGGCATCTTGCGATGATGCCTCATCCAGAGCGTTGCTTCTTAATGTGGCAATTCCCATGGTATCCCCAGCAGTGGGATGTGGACAAGAAAGGCCCTAGCCCGTGGTTGCGGATGTTCCAAAATGCCAGAGAGTGGTGTTCTTAAGAAAAAGTGTTTCTTTCCATACAAGGATGGTTAGTATTTCAGTGTGCGTGAGAGTTCTGCTTTGTTTTAATTTTTCAGTTACATGAGAGTTCTGCTTTATTTTAATTTTTCAGTTACATGAGAGTTCTGCTTTATTTTTGTCGGTTACATGGAGTTCTGCACTTATTGTATTACGAATACGTACTTACTGTGCCTAGCTTTACTAGTTGAACGGATGTCTGATTACCATTGGCCTTTGCATTTACCCTTGATCACTGTGTTTTGTAGCGTCTGGACCCGTGCTTAGTGTTCACTATAAAGATGGCATGTCTCTAAGAGATGAAAAGTGATTTGAAAATTATCACTAATATAGTAATATTCTTGACTGGAGTTTGGCTTTAAAGGAATGTACAGCAATTGAATACATTCATTCCTATTGAAAGGCCATTCCATTGTTCAGATAGTATTTGACTAAATTGGCTACACCGGTCTATTC
Organism: Prunus fruticosa; assembly: GCA_018703695.1. Classification (NCBI taxonomy): domain Eukaryota; kingdom Viridiplantae; phylum Streptophyta; class Magnoliopsida; order Rosales; family Rosaceae; genus Prunus; species Prunus fruticosa. The sequence goes on from CM031924.1 coordinate 5,893,209, forward strand.
CATAACATAGGCCGATCCGCCTCATTATGCAAATGGGAATTATAGTGTCTCCTGGGGTTAATGGTGACATGGCTGCTAAGTTAACACTTGGCCTTATTGATATTAATTGTCTGTCCTAAACTAAACGAGCTTTTATGTTATCTGAGTAGAGAATGTTCTGAATTTTCAGCTTCTTTCTGTAATTGTCATCTGCCAGAAAGCATTCAAATTACTGCAGTCGGACATTTCCTGACTATCCGGCACATCATGTGTTCTCGTATGCATGAGGGTGCTTTTACATTTGTGTTACTGACATGAACATGAATTTTGTTCCCTATATCGTTATGGTACTACAGATGAGGATGATGATGACTGATCTGAATCTATTGCATCATCTGCAACAGCAGGAAGTGAGGATCAAAACATCTTATGACAGTACCAAATTGATATGTAGCCTGAAGGAAAACGCAGAGTGAGTTTGGCAAGGGTGTACGTGTCTCTCCGTTTGTACTAGTAGTCTATGATTCCTCTAAATATATAAGTACACAATTCTCAGTTAAACTGTTTGAGCATTGTGAATCTCAGATGATAGTAGGTATAGGGAGGATTCCTTGCGATTTTGTTTGCTTTCAGAATTTACAAGTTTGCTTCAACTTATATCCTAACTTGCATTGGAAAAACATCTTTTTCGTTACATATAAAGGGATTGAACCTTAACCCATCATAATTCTGATCTTAGTCCTCAAGTTGTTATTTTTAAAAGGCTGTTCATTGATGCTATTTGGTTCAAGATAAATTACAGCGTGTTTAGAATTTTGAGTGAAAATTTGTCAGTGTATAAGATGTTGCAAATTCCTGACATTGCCTTATAGCGCTAAATATTTTTGATCTCTAATGTTCTTTATCAATTCTTTGTTATTATTTGTTCTTCTTTTGGAAATGTTCGCAAACAAACAAGAAAATTCCTGTTAGGAAATTCTAAGAAATATCTGAGTCTGTCAGGTTTTCTAGGAAAAAAAAAAAAATCAAAACTGTATTCGTAAAAACCCGAAGAATTAAGTTGGGTAAGCAAACGTGGACAAGAGCCTCCCAGCTCGGATTTCTTTGATTTTGCAAAGTTAATTTGTTATGTCAATGCAATTCTACTAGCAAGGAGAGCTGAATGTAAAGCATCATTTTGCATGTAATAGTGCTTAACTTTTTTGGCCAAGTCCACTGCTAGACTGTAAACATGGCCTAACTCACAAATTAATCCCTCTTAAACAGTTCATTAAAAGCTAGCTCAAAATGAGACTCGTTTTTACAAAAGAAATGGTGTATATTATGAGTTACATAAATCGTACCATACGATGTTCTCTTTCAAAAGTCTCGTTAGAGTATTTAGAAATCAAAACCAACCAATTTAATAAGAGATTTTGGAGGTTTAAGCAACTATTCAAAATTATCGGAGTAAGCACCTAAGTTGAATTTCCCTCTCCATACATTTGTGTAATTTAGAATATCGCTTTATCAAAAATAAAAATAAAAAGTGTTGGGATGGGCACATGAGTTCGATTTCCTCATCGTATATTTGAGTAGTTTATAGTATTACTTTGTCAAAAAATAAAAAGAAAAACAGTGGGAGTAGGTGGCACTACATCTTCTTTAGAGAAATAAAAACGAGAGATGGGAATAGTTTTCTACAAAAAAAAAGTTGGTAACTAGCTTAGTAACACTTCGTTTTTCCTTTCTTTTTTCCTTGACCTTTTGTGGGTATTGGACGCATTCAGCTCTTTCTTTGGGATTTCCTTGTTTTTTCTTCAATTTCTTTGGCTCTTTGGTTTGATTCTTTTATGGCTTGTGCTATGATGATGAATCATAATAGCAAAATTTGGCTGAGCAAGATTATTTTAATAGCCATCTAAGTATCTTCGGTTCAATTTATTATTGCAATTTGATAGTTAAATATTTTTATTGACTTAGAGCATCTCCAACTGATATGTTAAAAGTGCCACATAGACATTTAACAGCTAGAAATAATATCTCACACACTCCAACCGATGTGTCAAACAAGGGCGGAACCAGAAATTTTTCAATGGGTGGGCTAGCTAAAGTTATTAGCTTAAAATCTAAGGACCAAGTTTTGTTTGGGTACTTACTGTTTCTCTAGTTTTTCTAGAAATAAAAGTATACATTGGGATAAAATAGTAAAAGGTTGAGAGTTAAAATCATGAGTTTTTATTAAGAGATTATGTTTCCTAATTGAGCAAACAAATTAAATATAAGATGATTATAGGCCTACAAAATTGAGTGGACAATGAGTTACAAGGCTACATTTGAGTGGGCTACTAAGTTTTTATGGGATGAATAACATTAAAATACATGTAATATATTTTAATTTTATAAAAAGGCTACCTAGGCTAAAGCCCATGGTAACCCTCTACCTAGTTCCGCCCATGGTGTCAAAGCTGATGTGGAATGAAGGCGAAGATTGAGATGTTATTTTTGACATCCCAAAAGCAAGATGTCAAATGAATATTTTATTATTTTTTCTTTTCTATTCTTTTTAATTAAAAATAAATCAACACTAAAATGTAATAAAATAATAACTTAATTTGACATATCGGGAGAAGTGTAAAGCTTGTGTAAGATGTCAAATTGCTACATTAGTCATCAAATTTAAATTTGATGTTTGGTATTTGACATTTCCCTTGGAGATGCTCTTAGATTCCAATTGAAATCGTGTGGGGTTTTCTTTGGTCAACACCACCACGCGGACACAAGAGTTATCCATCTCTCTGTCTCTCTCTTCCATTTCCTTTCCTGCGTCCCCTACACTGCTTCCCATTATCTCTATTGTCTTTTTATGAATTATTTTTGGGTTTATGCTAAAATAAACATTTTCAAAATATTTAATAATAGCCCCTTCCTCTCACAGCGCTTCTTTGTTATCCCCACTAGTATATCTTTGTTGTCCCTATATAGTGCCTATTTATTACAAGGGTGACTAAAAGTTCTGAATTATTTTTTGGCATAAGTGTAATGTGTTAAATTGTGTTTGACAGAAAAATAAAAGCTCCTAATTCCAAGGAAGAAGGCAAGTATTTTCCTTCTTTTTCATCTATTCCTACAACTTTCGTATTGATTATTTTCAGTGTGTTTTTTTTTTGGTCTGCAGACAGTCAATTTTTGGTTGGGTTGGTTCTTTTCCTGCCAATTCTCTGGCTTTGTGATTGTTTTGGTGGTCTGCTGAGCTTATTGTCCACAGTTGACGTTTGCTGGGTATTTTTCCTCCGTCTTTATTCTCTTTTGCTTAATACATTTTCAATTACCAAAAGAAAATTTTAAGCTAGCACTTTACCATCTTCTTTCTATGTTACTACTGAGTGTGTTCAAAGCCAGATTCTGAGGAACCGTCTTTTCCAATGGCCTTGACCACCCAAAGAGCCTCTGCATCTCTTTCGGCTGAATCGGCTCCTCCTCGATGGAAACATGATGTTTTTCAGAGTTTCAGGGGTGCAGACTGTTGGAAATTGGCTCAAATGTAGAAGAATTTTGGAGTTGCCCATGTGAGTCAAAGTTAGTTGCCCATGTAAGTCAAAGTTAGTTGCCCATGTGAGTAAATGTTGGCTTACTATGAGGTCAAAAAGGGTGGATTGTTTGGTAGCCATCCATTGGTAAGTTTGGTAGCCAACAAATGAATAGTTGAAGCTTGCATTCACACTATTGCATCTTTGGCTATAAATTGGAAGCAAATGGTTCCATTTGTAGCATCCCACCAAGTGTTGAGTAGAAGAGAAAAATAGCAAGAAAGGCATCTTGCCAAAGAGAGAAACATTTCTCTCTAATTGTTCTTTGCTTTGTATCATTGTTTTCTCTTCAATTGTTGTGAGAGTGAGACTTGGGTGTATTTGGGGCTTTGGGTTTTCTTGAGTGATAAACACTTTGTATACTCTCTTTGATTATAGTGAATTACTCCGCCGTCTCCAAACTGGATGTAGGCATTGCCGAACCAGGATAAATCTTGGTGTTCTTGTTGGTGTTGTTTTGTGTTCCATTTATCTCCTGCCAGTTGTGTTGTTTATTTTTCACTCACAATTGGTTGACGCTTCCGCACAACAAGTGGTATCAGAGCTCCAGTTTTAAACTGGGTTTCGTAGGAGTGAAAAATTCGTCGGAGCTACAGTTCTGTGAATAGTGTCGGCGCTACAGTTCTCGTGAACAGTGCCGGATTTGATGGCTGGAGATAAAGACGAACTTGTGAAGGAGAAGGAGTCGACATCGTCTTCGTCGACATCCAATAGACATCCAATCGCTACTACAAGGTTAGAGGTTGATAAATTCAATGGCTCTAATAATTTTGGTATGTGGCAATGTGAAGTTATGGATGTGTTGTATCAACAAGAGTTGGATATTGTTTTGGAGAATAAACCCAAAGAAATTGATGATAAGCAGTGGAAGAGACTTAATCTTCATGCTTGTGGCTCTATTCGATCATTCCTTGATAAGGAGTTGAAATACCCGTATATGAAGGAAACTTCTGCTAAGGAGTTATGGACGAAATTGGAGGAGAAGTATATGACCAAGAGCGCAGAAAATCGGCTCTTCTTGAAGAAGCGACTCTTCCGAATTTCAATATCGTTCAGGTATTTCTATGCACGAACACCTCAATGATTATAATAAAATACTTGCTGATTTAGCAAACCTTGATGTGAAAATTCCTGACGAGGATAAGGCACTATGTTTGTTAAATTCATTGCCCGATGATTATGATCATTTGACAACTACTTTGTTGTATGGAAAATCCGATGTGAAACTTGAGGAGGTGTCTGCGGCATTGGTGAATCATGAGTGTCGTAAGAAGGACCAGAAGACTCACAATTCACAAACCGAGGCACTAGTTGCAAGGGGTCGAAAGAGGGGAAAGAAAATCTGGGAAGCGGGGAAAGTTTCCTGCCATAGATGAATGTGCCTTTTGTCGCCAAAAGGGTCATTGGAAGAAAGACTGCCCCAAATTGAAGAACAAAGAGAAGGAGAAAGCGGATTATGAAGCAAATGTTGCAAAATCTGGAGATGATGATTTCGAGTTTGCTTTGGCTAGTTCATCTGCGATGGTCACTTCGAGGAGTGGATTTTGGATTCAGGTTGCACCTATCATATGTGTCCCATTCGGAATGGTTCTCTAGCTTCAAGGAGCTGGATGGTGGAGTTGTTTTGTTGGGCAATAATAATGCTTGCAAAACACAAGGGATAGGCAAAATCTGTTTGAAGATGCATGATGGAACAGTCAGAGAATTGAGTGATGTTCGGTATGTACCGGATATGAAGAAGAATCTCATCTCATTGGGCGCTTTGGAATCCAAGGGTCTCAAGATCACCATGAATGGTGGAGTTCTTAACGCTGTGTACGGGGCATTGGTGGTGATGAAAGGTACAAGACGAAATAACTTGTATTTCTTGCAGGGGAGTACAGTTATTGGTGGAGAGCTGTCACGGAAGCCTGCGACGCAGATAGCAGCAGACACACCACGAGGTTATGGCATATGCGTCTTGGGCATGCTGGTGAAAAAGCGTTGCAAGGATTGGTGAAGCAAGGCTTATTGAAGGGTGCAAAGGCATGCAAATTGGAATTTTGTGAACACTATGTGCTTGGTAAGCAAACTAGAGTGAAATTTGATACCGTTATTCACCACACTAATGGCACTCTAGATTATGTTCACACTGATGTTTGGGGACCTTCCAAGAATGCACCTTGGGGAGGTTGCCATTATTTGGTCTCCGTTGTTGATGACTTCTCTAGAAGAGTATGGGTGTACACCATGAAGCGTAAAGATGAAGTCTTGAAGATATTCCTGAAGTGTAAAGAGATGATTACGCAAAGCGATCGAAAGATCAAGACTCTCAGATCAGACAATGGTGGTGAATATAGGTCTGATCCTTTCTTGAAAGGTTGTCAAGATGAGGGTATTGTGAGGCACTTCACGGTTAGGGAGACATTGCAACAAAATGGGGTGGCAGAGCACATGAACCGTACTTTGCTTGAGAAAGTTCGGTGTATGTTGTCTAATGCTGGATTAGGCAAGGCGTTTTGGGCTGAGGCAATTAGTTATGCAAGCCATCTCATTAATCGGTTGCTTGCTGCTGCGAACGAGGGCAAAACGCCCATGGAGGTATGGTCTGGTAAACCTTGTACTGATTACAAGTATTTACACATATTTGGTTGTTCTTCTTACTACCATGTCAGGGAAAGCAAGTTGGATCCAAGAGCAAAGAAAGCTCTGTTTATGGGCTTTAGCACTGGCGTGAAGGGATACCGACTCTGGTGTCCAGACTAGAAGAAATTTGTTGTAAGCAGATATGTGACTTTTGATGAGACTGCTATGGTTAATCAGAACAAGCATGAAGGTGAAATTGAAGCTACCAAGACCATGAGTAGTTCAAAGCAGGTGGAGTTACTAAAGACTCCAGTTGTTCCAGGAAGGTCTGATGAAGAGGACAAAGATGATGAAGAGGAGGCACCTACCCAAGAGCCTCCACAGCAACAAAATTGGGTGTATGCCAAGAAGATGGAATCCTTGGAAAAGGATAATGTAAGATTCGAAGCCAGATTGGTAGCTAAAGGCTATGCTCAGAAGGAAGTCATTGACTACAATGAGGTATTTTCTCCGGTAGTAAAACATTCTTCTATTCGTATTTCGTTGGCTTTGGTTGCGCAGTTTGACCTGGAGTTGGCTCAACTTGATGTCAAGACTGTTTTCTTACATGGTGATTTGGAGATCTATATGTCTAAGCCAGAAGGTTTTAGTGTTGCTGGAAAGAAAAATTGGGTTTGCAAATTGCAGATATCATTGTATGGCTTGAAGCAGTCTCCAAGACAATGGTACAAGCAATTTGATAGGTTGGAGAAGCCAGTTTCGTTGTTTAAGTTTAAGCATTGCTTGAACTTGATTGGAATTCGTAAAATTTGTTGATTGCCCCTTGGGGGATTGGGAGACGACCATTGAGAGTGTTACTATGAGAGTTTGTTACATGTTGAGCCAAGGTGGAGATTGTTGGAAATTGGCTCAAATGTAGAAGAATTTTGGAGTTGCCCATGTGAGTCAAAGTTAGTTGCCCATGTGAGTCAAAGTTAGTTGCCCATGTGAGTAAATGTTGGCTTACTATGAGGTCAAAAAGGGTGGATTGTTTGGTAGCCATCCATTGGTAAGTTTGGTAGCCAACAAATGAATAGTTGAAGCTTGCATTCACACTATTGCATCTTTGGCTATAAATTGGAAGCAAATGGTTCCATTTGTAGCATCCCACCAAGTGTTGAGTAGAAGAGAAAAATAGCAAGAAAGGCATCTTGCCAAAGAGAGAAACATTTCTCTCTAATTGTTCTTTGCTTTGTATCATTGTTTTCTCTTCAATTGTTGTGAGAGTGAGACTTGGGTGTATTTGGGGCTTTGGGTTTTCTTGAGTGATAAACACTTTGTATACTCTCTTTGATTATAGTGAATTACTCCGCCGTCTCCAAACTGGATGTAGGCATTGCCGAACCAGTATAAATCTTGGTGTTCTTGTTGGTGTTGTTTTGTGTTCCATTTATCTCCTGCTAGTTGTTATTTATTTTTCACTCACAATTGGTTGACGCTTCCGCACAACACAGACACTCGCAGGGGTTTTATGTCTCATTTAGACGACGAACTGCGGTACCGGCAAACAATAAAAACTTTCAAGGACGACCGAGACCTTGAAATAGGAGCAACTATTTCTCCGGAGCTGTTGACCGCAATCGAAGAATCACATCTTGCCATCATTGTTCTCTCCCCAAATTACGCTTCTTCCACTTGGTGCTTGGATGAACTCTCAAAGATTCTTGAATGCATGGAAGACACCAAGAGAATTCTGCCAATCTTTTATGACGTGGATCCTTCCGATGTACGAAACCAAAAGGGGAGATTTGCGGAAGCCTTCACTAAGCATGAAGAAAGGTTTAGTGAAGAAGCAGAGAAGGTGAAACGGTGGAGAGCTGCTTTAAGAAAAGTTGCCAATCTCTCTGGCTTAGATTCAAAGAATTATAAGTAAGCATGCATGCATGAACAACTAATTTCTTGTGTGTTAACATGAATCCTACTTGGATTTTACGTTTATATTCTTGCTTTAATGCAACAACCTTGGATGTTGTATTTATGGATTAATGGTTATTTTATTTTTCTTCTTTGTAGGTCGGAAGCAGAGCTTATCAAAGATATTGTCAAATGTGTGTGGAGGAAAGTGCATCCAACATTCATGTTGTCAGGTTCTCCAGAAAATTTAGTCGGAATTGATTTTGCACTTGAACAACTATGTTTGCAATTAGCTCCCGAAGAAAATGATGTTCGCTTTATAGGGATATGGGGGATGGGCGGGGTAGGCAAAACAACCCTTGCTAAGCTAGTTTTTGAGAAAATTTGCCATCATTTTGAACTTAGTTCGTTTCTATCTGATGTGAGAGAGGTTTCTACAAAACATGGTACACTAGTTGCTCTACAAAGACAACTTCTTTTCCCAATCTTGAAGGAAGAAGTCCAAGTTTGGGATGAAGAGTCGGGAATATTGTTCACTAAGAAATATTTATGGAATAAAAAGATTCTTCTCATCCTTGATGATGTGGATCAATTAAACCAGCTAGAAAAACTTGTTGGAGAGAAAAATTGGTTTGGTTTGGGGAGTAGAATTATCATCACAACTAGAAATGAACGTCTACTAGTTCAACATGATATAGCGATACGATATAAGGTCAATGTATTAAACAATGGACAAGCTCTTAAGCTCTTTAGTCGACACGCCTTTAAGAAAAATCAGCCTGCGGAAGGTTTTCTAGAACTGTCTCAGCGTGTCCTACATTGTGCCAAAGGCCTTCCATTAGCTCTTAAAACTTTGGGGTCTTTTTTGTATACGAGGGATCAAGATGCGTGGAATAGTGTGTTGCGTAATGTAGAGAAAATTCCTAATCCAACAGTTTTTCATTCACTCAAAGTAAGTTATGATGGACTAGAAGAGATGGAGAAGAAACTTTTTCTCCATGTTGCATGTTTCCATAAAGGGAAGGAGAAAGAGAAAGTAATTGAAATACTAGACAGTATCTGGGACATTTCCAGTCTTATTGGGATGGATATTCTTATTGAGAAATCTCTCTTAACTATTAAAAAAAATCATGTTCGTAGTGACATTGTGGAGATGCATGATTTGATACAAGAAATGGCATGGGAAATTGTTCGTCAAGAGTCTGTCGATGAGCCTGGTAAACGCAGTTGTTTGTGGCATCCCAACAACATTTCTCATGTATTCATGAACAATACGGTAGGAAACTTATGTTAAAATACTAAGTTTAGAAGATAATATATGTCATTTCTTTTAAAACGATATTATGGACTTGAATGTGCAATTAACTTTTCATTTTTCTTAATTATAGGGAACATCCGCAATTGAAGCCATAGTCTTACGTTTCCCGAAATCAGAAGTGGTACACTGGAATTGTACTGAAGCCTTCAATGAGATGCACGGGTTAAGGCTCCTTGACTTTGATAATGTGGTGTTTTCTTCATGCCCTATATTTCTTCCAAATTCGTTAAGAATTATTCGTTGGAGCTGGTATCTTTCCAAATCACTCACACCAAAATTTCACCCACTCTTCCTTGTTAAACTAGAGATGCGTCATAGCAAACTTTTCCAGCTTTGGGATGGAACAAAGGCAAGATTATCGAAATATGGCATTTTATAATTCTTTTTTTGTTTAGGTTGTATCATTCTTTTGATACTTATCTTTCTTCAACTTTTATGTACCGTACAGGACTTCCCAAAGTTGAAATATATTGATCTTAGTTACTCTCATAAATTGGCCAGTACCCCAGATTTCACACGCGTTCCTATTCTTGAGGAATTGAATCTGAAAAGTTGTACGAATTTAATTGAGGTCCACGCGTCTATTGCAGTTCTCAAAAGGTTGAAACGTTTAGACCTTAGTGACTGTAAAAGTGTCAAGAGTCTCCCAAGTAAAGTGGAAATGGATTCTCTTGAATATTTCAGTCTTTGTGGCTGCTCAAAAGTGAAAAATCTTCCAGAATTTGAGGGACATATGAAAAATTCGTTCAAGCTCATTTTAAAAGGTACTGCTGTTGAGCAAATACCTTCATCAATCGAAGGTTTGGTTGGCCTTGCTGTAGAGGGTATATACAATCGCGGAAGTCTCTCGGGTCAAATAGTCTATATGCAAAGATCCTCAAAAGTTGTCAAACTGCCAGGGGAGATGGAATGTTTAGAGGAGCTTGAATTAAGTGAAAGTGCTATGAGAGAGCTGCTTCTTGTTATTATGATAAGTGACAAATCTCTATCCTTACATCGATCATCAACTTCAAGGGATGGCAGTGCATGGTTTAGAATTAGAAAGAGTCACCCTGATCCTGCACCTGACCCTTTGGGTTTGATGCTGTCTTCTATGAATGGTTTATTCTCTTTGACAAGTTTAAATCTAAGGGATTGTAATATTGGTGAAGGAGTCATTCCCGATTATATTGGCTGCTGCTTGTGTTCTTTAGTACGTTTAATACTAAGTGGAAACAATTTCTTCAGCCTTCCCACGAGCATTAGATTCCTTTCTAAGCTTAGTTATCTTGACTTGAGTTTGTGCGAAAGGCTTCAGCAATTGCCAGATCTTCCATCAAGTGAATCCTTACGCGTAGATGTGGACAATTGTACTTCTTTAAAAAGGTTGTCAGATCCATCAAAGTTGAGCGAAGGAGCCAATGTGTATGATATTAGGTTTAGTTGTCTTAATTGCTTCAGATTGGTTGAAGAAGAAGGCTGGATTAATAGAACATTTGCAATGATATTGAAAAAGGCCCCGAACTATTACCCTGAGGTACTCTCTCTCGTTGAATGACTACATACCATGATTTTTTATTTATTTATTACTGTAATAAATAAATATAATGGCAATTCTTTTGGTACAGGGAATTGTATGGCCTGGAAGTGAAATTCCAGAGTGGTTCAGTAATCAAAGTGTGGGAGATTCAATAACTGTGGAGCTGCCTCTACCTCCACCCCACAATCATCATGTAGCAGTGACTGGGCTGGGATTGCTTTATGTGTTGTTTTTGAAGATTCTGAATATTTGCGAAATCTAACCACCCTTGTTGGTTATGATTATTTCAAAATTCAATGTTTGCGGGGTCCATTTGTGACTTTTAGAGTCGGGCATCTTAGGTCACAACACTTTTGGGTTTTTTATTTGCCTCGCCATCATCCCAGCCTCAGGGATGCCTCGAGCAGTCATCAGTTTTCATTCGAAGTACATTATTGTGCACGCAAATCTTCCAACAAACTCAAAACAAGCTCGAATATAAAGGAATGTGGGGTCCGTTCGGTGTACGAGAGAGATTTCGAAGAATTCAGCCGAATACTGAAAATCCGCAAGCCCAATTTGAAATCAGCACTACATGCATACGGTCACCAGGCAGGCCAAATTGGTACTAGTGGAAATGGTAGCTCTGCTGACGAAGATGAACCAATCAGCAAAAGATTCAAGAAAGTCTAAATTATTTTGGGCTTTTGGTTCAATCATTCAGTGTTGTCTCAAAACAATACTTGAAAAGCTAATGACGTTGGTCAATTCTCAGAATTCAACTAAGTAAGTCACCTTTTCTTTCCAATTTTCTTTTGAACTGTTTGCTTTAATTGTTTAATTTGCTCTCAAACTAAGACTATCTATCTATGCATTGATGGCATTCATCAAGTTTCAATTTGGTTATTGTATCATATACTTTTCCATTTCCAAATACATATATGCAGGCTATGCTATAATATTGTTGGATTGTGAATCTTCTTAATTTCAATGTGTTAGAAATTAGAATATGTACTCAGTACAGAGCAATTGAGTAACAGAATCTTGTTCGACAATGCTACTCTTTTCATAATTTTATATCACAATTCCAATCACCATATGTGGCGACCTAGGTAGACATGAACTGACATGTTTGTCTCGTGCTATCAAACCATTGATAAAATTAATGAAAATTGTATAAAAACCATTAATGTTAAAAAAACAAGCAATGTATTGGTGGCATTCTCAAGGTTTCAAATTTGATTTCATCATAATATCTCTGTTTTTAGTTCTTACATTAGGTACGTAGGAGGAGAGAGAGTATAATTTTGTGTTCTTAAGTTGCTCTGTCAGGTTTTATTGTTTTCAGAATGAAATAGACCTAATCACATAGTGCAATATGTTGATTTATAAGCTCTTAAGCAGATTTATTAGGTAGTTAATACAGTTTTTGTTTTAACTCACTTTGTAAGCCAAGTGTAAGCTTTCTATTGGATGACTAAAGGGATGGCTGAGATCTCCTTGATATGTAAGGGATCCAGCTATTAATCCTAGCCGTCATATAACCCCCCACACTATGTGCGTGAGGTTGTAAGAAAGAGAGAGTCTGAATGAAATGAACATTCTCTCTGCAATTCTTCTTGCTTCTTCTCCTTTCCTTCTTCTGTGATTTCCTAAAACACTTAAAAACACTAACATGGTTCATAAGTTGTTCAATTAAAGATCAGGAAGGAGGAGAATAATTCTCTTGTTTGTATGGTTTGCAGGATATGCTGTAATTTTGTGTTTCTCTAATGGCCTGGTTCTTCTGCTATTTAAATTGTTTTGCTGTGGGGTCAAGTCCACATTGTATATGTTTGGTAATATGAGATTTTCTTTAACTTCAAGCTGTGATAATTAACAAATTAGTTAATTATGAATTTGGTCACTATTTCTTGTAGTGTAAGCCTGCATACAGCTACTTCAACCAATGAGAATATCTAAGCTAATGAAAAATACAAGAATGATCCATGTATCTATTTTATGCATAACGAGAAGGTTAGAAATAAGATTTATTTGGTACTTTAATTTTAGGCAGAAAATTTGAGCAAGTTTAGATACCGAAAATTATAACTGATTTTGGATTTTGCAGCAGGCATGAAAATGTGCATGGTTGCTGTTATTTAAATTTATTTCAACATGAAATCAGAAAAGAAAGGAGAGTTGGTTAGTTCATAAGAGAAGAGAATAACAGAGAAGGAGTGGCAAAAGAAACTGTGAGTTTTAGGTTTACAAACAAAAATTAGCAGAAGTGGAGCAATTAAGATGATCAGATTTTGAAAGGTGAGCATTTCTCAAACTACACATAGCCTGATGTGGTTAAGCAGAATCAGTTGCTTATTGCTTTATGTTGTATCTTTTGTAATGGTATTCCTTTCTTAAATTCGTTTTGGTTCTCTGGAAAAACAGATTGCATTATCGGCTTTGGAAGAATTGGCAAAGCCAGACTTGTAAGTACTACAAATACTATCCTAGTGCTGTGGAGTTGGCCTCAAACTGTGGCATTTTGGTGGTTGTGTGAATCTCTGATCACTTCTGAAGAGACCAACGACATTGTCGATTTTGAAGTCATTGGTGCTTTGGGTCCATAGGGCGTTCTCATTAACATTGGAATAGGTCCTCATGGTGATGAACCTGGTGTTTCATTGCTGGATGGCCAGTTAGGTGTGCTGGCCACCATATTTTTTAGAATGAACCAACCACTAGTTCCTGATCAGCAATGTGGTTTGATTAATATTTTAATACTGTGGCAGAATTGATTTGTTTCATTCGGTTTTGTAAGCAATAGAAGATCATTATAGTCCAGAAACGGCAATATTTTCTCTGTTTCAATTTCCAGAAGTCCATTCTGCAAAACAAAACAAACTCTGTAAATCATTGTGCATTATTATTGAATTTGATAACATGTCAAATCCTATTTAGGTGCTGCACAAGGAAGGAAGGGACAATTATCCTGCTCCCTATGCTTATGATTCAATATATCATCATATAGAAATTGGATCAAAATTGTTTCAAATGCTATTTAGGCTTCACATTCATACAAAAACAGAATGCCAATATCAATCTTACAGTTTTGATATTAACTCAGACAAACTTCGTTTTAATTGAAGGCTGTGGCGATGAAAGTACTGAACATAGAAGGTGCTCAAGTTGTAGAAAAACAGTGTTGCCTTGTTCTGCAAGGCTGGTGAATGGAAAACATATTAGGATAAACGATTTATGGCCTCCCTTTTTATTAAATTTCAGAGAGACGGGCCAGCGGCCCATTGCTAACAATACCGATATTGTTCCTCAACTTAACCACCTACAAAGCCCAATAAGTGTGGGGTTTTATCACAAAAAGTCTCGGTAATATTAGTAGTATTTGACTAAATTGGCTACACCTGTCTATTCCATAACATAGGCCGATCCGCATCATTATGCAAATGGGAATTATAGTGTCTCCTGGGGTTAATGGTGACATGGCTGCTATGTAATAACCCGATCCTAAAGTATTAATTTATTCAAGTAAAAGAAAATTTTACCTCAGGAATATTTTAATAGGTTTAAAAGTTGACATTTTGTTTGGAAAAGAATTTGGAGATTTGAGTAGTACCGTTGCGTCGGGCTTGTCGAAACGAGTTCGTAGATGCGCGGCACGCCCAATTCCGAGTTGTAATAAAGGAGGAAAGGTCTAGAAACAAAAAGGATGCGATGGGAATTTTTAATTTGTTACTATAGCAAACAACACCGCTACAGTACTGGTACTACAGTAACCATGCTTTTTAAATTTTTTTTCTTTTTCCCCTTCCCTTCTCTGGTTCGCATCAGACCCCCTGCGTTGTCACTATTCATCCTACCACTCTTAGGGTCGCCACCGCCACTACCGTCCACCGTTTTGGGTGGCACCTGTCCCCAAAAGAACCGGGCCGCCTCCCTCTTCCCATCCCGACCAACCTCAGCCGCTGGAACCACCGAAGCTGGCCGGAAAACGCAAAAATCCGACCAGTTTTGACAGATTTTCTCAAGCTTCGTTCGAACGATTTCGGGCGCCATTTTCTTCGAATTTGATATGCTTTTCTATCCTTTCGAAGTGTTCTAGCTGATGGTTGTGATATTTAGGAGAAATTTCTGTGTCTTGGTGGGTAAATAAGCGAAAGAGTTTGGCCGGTTTTCGGCCTTCCATTTTGGCCACTTCCGTCGACTTTTTGGGGTAGGTCCAAGAACAAACGTTACTCCACTCTATGTGGTGATCATATAAGTATAAGTCTTGACCGGCGGTTTGGAGTTTTTCCGATCGTTGGAATTTGATTTGGACACCCACGCACTGCCCGCGCATGGGCCACTTTTGGCCCGTCCTTGAGTCCTAGAATCATCCTCATGTTGTCCCAAACACGACGGTATGCTTGGATAGGAATTTGGTTGTCGTTTGATCGTAGATCGAATATCGCATATTAGGCGTTATCCGGGTTCGACATGTTCGGACCGTTGGATCGACTTCACTTTAATATATGTTGACCTTGGCATTCCTAGGATAAGGTAGAAATTCCCGATTGAGAATTCGGAGTCCCGATACTCCAAATCAACAGTTCAAAATTTACATAAACGTTAACCGTCCGATCGTGCGATCCGATCATGCGATTCGATCGTCCGACTCTGGACCAACTTGCAGGACGTGTTTCCTAAACCTTGTGGAACCCATAGGAACTTTCGGATCGTAAAACGGAGGTCATGGGCTTCACGGGTCCAGTTGACCAAGTTCGAATAGTTTGATCCCTCGATTGACCGTGAGTCTTCGAGGTAGTTTACTCTTTCAGAAGTGCTAGAACGACTGTATAAACGAGGCTTGACTGTTTGTGAACTATTTTGATTAGGGTTGGACTTTGAGATTGTATTATAATACTTTTGGTTTTTATGGATGTTTGTTTGATATTCGAAGAGTATGTATTATTAGAAGGGTAAACGCGCAAACCCCCTGGACTATTTCGACTGTCGAAATGTCCACATTGGAATATTTTTTCAACCAATTTAGCCTCATATTAAATTTAATCGCCAATTTCACCCATGCTGTTAGGTTTTCCCCAATTCCATTCAAATGCCTATCAAAAAAACCACGTGAGAGGCATGTGAGTCGTCTGCTGAGGGTAATATCGTCCTTTCACACCTCAGCCCTCAGCCCCTTTGACCGCTTCCTTCGTATGGTCAATTCCCAAAATCAGAGTTAGGGTTCGTTCATTTTTTCGAAAAAGGGTGAGAGAGAAAGGGCAGAGTACGGCGATTGAGAGATTCGAATTGGGAGAAAGAGTCAAGATTCCAAACGAGTTCGACAAGGGTGATTTGGTAAACAAACACAATGAAAATCAGAGATGGTGGGGAAGCTCCCAAATACAGGAAGCAGCTTACTTATTTTATTTGTTTGATGGAATTGTTTGGGTTTTATTCTTGGTTGTTGTCGGATTTCATTGCTGGACTTCATGAAAAAGCATAAGAAAATTCGAAGAAAGTGGTCCCTATGGATGTTGTTTGTTGACTGAGACTTAGGTTGGGTTGTGAATGTGGTCCCTATGCATGTTGTTTGTTTATTGTTTGTCGGGTTCTGCTGAGTTTGTATTGTATGGTATTGTATATGGTAAATAGTAAACATATAGTATACTGTATAGGGTAGATAGTAAATGTATATTGTACTGTATAGGGTGCATAGTAAATTAATGAGAAAATTAATTGTTGTGCAGCTAATCCTGACATGTTCACACTTGAAGTACACCACGGTGGCTATTTTGCTGATGGTTTATATATGGGAGGTATTGTACAATGGATTGATGGGCAAGATGCAGATGAGGTTTCAATGCTTGAGTTATTTGAAATGGTTAAACACCTTGGGTATGATGAGCAGAACATTTAATACTATTACAAGCACTGGACAAATGGTTGGGTAGAAATTAGGACAGATAAGGATTATTTTGGAGCATTGAAGTTGATGAAACCAAGCCAGCTGTTTGTGTTATACATAACTGAAAATCCAGCACCTAGGCCTCTAAATGTTGAGTCCCCAGTATTCTTTGCAAATGCTGAACATCATGAAGACACTGCTCCTGGGTATGATGCTGATGAAGAAAATGTGCACTATGAGTTCGTGGATGTTGAGATAGAGGAAGAATTTGGTGAGGCAGAGGAAGTTGAGGTAGAAAGTGATGAAGCTGAAGGTGGGGAGGATGACGAAGAAGATGGTGATTTCATAGACAGTGAGTTTGAGCAAAGTGATGAAGAGGACAACATGAATTTTCATAGGTGTGTTGTAAGTGAAGAGCAAGATGATGGAAATCAAGAACTAGGTGAGGGTGACACTGATGGTTATAATACATCAGACTTAGAGAGTTTGCATGAAGATAGTGAAGGTGAAGATGTCAAGAAAAAAGGTTTGAGGCAGCCAAAATTCAAGCAGTATAATAAACAGCATGACCTTTTAGATCCAAAATTCCACTTGTGTTTGGAGTTTCCTAATATGCAGGAATGTAGAGAGGCCATAAAGTACTATGCATGCAAGTGTGCTATAAGAATAAGATATGTGAAGAATGAGCCTAATAGAGTGAGGCTGGTATGTGATGGTAATCATGAGGGTGAAAAGGCAAAGAGGCATGGTAAGGGTGAAAAGGCAAAGAGGCAGAGTGATAAGAGTAAGAGGAATGGTAAGGGTGAAGAGGGTGAAGATGAATCTGCAGATAAACTTGTAGAGTGTCCTTAGTTATTGTATGTTGCACATGTTGGGAAAGGACCCACTGTTAGAGTGAAGACATTCCATCCAATTCATACATGCGGCAGATCTCAAAGAATTAGGTTTGCCACTTCACATTGGTTGGCTAAAAGGTTTGATGAGGATCTGAGAACCAATCCTAACATGTCAGTTGCTGACTTCATGGCATTGGTGAGGAAACATTATAATATAGATGTTACAAGGGACCAATGCTACAAGGCAAAGAATTTCGTAAAGGAGAGGATTCAAGGAAGCATTGAAGAACAATATGCAAAGCTGTGGGATTATTGTGAGGAGCTTAAGAGGCAAAACCCAAGAAGCACAGTTTTAGTGAAGACATCATTGGGGGAAGATGGTCCAGTGTTTGAGAGGCTTTATATATGTTTTGCTCAACTGAGGAAGGGGTTTATTGAAGGATGTAGAACCATGGTTGGTTTTGATGGGGCTTTCATCAAAGGACAACATCCAGGACAACTTTTAAGTGTTGTTGGGATTGATGCCAATAATGGCATGTTCCCAATAGCTTTTGTTGTTGTGGAGATAGAAAACAGAGACACGTGGACATGGTTTTTGGAAATATTCTTCAATGATGTTGGGGGTAAGAGGCACTGGAAATGGGTGGGTTTTTATCACTGACAAACAAAAAGGATTGGGGCAGGCAATTGAGGCTTTAAAGCCGGATGCTGAACATAGGCATTGTGTAAGGCATCTGCACAATAATTTCAAACTTGTTGGGCATGGTAGTTTGTCACTTAAACAGAGGCTATGGGCTGCTGCTAGAAGTACAACACTTCTTTGGTGGGAAGCTGAGATGGAAAATATTATGGAAATATCTGCCCCAGCTCATGCATGGCTTAAGGATAGGCCTGGAATTCATTGGAGCAGGTCACACTTTACTACCTGGGAGCAAGTGTGATATACTACTGAACAATTTATGTGAATGCTTCAATTCAGCCATTTCGGAGGCAAGAGATAAACCAATCATCACGACGGTGGAAAGGATAAGAACCTATTTGATGTTGAGAGTTGCACGACAAAAGGAAGTGAAAAGGACTTAAAGAGTTGGGCCAAGGATCTTTCAGATTATTGAATTTTTTTTGAAAGAGAGTGTCTCATGCATTGCACAGAATGCAGGTGGAAACAAGTTTCAAGTCACCCATATGCTTGGTGGGCAATATGCAGTTGATCTAAATACTCACTTTTGCTCTTGTCGAAAATGGGATCTCTGGAGTATCCCATGTTGCCATGTCATGGCTGCAATATCAGGGCAACAGAGAAGCCCAATGAGTTATGTCAATGAGGTGTATAAGAGAGAAGCTTATGATAGGGTTTATAGCAATTACATTTCACCAATGCCAAGCCAAACCTTATGGAGGAAATCAGGTCATGCGCCAATCAAACCCCCACTGTATCACAAACAGAGTGGTAGGCCAAAGAAGGCGAGGACTAGACCTGTTGATGAGATCCCAAAGGGTGCCACCAAGCTTAGGAGATATGGAATTGTAATCCATTGCTCAGTCTGTGGAGGAGAGGGCCATAATGCTACTAATTGTGGAAGGGCAGATGGTGGAAGAGGCAGAGGAAGAGGAAGAGGAAGAGGACAGGAAGAGGGACAAGAAGAGGAACTGGAGCCACTGCTCCAGGACAGGTAAAAGACGTCAAATTATGATTGAATGTTTTAATTGGACTCATTTGAGTTTTAATTGTGATTAATTTCATTTGTAGGCAATTAGAGGAGGGTTGACAAGGACTGCAGCCATTGCAAACCAAACAGCTCCAACCAATGTTGCTAGCCAAGCAAGTGGAACCAATCTTGCTTCACAACCAGGTCCCTGCAATTTAGCTTCACAAGCAGGTCCAAGCTCACAACCTGAGTCTGCTGTTACCACTCAAAACAGTTCCAAACCAGCAGGGAAAAGGTTCAAATCCCTTGCAAAAAGGGCAAGGCCATGGAGATAAAAGAGATGATGGATTTCATGGGTATTTTAAACGGATGCCTTGGTAGTTTGGCTTGAACAGATGGGCTAGTAGATGTTGGAATGTGTATTTTGAACAGAAGTGTCTTTTGGATGATGTTTAAGCAATGTTGGAATGTATATTTTATAGTAGAATGTGTATTTTGAACTGATGGCTATTTTGGATGTATTTAAGCACTGGATTTTGACCTGATGGCTATTTTGGATGAGATGTATTTCAACAGTTGGAATGTATATTTTGAACAGATGGCTCTTTTAGATGAATTTTTTGATGTATTGCAGATGTTGGAATGTATATTTTTCAACATATGGCTATTTTAGATGAAGTTTTGGATGTATTGCAGATGTGGAAGTGTATATTTTTCAACAGATAGCTATTTCATGGATTTCAAATGTTGGCGATGTTAATATGTTGAATTTGGATGGATTATGTTGGATTTTGAAGTGTTTCACAGATTAATCTATCACCAAGCAGAGCATACTGCTTGGATTAGTGTAGGCTTTATGCCTTGCTTTTGTTATACTGCTCTGTTTGCAGTTTGGGTATTTTGCCTTGGCTTGTGCCAAATGGTAAGTTTCAATTACCCAAAAAAACAAAGAACCCTTGCATTCAACCAAATTCATTCAGCCAAACCTACATTGAACCTCCAAATCTGCCACTGCATTCGTTAAGCCAAAATAATGCACAAGCCACTACATTCAACCAAATCAAAACCTACATTCAACCAAATGAAAAGCTAACTAATACAGTAAACAAAAACAAAATTACAACCAAACAACTCAGCAGCCAAATTCGAAATTTTTTATCTTTGTCTCTTAGCTCTTGTACAATCTTCTTCTCTTTAGCTCTTTTCTCTTCCAATGACTTGATTCGTCTCAACAATCGACATATGACATGTTTGCCTGCTGACATTTTCGGGTCCTTCCAAGCCTTCCAACCACAACCACCACCATACTTCTCTCTACAACACACATATAACCTCCTCCCTACAATTTCATCAGACCAACAAACAATCGTTTCAGCCTCAAATCCACACCGGCAGATACGCACCATATCATCCTCCGTAATAAAAGTGGTCGAACTTGATTCGGTAGAAGCTGCACGTCCGTTCCTATACATCCTATCTTCAATTGCAATTTCTATCTTGTTTGAGGTGATGGGCTAATTTCTCTAGGGTATTGGACTACTTTCAAGCAACTCGAGACTTCCATTTCTCGACCCATCAATAGGCCTTATGACAACTTGTTACCATCCATACCACAACCCACTCAAGCAAGCCCCGGACATTTGCGTCCCTTGGGCCCACTTAAGCTTGTAGCGTGGCTAGGTGTAATAATAATGATTTTCGCTTGGCATTGCATGTCGCTTGGCTTCGATTCAGCTGCACCAAAATGGATTCAGTTGCATCCTCAGCTTGTGATACTCGCAAGTGCACGAGCCGTTCGGTAGTATAGCATATGTAAGTGCGAGGTCGATCCCACGAGGATTGGTGATTGAATGATCCAATTCATTTTCCCTACACAAAACAGAAATGGAAAAGAAAATAAATAAAACAAGAAAAAAGAGAAATAACTCAAGCAAATAAGTTCCCAAGTTCAATTAGATTAACGGATTGATTCTAGCTAAAGTATGATTAAGCCATGGTGTTTGGTCATAACCTTGTGTTCCTAATTCCCTAATTTGATCATTTGTTGTCTAACCTAAAATTAAGCATTAGGAACCCATTAAGCATAGAAGAACAATTTAAACAACCAAGCATGTATCTAATCCCTGTTGTCGAATGTCCATACATACTCTTCCTATTCATAGTTCAATTCGAATTAAAGCATGGTGTCTACTCTTAATTCAAACCAAGATAGCTAACATGCAAGCCTAAATGGTGATCAATCATTCAAACTAGCATATTAACTTATAAGCATAATGAATAAGAACAAAAACCATAATTGAAACTTGGAAACTAATTAAACTTGAATACTTAAGAAAGAATGTACATTACAAATAAAAGTAAAGTGAAACTAAGAAAACTTGAAGGAAAATTTAGTAAAATCATTTTGTTACAACAATTTACAACTTGAAAGGAAACTAAGAGAATTTGAGAGAGAGAAGGGAAGAGAGCTCTAGAGAAGTGTTTGAGAGCTCCCCCCCTTGGGGTGTGATTTGAAGCTTGAAGGCTTCTCTATTTATAGGGCTAAGAGGAAGGAACAACATGATGAAATCCAACACCACCATTCCTCTTTTAATATAACCCATAACTCACACATCATCTTGTCTATGTTAGTGTGGTTGGAATCAATCTCATCCCATACTTCTTTTGCTGCACTCCAAGCTTTCTTCACATGGGATTATCAAAGGTGTTCAATTTGTGGCTGCCTTTTGCTGCCAACCCATGTGGTTGCCTTTTGGTTGCTGAAAAAACGAGTTTTCTGAACCAGTCTTGGTGTAGGAAGGCCAGAGGTTTCAACATGTATCCAATGAGGCTCAAATTTGGGTATGTTATACTAGACACCCATTGGAACAACTTCTATGAAGAAAGTATTCCCATTGGAGCAGTAGAAGTGTACGTTTTGGCCACTGCAAGTTGGATGCCGAAACAGGGACTGGAATTGACTTCATTTTATTTCTTTTCTTTCTTTTGCTTCACATGCATGCACATGCTTTCTCTTTAATAGCTCCATCATGTACCAACTTGGTCCTTTAGAATTTCATAGCTGGAATGCCTCCCTACTTCACTCATTATGTTGGGTACAAAGTCAGTTATAGCTAGGGTGAGGCACATGGCTAAAAGGAAGCACATGGCAAAAAGCTGGCAGTTGCAAATCCTGCTGAGCAAGGTTGAGTGTTGGACGGGCTAAGCCATCCACATATGTCCAATTGGGATGAAATTTGGATATGTTGTACTAGACACCCATTGGAACAAGTTGCATGAAGATCATCACCTCATTCGAGCCACATAGCATGTTGATCCAAGGCCAAGAAGTTGACCTACGAAATTGGGCTGGAAAGGGGTTGCAGCCAAAATTAGTTTGTCTTTAAGCTCATATTCCTCATATGCCAATCACCCCTTAACATGCATGGATTGCATCATTTCCTATCCAAAGCCATCATTGTTAACTAAAGCTCAATGAGCAGTAGAAGTGTACGTTTTGGCCACTGCAAGTTGGCTGCCGAAACAGGGACTGTAATTG
Source organism: Prunus fruticosa (assembly GCA_018703695.1). Taxonomy (NCBI): domain Eukaryota; kingdom Viridiplantae; phylum Streptophyta; class Magnoliopsida; order Rosales; family Rosaceae; genus Prunus; species Prunus fruticosa. The sequence continues at coordinate 5,915,941 of CM031924.1, forward strand.
ACTTCATTTTATTTCTTTTCTTTCTTTTGCTTCACATGCATGCACATGCTTTCTCTTTAATAGCTCCATCATGTACCAACTTGCTCCTTTAGAATTTCATAGCTGGAATGCCTCCCTACTTCACTCATTATGTTGGGTACAAAGTCAGTTATAGCTAGGGTGAGGCACATGGCTAAAAGGACGCACATGGCAAAAAGCTGGCAGCTGCAAATCCTGCTGAGCAAGGTTGAGTGTTGGACGGGCTAAGCACTCCACATATGTCCAATTGGGCTGAAATTTGGATATGTTGTACTAGACACCCATTGGAACAATTTTCATGAAGATCATCACCTCATTCGAGCCCCATAGCATGTTGATCCAAGGCCAAGAAGTTGACCTACGAAATTGGGCTGGAAAGGGGTTGCAGCCAAAATTAGTTTGTCTTTAAGCTCATATTCCTCATATGCCAATCAGCCCTTAACATGCATGGATTGAATCATTTCCTATCCAAAGCCATCATTGTTAACTAAAGCTCAATGAGCAGTTGAAGTGTACGTTTTGGCCACTGCAAGTTGGCTGCCGAAACAGGGACTGGAATTGACTTCATTTTATTTCTTTTCTTTCTTTTGCTTCACATGCATGCACATGCTTTCTCTTTAATAGCTCCATCATGTACCAACTTGCTCCTTTAGAATTTCAAAGCTGGAATGCCTCCCTACTTCACTCATTATGTTGGGTACAAAGTCAGCTATAGCTAGGGTGAGGCACATGGCTAAAAGGAGGCACATGGCAAAAAGCTGGCAGCTGCAAATCCTGCTGAGCAAGGTTGAGTGTTGGACGGGCTAAGCACTCCACATATGTCCAATTGGGCCGAAATTTGGATATGTTGTACTAGACACCCATTGGAACAAGTTTCATGAAGATCATCACCTCATTCGAGCCCCATAGCATGTTGATCAAAGGCCAAGAAGTTGACCTACGAAATTGGGCTGGAAAGGGGTTGCAGCCAAAATTAGTTTGTCTTTAAGCTCATATTCCTCATATGCCAATCAGCCCTTAACATGCATGGATTGCATCAAATGTTATATCTTGCTATCTTAACCTACAAAACACACAAACATAGGTAAGTGACTCAAAATAAAGAGAAACTAAGCAAAATCACTAAGTAAAGAAGGCATGCAAGTGTATGAAATTATGGACTTATCAAAACAGAAAATGAATTAAAAGCACAAGTTTAACTCAATAACATAACCAAATCATAAGCTAGAAGGGTACAAAATGATATACAATTATGAAACGATTAGGCGTGCTTGAATTTTGTCTCTTTTAAAAGGGATATGATGCTTGACAGGATAATTAGCATGGGCTTGTAGAGCCAGTGCATTTTATAGGCTCTAACGTGGCGGATTACATATTTATTTGGCATGGCACGTGGATCGTGACTCGTGCTAGCGTGAATGACGAACTTTGAAATGCCAAAATCGGGTTTCTTCTTAGTAAGGTATCGTCCTGGGCTCGGAATATATTTGGGCCTAGCCTTGGATTTTTGGGCCTCAACACTAGGAACGGCTTATTAATTGGTTTTGAGTGGACGAGAAAATTAATTAGATATCTTATTATATGGTTAAACCCTTGAACAGTTTTGTTATTTACAAAAATGGCCCACGAGTTTCCTGGACGCCTGAACCGTGTGGTGCAAGGATGTGCATTCTCGGGCTGACTACATGTCCCTCGAGTTTTGAGAGGAATGTGGTTCGGGTTGACCTTGTGTCGCCGAGGCCTGCGAGGAATGCGGCTTAGGTCGACTTTGTGTTACTAAGGCCTACGAGGATGTGTCACATTATGAGACACAAGGAATTGACGGTTTAATGTGGCAAACAAATGGAAATATAATCTATTTAAATTGTAGATGTTGACATTCAAATTTCACGAGGTTAATGCTATTTTAATAAATTTCTCGTTTTCCTATTTATCTGTAATAAGTTAATTATATATCTATTTATATATGCATTTATAAATAAGCCTTAAGTGAGTTTTGAAGGAAAGGCTAAAAGTGTCTTTGGAGCTTGTTTGTTTTATTTTTATTTTTATTTTTATTTTGCTATATATATAATTTAAGCAAGTAATATATAAATTGATTTAAGAATTAGAGGAAATTCAGTGAGTAGCCTGTGTATGTGCAAGTATGATCTGTTTTGAGAATTGGGAAAGTTGGAAAGTATTACTTTAGAGTTGTGAATGTTGTTGAGCATATCACTAACATGAGAACTAGGATTGATTTGACATCACAACATAAAATAACAATTGACAAGATATATCAGTGTGATATAAAAGATAAAGAACTACGTGTGGCTTGATCCCTTGTTAATGGTACGTAGGCAACCTAGAGTTACTAGGTGCAACCGCGAGACTAAGTGATTGAAAAGTTGTTCTGCTAAGCTATTTTGAATTTTGTTAACGTACTCTTGATTTAGTTTGGTTGCATGAATGATATTATTGTGCATGCTGAATGTTTGGGATTATAAAAATCATGTTTGGGAAACTTAGAAGGGCATTTTGGTCAAAAGTGCCCGGCACCTGCCAGGTGTCGAATTTAGGTTGTCCTGTCATGCTAAGTTAACACTTGGCCTTATTGATATTAATTGTCAGTCCTAAACTAAACGAGCTTTTATGTTATATGAGTAGAGAATGTTCTGAATTTTCAAGTTCTTTCTGTAATTGTCATATGCCAGAAAGCATTCAAATTACTACAGTTAGACATCTCCTGACCATCCGGCACATCATGTGTTCTTGTATGCATGAGGGTACTTTACATTTGTGTTACTGACATGAACATGAATTTTGTTCCCTTTATATCATTATGGTACTACAGATGAGGATGCTGATGATCAGGGGACGGTCCCATGAACATGTTAACCTGGGATATAGCCCAGGGAACTTCTTTTTTTTGGGACTAAATTAGTACTCTAGCCTAGGCAATCAGCCGGCTGACAAGAAGAAAGAACAGAGGAAGAAGAAAGAACAGAGAGGAAGAAGAGAGAAAGAAAAAGGAAGAGAGGAAGAAGAAGGAAAAAGGAAAAAGAATAAAAAAACAGAGGGGGAGATGATAAACAATCGGAAAGAGAGGGAGAGAGAGAGAGAGAGAGAGAGAGAAGAGATAGAATAAAAAAGGAGAAAGGAGGAAATAGAATAAAAAAAAAGGACGTGTGTGTTGGCATTAGATATGTGTTTTTATTTTATTTTTACTTCAATTCCTTCTAAATATTTCCCAGTACATGTGTAGTTTTCCTTTTTTTTTTTTTTTTTTTCTTTGTTTCCCTTCAATCCCTTCCAAATATTTCAACAATATTATCAATAATTCCAAGATTTTTGTCTCTTTCAAATGTCAGTAGAATAGAAAAAAAAGTTCTAAATACGATAAAGAAAATATATATATTGGAAAAAAAGGGCTTATAATTTTTTTTGGTAACAAACAAGAGCTTATAATTTACCCCAAAAAAAAAGGTATCCATTAAACACAGTCTAAAAAAATATATCAATCATTGGATTCGTTTCAACATTTAGCCTACTCCTACAAATATTCCTAACTTCGCCCTTGAATTTAGCCCATGTCATTTTCAAATCCTGGGTCCGTCCCCTGCGATGACTGATCTGAATCTATTGCATCATCTGCAACGCAGGAAGTGAGGATCAAAACATCATCTTATGACAGGACCGAATGGAGATGTAACCCTAAGTAAACGCAGGGTGAGTTTGGCAATTGTGTTAGTGTCTATTCCAAATATGTAAGTACACAAGTCTCAGTTAAACTCTCTGAGCATAGTGAATCTCATATGATAGTAGGTATAGGGAGGATTTGTTGCGGTTTTGTTTGCTTTCAGAATTTACAAGTTTGCTTCAACTTATATCCTAACTTTCATTGAAAAAACATCAATTTGTTACATGATTCTTTTCGTTACATATAAAGGGATTGAACCTTAACCCATCATAATTCTAATCTTAATCCTCACGTTTTTATTTTTATGGAGTTTCACTAAAACACCAAATGGGGGCTGAAATTATAAAAAACCCAACACCCAACACACTTTATAAACACACCCAAAACCCATCATTATACACACTCAAAACCCATTTATAAACACACCCAAAAAATATACAATTGTTGATTTTGGGTGTGTTTCTATGTTTAAATAGTGTTTGGTTTTTTTTTATAAATACATGTTTAGGATTGGGTTTATTTATAAATTTGTATTATTTTTAAAAGGCTGTTCATTGATGCTATTTGGTTCAAGATAAATTACAGCGTGTTTAGAATTTTGAGTGAAAATTTGTCAGTGTATAAGATGTTGCAAATTCCTGACATTGCCTTATAGTGCTAAATATTTTTGATCTCTAATGTTCTTTATACCCTCAATTCTTTGTTATTATTTGTTCTTATTTTGGAAATGTTCGCAAACAAACAAGAAAAATCCTGTTAGGGAATTCCAAGGAATATTTGAGTCTGTCAAGGTTTCTGGGGAAAGAAAAAAAAAATCAGAACTGTACTCGTAAAACCCCGAAGAATTAAGTTTGGGTAAGCAAAAGTGGACAAGAGCCTCCCAACTCGAATTTCTTTGATTTTTATGTCAATGCAATTCTATTAGCAAGGGGAGCTGAATGTAAAGCATCAATTTGCATGTAATAGTGCTTAATTTTTTTGGCCAAGTCCACTGCTAGACTGTACAACTAGTAAACATGGCCTAACTCAGAAATTAATCCCTCTTAAACAGTTCATTAAAAGCTAGCTCAAAATGAGACTTGTGTTGACAAAAATCGTGTATATTATGAGTTACATAAATCGTACCATGCGATGTTCTCTTTAAAAAGTCTTGTTAGAGTATTTAGAAATCAAAACCAACCAATTTAAGAAGAGGAGGAGAAGTAAGAAGTTAGGACTTGAAGATCGAATGGAGAGATTTTGGAGGTTTAAGCAACTACACAGCTACGTGCATATATGTTTTAAAATCAAAATTGTCGGAGTATGCACCTAAGTTCAATTTCCCTCTCCATATATTTGAGTAATTTAGAATATTGCTTTATCAAAAAATAAAAATAAAAAGTGTCGGGGTGGGCACATAAGTTCGATTTCCTCATTGTACATTTGAGTAGTTTAGAATATTACTTTGTAAAAAAATAAAAGGAAAAACAGTGGGAGGTGGCACAACATCCTCTGTAGAAAAATAAAAACGAAAGATGGGAATAGTTTTCTTTAAAAAAAAATTGGTAACTTGCTTAGAAGTTTATAACACTTTGGGGGTACACGTTTTTCCTTTCTTTTTTCCTTGACCTTTTGTGGGTATTGGACGTGTTTAGCTCTTTCTTTAGGATTTCCTTGTTTTTTCTTCAATTTCTTGCCCTGTCTTTTGGCTCTCTGGTTTGACTCTTTAATGATGATGATAGTTAAACTTTCTTGTTGACTTAGATTCCAATTGAAACCGTGTGTGGTTTTCTTTGGTCAACACCACCACGCGGACACAGAGTTTTCCATCTCTCTGTCTCTGTCTTTCTTCGATTATTTCCTTTCCTACGTCCCCTACCCTGCTTTCATTATCTCTATTGTGTTTTTATGAATTATTTTTGGGTTTGTGCTAAAATAAACATTTTCAAAACATTTATTCAATAATAGCCCATTCCTCTCATAGTGCCTCTTTGTTATCCCCATTAGCGCATCTTTGTTGTCTCCATAGTGCCTCTTTACAAGGGTGACTAAAAGTTCTGAATTATTCTTTGCATACATGTACCGTGTTAAATTGTGATTGACAGAAAAATAAGGCAAGTATTTTCGTTCTCTACTTCATCTACTCCTACAACTTTCCAATTGATTATTTTCAGTGTGTTGTTTTCTATTTGTCTGTAGACAGCCAATTTTGCATCTTGTTTTTGGTTGGGTTGGTTCTTTTCCTGCAACTTCTCTGGCTTTGTGATTGTTTTGGTGGTCTGCTGAGCTTATTGTCCACAGTTGACATTTCCTTTTCATTGATCTGTAGTTTGTATTCTTTATTCTCTTTTGCTTAATACCTTTTCAATTACCAAAAGAAAAGAAAAATTAAAGCTAGTACCATACCATCTTCTTTCTATGTTTCTACTGAGTGTGTTCAAAGCCAGATTTTGAGGAACCATCTTTTCCAATGGCCTTGAGCACCCAAAGAGCCTCTGCATCTCTTTCGGCTGAATCGGCTCCTCCTCGATGGAAACATGATGTTTTTCAGAGTTTCAGGGGTGCAGACACTCGCAGGGGTTTTATGTCTCATTTAGACGACGAACTGCGGTACCGGCAAACAATAAAAACTTTCAAGGACGACCGAGACCTTGAAATAGGAGCAACCATTTCTCCGGAGCTGTTGACCGCAATCGAAGAATCACATCTTGCCATCATTGTTCTCTCCCCAAATTACGCTTCTTCCACTTGGTGCTTGGATGAACTCTCAAAGATTCTTGAATGCATGGAAGACACCAAGAGAATTCTGCCAGTCTTTTATGACGTGGATCCTTCCGATGTACGAAACCAAAAGGGGAGATTTGCGGAAGCCTTCACTAAGCATGAAGAAAGGTTTAGTGAAGAAGCAGAGAAGGTGAAACGGTGGAGAGCTGCTTTAAGAAAAGTTTCCAATCTCTCTGGCTTAGATTCAAAGAATTATAAGTAAGCATGCATGCATGAACAACTAATTTCTTGTGTGTTAACATGAATCCTACTTGGATTTTACGTTTATATTCTTGCTTTAATGCAACAACCTTGGATGTTGTATTTATGGATTAATGGTTATTTTATTTTTCTTCTTTGTAGGTCGGAAGCAGAGCTTATCAAAGATATTGTCAAATGTGTGTGGAGGAAAGTGCATCCAACATTCATGTTGTCAGGTTCTCCAGAAAATTTAGTCGGAATTGATTTTGCACTTGAACAACTATGTTTGCAATTAGCTCCCGAAGAAAATGATGTTCGCTTTATAGGGATATGGGGGATGGGCGGGGTAGGCAAAACAACCCTTGCTAAGCTAGTTTTTGAGAAAATTTCCCATCATTTTGATCTTAGTTCGTTTCTATATGATGTGAGAGAGGTTTCTGCAAAACATGGTACGCTAGTTGCTCTACAAAGACAACTTCTTTTCCCAATCTTGAAGGAAGAAGTCCGAGTTTGGGATGAAGAGTCGGGAATATTGTTTGCTAAAAAATGTTTATGGAATAAAAAGGTTCTTCTCATCCTTGATGATGTGGATCAATTAAACCAGCTAGAAAAACTAGTTGGAGAGAAAAATTGGTTTGGTTTGGGGAGTAGAATTATCATCACAACTAGAAATGAACGTCTACTAGTTCAACATGATATAGCGATACGATATAAGGTCAATGTATTAAACAATGGACAAGCTCTTAAGCTCTTTAGTCGACATGCCTTTAAGAAAAATCAGCCTGCGGAAGGTTTTCTAAAACTGTCTCAGCGTGTCCTACATTGTGCGAAAGGCCTTCCATTAGCTCTTAAAACTCTGGGGTCTTTTTTGTATACGAGAGATCAAGATGCATGGAATAGTGTGTTGCGTAATGTAGAGAAAATTCCTAATCCAACAGTTTTTCATTCACTCAAAGTAAGTTATGATGGACTAGAAGAGATGGAGAAGAAATTTTTTCTCCATGTTGCATGTTTCCATAAAGGGAAGGATAAAGAGAAAATAATTGAAATACTAGACAGTATCTGGGACATTTCCAGTCATATTGGGATGGATATTCTTATTGAGAAATCTATCGTAACTATTAAAAAAAATTATGTTCGTAGTGACACTGTTGAGATGCATGATTTGATATAAGAAATGGCATGGGAAATTGTTCGTCAAGAGTCTGTCGATGAGCCTGGCAAATGCAGTTGTTTGTGGCATCCCAACAACATTTCTCATGTATTCATGAACAATACGGTAGGAAACTTAAGTTAATATACTAAGTTTAGAAGATAATATATGTCATTTCTTTTCAAACAATATTATAGACTTGAATGTGAAATTAACTTTTTGTTTTTCTTAATTATAGGGAACATCCGCAATTGAAGCCATAGTCTTACGTTTCCCGAAATCAGAAGTGGTACACTGGAATTGTACTGAAGCCTTCAATGAGATGCACGGGTTAAGGCTCCTTGACTTTGATAATGTGATGTTTTCTTCATGCCCTATATTTCTTCCAAATTCGTTAAGAATTATTCGTTGGAGCTGGTATCTTTCCAAATCACTCAAACCAAAATTTCACCCAGTCTTCCTTGTTAAACTAGAGATGCGTCATAGCAAACTTTTCCAGCTTTGGGATGGAGCAAAGGTAAGATTATCGAAATATGGCATTTTATAATTCTTTTTTTTTTGTTTAGGTTGTATCATTCTTTTGATACTTATCTTTCTTCAACTTTTATGTACCGTACAGGACTTCCCAAAGTTGAAATATATTGATCTTAGTTACTCTCATAAATTGGCCAGTACCCCAGATTTCACACGTGTTCCTATTCTTGAGGAATTGAATCTGAAAAGTTGTACGAATTTAATTGAGGTCCACGGGTCTATTGCAGTTCTCAAAAGGTTGAAACGTTTGGACCTTAGTGACTGTACAAGTATCAAGAGTCTCCCAAGTAAAGTGGAAATGGATTCTCTTGAATATTTCAGTCTCGGGGGCTGCTCAAAAGTGAAAAGGCTTCCAGAATTTGAGGGACATATGAAAAATTCGTTCAAGCTCATTTTAAAAGGTACTGCTGTTGAGCAAATACCTTCATCAATCGAAGGTTTGGTTGGCCTTGCTGTAGAGGGTATATACAATCGCAGAAGTCTCTCGGGTCAAATAGTCTATATGCCAAGATCCTCAAAAGTTGTCAAACTGCCAGGGGAGATGGAATGTTTAGAGGAGCTTGAATTAAGTGAAAGTGCTATGAGAGAGCTGCTTCTTGTTATGATAAGTGACAAATATCTATCCTTACATCGATCATCAACTTCAAGGGATGGCAGTGCATGGTTTAGAATTAGAAAGAGTCACCCTGATCCTGCACCTGACCCTTTGGGTTTGGTGCTGTCTTCTATGAATGGTTTATTCTCTTTGACAAGTTTAGATCTAAGGGATTGTAATATTGGTGAAGGAGTCATTCCCGATTATATTGGCTGCTGCTTGTATTCTTTAGAATGTTTAATACTAAGTGGAAACAATTTCTTTAGCCTTCCCGGGAGCATTAGATTCCTTTCTAAGCTTAGTTATCTTGACTTGAGTTTGTGCGAAAGGCTTCAGCAATTGCCAGATCTTCCGTCAAGTGAATGCTTATTCGTAGATGTGAACGACTGTACTTCCCTAAAAAGGTTGTCAGATCCATCAAAGTTGAGCGAAGGAGCCAATGTGTATGATTTTATGTTTAGTTGTCTTAATTGCTTCAGATTGGTTGAAGAAGAAGGCTGGATTAATAGAACATTTGCAATGATAATGAGATTGGCCCCTAACTATTACACTGAGGTACTCTCTCTCGTTGAATGAATACATACCATGATTTTCTTTTATTACTGTAATAAATAAATATAATGGCAATTCTTATGGTACAGGGAATTGTATGGCCTGGAAGTGAAATTCCAGAGTGGTTCAGTAATCAAAGTGTGGGAGATTCAATAACTGTGGAGCTGCCTCTACCTCCACCTCCACAATCATCATGTAGCAGCGACTGGGTTGGGATTGCTTTATGTGTTGTTTTGGAAGATTCTGAATATTTGCGAAATCAAACCGCCCTTGTTGGATATGATTATTTCAAAATTCAATGTTTGCGGGGTCCGTTTGTGACTTTTAGAGTCGGGCATCTTAGGTCACAACACCTTGGTGTTTTTCATTTGCCTCGCCATCATCCCAGCCTCAGGAATGCCTTGAGCAGTCATCTGTTTTCATTCGAAGTACATTATTGTGCAAACAAATCTTCCAACAGACTCAAAACAAGCTCGAATATAAAGGAATGTGGGGCGCGTTTGCTGTACGAGAGAGATTTGGAAGAATTCAGCGGAATACAAAAAATCCCAAAGGCCAATTGGAAATCAGCACTGTATGCAGACAGGCCCAATTGGTAGTAGTGGACTGTAGGACTGGGATTTTGAGCCAATCAGCAAAAGATTCAACAAAGTCTAAATTATTTTGTGCTTGGTTCAATCATTCAATGATGTCAGTTCGCAGAATTCATCTCAGTAAGTTACCTTTTCTTTCCAGTTTTCTTTTGATCTCTTTCTTTTGAGTGTATCATAATGCTGTGCTACCAAACTGTTGCTATAGTGAAATAATGTGTGGAAAATGTTAGTATTGTTCCGAGTCTTCTGACCAAAAGAAAAAAAAGGGAAAATAGTTAATAATGGCGAAAGAATGTGTGTGAAAAATCTAGGAGAAAAGGATGAAAGAGTAAGAGGCAGAGAGAATTGTAATTATTGTAAGCATATTTCCTCTGTTTCCACTATATTAAAATGAGTATAGTATTTCCTATTATATACAGCTTCTGTAGATTTCTCTAGAGCTAAGGTTATTTACAAGGAAAATGGAGATATGGACAAGTGTGGGCCTGATATTGAATCAGCCGTTTCCCTTAGGCTGCGTTTGGTTCATGGGAAAGGAATCGTGGGGTGGGAAACTAATTGCTTTCCCATGTTTGGTAGTCAGGCATGAGAAAGCGTTGCCTAACACATGGGAAAGTAGGAGGGAAAGTGAATCCTTCCTTCCTACTTGGGTTTCACTTTCTCTTCCCATGGGAAAGTAAGACTAACTTTTTTTCTAACTAATTTGTCCTTACTAACAATTCATAATTACAGTTTTTATCCAACAATTATTGGTATTTTTTTATTATTTTAATAGGGGTACAATTGGGAAACTAAACAAAATTTGCTTTCCATTCCTACTCAAAACAAACATGGAAAAGAAAAAAAAGTGATATTTCCGGGTCACTTTCCCAATATTACCAAACATGGGAAAGGAATCACCATTTCCCATCCCTTGGGAAATGACATGAGAAATGATTTCCCATCAAATTCATTCCGTGAACCAAATGGGGCCTTAGAGTTTCTAAAGGAATGTGAGTGAAGGAAATTTGCTGCTTGATTTTGATTGCTCTTTGCTGCTTTACGATTATAGCCGCTTTTGGATTTTGCAGCAGGCATGTAAATTATTATCAACTTTGCTGTTATTTAAATTTAATTCGATATAAAATCAGGAAAGGAAAGGAGTGGTGGTTAGTTCATAAGGGAAGAGAGAATAACAGAGAAGGAGAGGCAAAAGGAACTGTACATGTGAGTTTTAGCTTTACAACAAGAATTAGCAGAAGTGGAGCAATTAACATAATTAGATTTTGAAAGGTGCTGGACATAGCCTAATGGGCTTATTTTCATTGCTAATTGCTTATGTTGTATTTTTTATAATGATTTTCCTTTCTTAATTTCGTTTCAGTTCTCTGGAAAAGAATTGGCAAAGCCAGAGTTGAAGTACTGCGAATACTATCCAAGTTCTGTGTAGCTGGTTGCTGTGTGAACTCTGATCACTTCTGAGGAGACCAACGACATTGTAGATTTTGAAGTCATTGATGCGTTGGGTCCAAGGGGTGTTCTCATTAGCATTGGAAGAGGCCTTCATGTTGATGTACCTGAGTGTGTGTACTGTGCATTGCTGGATGGTTTATGCTGAAATGGTTAGTAACTTGGGTGGGAGGTATCTTATTCTGCTTAAATGGTTTCTTCTGTAGGTTCAAGTCCACATGTTGTATATGTTTGATACAGTTGGGAGGTATCCCAAAGTTGAGATTTTCTTTAACTTCAAGTTGTGATAATTAACTAAGCCTCTGCATATAGCTACTTCAACCAATATGTTAATTAACATGGATAGGGAATCTATCCATAAATGCTCAATACTCAAAATACATCAGAGTAAGACCTTTTCTTTTGACCTACTGTTTGTTTTAAATTTTAATTGTTTAATTTGCTCTCAAATTAACTAAGACTATCTATCTATCCTTGCAGTTGCGGAAAAAACTGCGCATGCTTTGATGATGGCATTCAACAAGTTTCAATTCGAGCGTAAGGTAATGTTTTATTTTTCATCTATAAGGTTGGAGGAGAGCTGTTCTCTTATTACATTTTGGTTATATAGTTTTCCACCATTTGCAAAAGTAATAACACATGCACTTGTTTGCTTTCATCTGTATATGTCAGATTCACCCAAAAGAGATGCAAAGTTGTTGTATGTGTCCATAACCACGAGTTGGTCAATTCAGTTAATGATGAGGAAAAGCAAGCAATGTATGGTGGCTACTATTTAAATTGCTGTGTCAGGTTTGATTGTTTTCAGAATGAACAGATAATGTACAAATGCTTGAGACTATGACAATCATGATATCTGAAAACAGATAAGTAAACTGCCTAAATGAAGCATTTAGAACATAATCTTATTAAGTAGTTTTGTCTGAAATGGACAGAGCCTACATATAGCTACTTTTACCAAGTCTCAATGCCGTGCAATCAAACTGTTGCTGTAGTGAAGTAATGTGTGGAAAATGTTAATATAGTTCTCTCTTGACCAAAAGAAAAAAGGGGTAAATAATTAATAATGACAAAAGAATGTGTGTGAAAAATCTAGGAGGAAAGGATGTGAGAATAAGAGGCAGAGAGAATTGTAAACATTGTAAGTATATTTCCTCTATTTCCACCATATTGAAATGAGTACAGTATTTCCTATAATATACAGCTTCTGTAGATCTCGCTAGAGCCTACACTTGTCCAGATCTCGCTATAACAAACTGGATGGTTTGTTAAACGTTACTACCATTGTACCGAACCAAACTTACGGTTAACCGATCCGATTGTATCGAAACCTTTGGCATGATTAACAGAAGAAAAATTGTTCTACCGAACACTTAGGTTAACGGAATAGCTCTCTACTATTCCAAACCAATCCGCACTCAAACCTACATGTGGTGATTGCATATTGCCACATTAAACTTCATCTATATTAATATAATAGACTTACATGAATAATATACAAATAAAATAAAATATTATCTTGTCCAGCCAACTTTAAATGTGTTGCATTAATTATAAAAGCAAAAGCGAAAGCAGAGCTTCTGCAACACCCTGTTTCTTTCCTCAACACTCTCTTTGTTACCATGGGAAAAAAGTTCAAATGGGTTGGAGCTCCAGCTTTATCCGGCCCCCGACATGAGACCTCCTACAAGAGAAAGAGGAAGGCAGAAAGGAAGAGTCGAAGGCTCGCAGAAAAGGCGATTGAAAGAAGATAAGAAGAAAGAGCTTTTCGTGAAGAAGAGGCGTGCTAGTTTTGGGGGTAAGGAGAACGACGAGGATGAGAACGACGCGCCGCCGTCCCCGATCTGGAAGATCAGGAGGCTGCGAAGGTTTCCTTGGAAGAGCAAATGCAATTGAACGCCGATGATCTCAATTCTGGTGGTTTTTCTTTACTCGATTTTCTGTTTATTTCACTTTCATTTACGTTTTCTTAAATTTATTTCTTACTCCTCAAATTTAGTATGATATAAAATTCCTAATTTTTAGGAGTAAGAAATAATTTTAAGAAAATGTAAATAAAAGTGAAATCAACAGAAAATCGAGTAAAGAAGAACCAAGGAATTACTCTTCACATAATATTCCTAAATTTGAGAAATTATCCAGTTTTAGCATATATATAACTAAGACAACTAAAAAACTTAATATGAAGAATACTAAAACACTCAATCAAAACAACAGACTTATTCATTACCTTCAACCATATTTTCCATGAAGCAAATTTCATATGCGCTGGCGGCTATTGGTCATCAGATTCCCTCTCGGCACATTTGGCTGGATCAGCTGCCTTCTTCTGCAGCAAGAGCTGCCAGTTGGGATTCCTTAGCTGTTGGTTGCCCTCATGGCTTTGTGTTGTAATTTTCCTTTTCTTATAGGAAAAAAAAAAAAACAGACTTGTGTTTTGGAATAAGTCAATCGCATTATGTCGTGTAATGGATGGTTTCAGTTTTACCATTTGACACACCCTAAGAGAAATATATCACACAAAAACAAATACCAAATTAAATGGAACCTAAGAAACTGTGAAGCTAATTTCTAGATATTTGTTTACCAAATTTCATACAGCAATCCTCCACTTAAACTGATTATTTACAACAAGGCTAGGAATTTGTATGCAGATTACATATGCAATATTTGGCTAATCGATTTCACCAGTAGCCATATAACTAAATAAACTACGTCTAAAACCAAATGGGTATTCTTCAAGAATAAAACCAACCGACCCATCTAAGTTATAATATTCAGTGGAAAAGAGAATAAAAAGAACCCCCAAGCATCCCAGTACCCTTACATGGAAACAAAATGCATAATTCAGAATTCTGGAGTCATAGAACACCTTTTTTTTTTTTAAAAAAGGGACTGAACTTTATTGCGACAGAGCCAAAAGGCTACAGAGAACCAAGAGTGGCCAAGCGAGCCCCCAGAAACACATACAAAAGAAAGAAAAGAGAAACAAAAGACTAGAACAGCAACATTACAATATCACAGCATAACGTCATAGAACACCTTTATTGTAAATTCTTCAACACAAAAAATCCAGAACCAAATATTTGAAGAAATTATAATAAAGAAAAAAAACTGAAATAAAGAGAGGGAGAGAGAACAATGTATACCACAACTTCTGTACATATATGCTGGCTCTGTCCCACAACAACAGCAAGGGAAACGACAAGCCTTTGTTCACGCATAAACAGTCACATCCCATTACCAATTCAAAAGCATGTTCAATCCCATCACCCGGGAGAAATACAATCAAAATTAAAAAAGGGAAAAGAAATTGAAATACAGTGGAGGCGATTAAAAGATGCAAACCTTGTTTCTATGTCAAAATCCACGAATAGATGTAATTGCGCCATTTTGTTGTTATAGTCCTGCAATGCACACAGTCATCAGCTTCACCCAAGCAGCTCTGAGTGCCAATTCAAATCCACCATGAACCAATCCATAAGCTCAAACATAGAACCCAATTAGATGACAAACCATCACAGAAAAGGCTTAATTTTGGTCCAAAAGAGCAATTCGATGATATGGTTCTTACCTGAAATGCTTTGGTGAGGTTGCAAAATCACCTTTGTCCTCATGCTCAAACCCTTCAACAACAAAAAGAGAATAAAAGGAAATTTTCATTGTAATTCCAAGCACATGCAAGAAAGAACAAAGGCACCAAATTTTCAATCCAACATAATTATAGAACAAAGACTCAAACTTTTGCCTTTATGTCATTGAGTTTCCACAAAAACCCAAGTGATTTCAATAAAAAGTACTAATGTTATTAAGTGGGTGACCTCAAACGCTCTTATAAACATAATTAGTGAACTCCTACCCACAAAACAACAGTAAAATGTTTAAAAAGATGAAATTTTCTGTTTTTTTTCTTGTGTTTTCTTAGCAAACAAACAGAGGGTAAGTAGGTTCTACATATTTTATACAGTGTTAAATCCGATTTTTTGTTTGAATGATCTTATATTGAAGCAACCACCTTTACCTTCCAGCTAAGAGACTGGTCGATTAGTTCAGAATATCAGCTCCAAATCATATTTCCTTTTAGATGGAAATAGATATTAAACTCCTAGTGTTCATTATCCACATGCTCAAATAGAGAGACAGAGAGAGAAAGATAGATCTTGCATGCTTACTAATATTTTGTTTGAGATCCTCAGAGAGACCGCCAGTCCCAGACGATTGATCATATCATCGTCGGACGGCTGTCATTGAATCTCAGAGGAGGCGCGATCGAGAGATCCAACGGGTAAGGCATCAGAAACTATCCGTCGGAGACAGTGGTGGCGGCGGCGGAGAGAGAGAAAGAGATGGCTGGGATGAAGGGAAGGGTGTGGGGTTGATCAGAGGTTTTCCTTCTCTCAGGGACTCCAACGAAGTCCCGAAGATAAGAAAACAGAGCACAAGGGTAAAAGGGCAAGCCACTGTTCATAATCCTTCAGAAGGAAGAGACCAACCATTTAAGGGGGGGTAAAAACGTCATTTTACTGTTACCATGAACTTAGCTCGTTTCTATCTAATGTGAGAGAGGTTTCTGCAAAACATGGTACTCTAGTTCATCTACAAAGACTT
Organism: Prunus fruticosa; assembly: GCA_018703695.1. Taxonomy (NCBI): domain Eukaryota; kingdom Viridiplantae; phylum Streptophyta; class Magnoliopsida; order Rosales; family Rosaceae; genus Prunus; species Prunus fruticosa. The sequence continues at coordinate 5,932,065 of CM031924.1, forward strand.
CTTCTTTCCCCAATCTTAAAGGAAAATATTATCCAAGTTACAGATGAACGATCAGGAATCTATTTCACAAAAAAATGTTTATGCAATAAAAAGGTTCTTATCATACTTGATGATGTGGATAAGTTAAAACAAGTTGAAACACTGGTTGGAGAGTTTGGTTTGGTCTACTAGTTGAACATGGTATAATTAACGATACCATATGAGGTCAAGGTATTAAATGATGATGAAGCTCTTGAGCTCTTCAGTCAAAACGCCTACAGGAAAAGTCAGCTTGGGGAAGGTTTCCAGGAATTGCCTCTTAAGTGTTTCCTACATTATGCCAAAGGCCTTCCATTAGCTCTTAAAACTTTGGGATACATGGAATAGTGTGTTGTATAATCTAAAGCAAACTCTTGATCCAGAAATTTTTGATTCACTCAAAGTAAGTTATTACGGACTAAAAGAGATCGAGAAGAAATTTTTTCTCCATGTTGCATGTTTCCATAAAGGCAAGTATAAAGAGGATGTAATTGAAATACTAGACAAGAACCATGACATTTCTAGTCGCATTGTGATAGATATTCTTAGTGAGAAATCTCTCTTAACTATTGAGAAAAACTATTTTCGCACTCTGTGGCTGCTCAAAAGTGAAAAACCTTCCAGAATTTGAGGAACATATGAAAAATTTGTTCAAGCTCATTTTAAAAGGTACTGCTGTTGAGAAAATTCCTTCATCAATTGAAGGTCTGGTTGGCCTCGCTGTGGAGGGTATGTACAGTCACAAAAGTCTCTCGGGTCAAATACTCAAGCTTCCAGGGGAGGTGGAGTGTTTAGAGGAGCTTGAATTAAGTGAAAGTGCTATGAGAGAGCTGCATGCTTTTATAAAACATCACAAATATCTATCCTTTTGTGGATCATCAACTTCAAGGGATTCTTTGGTGAGTTTTTAGAGGAATGTTAAGGTCTTGACATTGTCGATTTTGAAGTAATCGATGCTTTGGGTCCAAAGGGTGTTCTCATTAACATTGGAAGAGGTCCTCATGGCGATGAACCTGCTGGATGGCCAGTTAGGTGGGAATATTCTTCTAAACAAAGAGTTGGGAACTTGCTTGGAAGTTGATTACACTTTGGTATTGGACGTATTCAGCTCTTTCTTGGGGATTTCCTCAATTCTTCAGTTTCTTGCCTGTCTTTTAGTTCTCTTGTTGAGAGATTCATTGGTTTTATTATTTTATGGCTTGTGCTATGGTGATCATCGCGAAATTTGGCTGAGCAAGATTATTTTAATAGCCATCTAACTTATATCCGGCTCAATTCATTATTGCATATGCAATTAGATTCCAATTGAAACAGTGTGCCGTTTTCTTTGGTTAACACACCACCATGCGACATAGTTTCCATCTCTCTTTGTCCTTCTCTCTCCCTCTTCCATTATTTCCCCTCTGTTTTTCATCTATTCCTACAACTTTCATATTGAGTATTTTCTGAGAGTTTGCAGAACCAGATTTCTAGGGACTTATTTTCTTTTCCAATGGCCTTGAGCACCCAAAGAGCCTCTTCATCTCGTACTTCAGCTGAATGGGCTCCTCCACATTGGAAGCATGATGTGTTTTTGAGTTTCAGGGGTGAAGACACTCGCAGCGGTTTTCTATCCCATTTATACCATGAACTGCAGTACTGGCAAGCAATTAAAATTTTCAAGGACGACTGAGACCTTGAAATAGGAGCAACTATTTCTCCGGAGTTGTTGACCGCAATCGAACAATCACATCTTGCCATCATTGTTCTCTCCCCAAATTACGCTTCTTCCACCTGGTGCTTGGATGAACTTTCCAAGATTCTTGAATGCATGCAAGACACCAAGAGAATTCTACCAATCTTTTATCACGTGGATCCTTCCGATGTACGAAATCAAAGGGGGAGTTTTGCGGAAGCCTTCACTAAGCATGAAGAAAAGTTTAGGGTGGTGAATTGGTGGAGAGCTCCTTTAAGAAAAGGAGCCAATCTCTTCGGGTGGGATTCAAAGCATGAAGAGTTTAGTGGAGATGTAGAGATGGTGAATCGGTGGAGAGTTGCTTTAAGAAAAGTAGCCAACATCTCTGGGTGGGATTCAAAGAATTATCCGTAAGCATGCATAGATTAACAACTTGCTTGTTTCTTAACAACTTACTTGGATGTTACGTTTCAGTTCTTGCCTTAATCAATAGCCTTGGATGTTATATTTATGAATTAATGGTTATTTTAATTTTCTTCCTTGTAGGTCGGAAGCAGAGCTTATTAAACACATTATCAAATGTGTGTTTAGGAAAGTGCATCCAACGCTCATGTTGTCAGGTTCTCTAGACAAGTTAGTCGGAATTGATTTTGCCCTTGAGCAACTACGTTTGCAATTAGACCTCGAGGCAAATGACGTTCGCTTTATAGGGATATGGGGTATGGGTGGGTTAGGCAAAACAACCCTTGCTAACCTAGTTTTTGAAAGAATTTCCCATAATTTTGAACTTAGCTCGTTTCTATCTAATGTGAGAGAGGTTTCTGCAAAACATGGTACTCTAGTTGATCTACAAAAACAACTTCTTTCCCCAATCTTAAAGGAAAATATTATCGAAGTTATGGATGAACGGTCATGAATCTCTCTCACTAGAAAATGTTTATGCAATAAAAAGGTCCTTATCGTCCTTGATGATGTGGATCAATTAAAACAACTTGAAACACTGGTTGGAGAGAAAAATTGGTTTGGTTTGGGGAGTAGAATTGTCATCACAACTAGAAATGAACGTCTACTAGTTGACCATGGTATAACGATAGCATATGAGGTCAAGGTATTAAATGATGATGAAGCTCTAGAGCTGTTCAGTCAAAAGGCCTTTAAGAAAAGTCAGCCTGAGGAAGGTTTCTTGGAATTGTTTAAGTGTTTCCTACAATATGCCAAGGGTCTTCCATTAGCTCTTAAAACTTTGGGGAGTTCTTTGTATAGGAGAGATCAAGATACATGGAATAGTGTGTTGTGTAATCTAAAGAAAATTCATGATCCAGAAATTTTTGATTCACTCAAAGTAAGTTATTACGGACTAAAAGAGATGGAGAAGAAATTTTTTCTCCATGTTGCATGTTTCCATAAAGGGAAGTATAAAGAGGAAGTTATTAGAATACTAGATATGACATATGGTATTTCTAGTTGGGTTGTGGATATTCTTGTTGAGAAATCTCTCTTAACTATTGAGAAAATCCATAGATATTCTCATATTGACGCTAGTAGTGGCATCGGGATGATATCTCTCATGTTATCATGAACAATACGGTATGAAGTTATGTAGAAATATTATTTTTGGAAGAAAATATATGTCATTTCTTTTAAAAATATATTAGACTTGAATGTGCAATTACCTTTTCATTTTTTATTTATTAATTATTAGGGAACCGGAGCAATTGAAGCCATTGGCTTGCATTTGCCGAAATTAGAAGAGGTGCATTGGAATTGTACTGAAGCCTTCTCTAAGATGCACGGATTAAGACTTCTTGAATTTGATAATGCGATCGTTTCTTCAGCCCCCAAAGATCTTCCAAATTCCTTAAGAACTATCTGTTGGAGTTGGTACCCTTCTAAATCACTCCCATCAAGTTTTGAACCACGTCTCCTTGTTGAACTAAACATGAATCACAGCAAACTTGTCCAGCTTTGGGATGGAGCAAAGGTGAGAGATTATTGAAATATTGCGTTTTAGAATTCTTTTATATATACATAATTTGGATATAACTGTAACTTGTTCAACTAAGCAAGGGTTTATTTTAAATTATTATTTTACAATTTTTATGTACTCTACAGGTCTTGCCAAACTTGAAACGTATGGACCTTAGTAACTCTGATCAATTGACAAGTACCCCAGATTTCACAGGCATTCACTACTACAGAAAAGGTAAAAGACGACGGGAATTCACCGTCGTGAATTTGGTTTTCAAACCGTCGTAAAATCGAGCGACGTCTTTTGCAAAGTAAAACCATGACGCGAAACCACCGTCGTTTATATAACAAACAACGTCATTAACAAAAAAACAACCGACGTCTGTATACTGAATAATGAATCAAAAAATTGTCCTGGAGAAGAATAGACGACCTATTTTATACAACATCCGTCGTGTAAAAGAATACAATACGTCTTTAAATAAATAAAATACGACGTTATTCCACCATACGACGTCTAATATATTTATATAACCGTCGTTCAATACTAATGCCACTTCGTTTTTTCCATTAATATTGACGTGGAAATAGCGGTTAGGGTAAATAACCGTCGTTGTTATCACAAACAACGTCATTTACAAAAACAAACCGACGTCTATACACTGAAAAATGAATCAAAAAATTGTCCTGAGAAGAATAGACAACCTATTTTATACAACATCCGTCGTGTAAAAGAATACAATACGTCTTTAAATAAATAAAATACGACGTTATTCCATCATACGACGTCTAATATATTTATATAACCGTCGTTCAATACTAATGCCACTTCGTTTTTTCCATTAATATTGACGTGGAAATAGCGGTTAGGGTAAATAACCGTCGTTGTTATCACAAACAACGTCATTTACAAAAACAAACCGACGTCTATACACTGAAAAATGAATCAAAAAATTGTCCTGAGAAGAATAGACGACCTATTTTATACAACATCCGTCGTGTAAAAGAATACAATACGTCTTTAAATAAATAAAATACGACGTTATTCCATCATACGACGTCTAATATATTTATATAACCGTCGTTCAATACTAATGCCACTTCGTTTTTTCCATTAATATTGACTTGGAAATAGCGGTTAGGGTAAATAACCGTCGTTGTTCTAACAAATAACGTCATTTAAAAAAAAACCGACGTCTGTATACTGAAAACTGAACCAAAAAATTGTCACGAGAATAACAGACGACCTATTTTATACAACATTCGTCGTGTAAAAGAAAAACACGACGTCTTCAAATAAATAAAATATGACGTTATTAAATCATATGACGTCGAATATATTTATATAACTGTCGTGAAATAGTATTGTTACTTCAGTTTTTCCATTAATAACGACGTGGAAATAGCGGTTAAGGTAAATAACCGTCGTTGTTGTAATAAACAACGTCATTTACAAAAAAAACCGACGTCATTTACATAAACAAAAGACGACGTCTGTAGTAAAATAATAGTCGTCTAATCCATCCAAGACGTCGTCTTTTGTAACGTTCATGTTCGATATCTGTCCTTTTAGACGTCGGTATTATTGTACTGAAGTCGTGTTATATTTAATTACATGTCGGCTCTTTATCCTTCTCCGACGTGATATCGTTAATAGCTGTTTCACAATAACGTCGTCTTTTTTCACTTTTAGTTCGCTTTTAGACGTCGGTAAATTCAATGCCGTCGTTGAATGCTCCAAAACGTCATTTTTTATTGACAATTTTATGACATCAGGTCGTCTTTTTTCAGTTTTATAAGGACCGTCGTTTTATAATGCTGAACCAGTATTTTATGTACTGATTGTTTTGTGTCCAAAACCTGCATAATGAAAGTGAAGAAAACACATTACAATTTATTACAGAATTAATGTCATACAGGAGTGCCGTTTAGGGCATAAATAATTTCATAAATTACAAGAGCATCATTCAATCCATATATCTTCACACCCATCTCGAATATTTTGACTCCCAAACTCACCCACTAGTTCATCAAATGTGTCAACATTTGGCATCCCTCTAGTAAATGGCTCACACTCAATTCTCACATCACCTAAGACATCATCACCAATAACATCATCATTATATTCTCTATTAGGCGCTGATAACACTACCGACCAACCATGATGCATCGGGTCGTCAACAAAAAAATACTTGTTTGACTTGAGAAGCCAAAACAAATTGGTCATTCCTATGTCCAATTTTACTCAAATCTACAAAGGTAAATCCAAGTTCGTCGACTACAAGGCCGGAAGTACTATCTATCCAATCACACCTAAAGACTGGGATTGTAAACTTTTGGTAGTCAAGGTCCCAAATTTCTTGAATGACACCATAAAAACCCATATTTGAGAGAATTGGGTTTTTATCCTTGGCACTAGCAACTTGCATGGTATGTGCAAGTAAATAAACTCCACTATTTTGAACTGTCCGCACATCATCTTGTGCCTTGATGTTATATTTAACACCTTTAATAAGATAGCTCCTATATAATGGCACTGCCATGTTTGGACCAGCTGCTAGCCACCATAAATTTTCTGATACCCCATGATTGCCTCCCTCATCAAGTTCACTTTGAACCTGCAAATTAATCATATCTTAATTCAATCTAACATAGAAAGAAGAAAATTAAAAGTCCAATATGTTATTGAATAACATATACCTTGAAGTGTAGCCATTGAATGAAAGTGCTATTGTGCTTATCTTGCAGCCACTTTGTTCTATTTCTAAATTTTGGATAAGCGGCCTTGATGTGGATCATATGTTCCCTACATGACACGAAAAATTCAAGCATTACGGTCCCAAACATATAAGATAAACATAAGGAATAATTTAAAATGGAAACTTAAGGAATAAAACTCATACTCGATATAAGGTAGAACTTCCTCCGTATTCTCCAAGACATATAGATGTGCTTGGTTCAACAGGTCCCGATCAACTAAGCTCACTGTGCAACCTGATAATGGCTTTGAAACTCCTATCTTCTGACTTGATGGCACTCCAATTGTACTAATATCAGATAAATATTCAGTGCAAAATTCTCCAGCTTCTTCAGCTATATAACGCTCCGCAATGCAACCTTCGGGATGAGTACGGTTCTGAACATACCCCTTTAGAACTTTCATATATCTTTCGAACGGATACATCCATCTAAAATAAACTGGCCCACATAGACGAACTTCTCTGACAAGATGTACTACTAGATGAACCATGATATCGAAGAATGAAGGTGGAAAGTATTTTTCAAGCAAACACAAAGTAACTATTACATCTTCTTCCAACTTATCTAGCTTGGAAACATCAACCGTTTTTGCACATATAGCATTGAAGAAGAAGCACAAACGAGTTATTGCATACCTTGCAGGCTTCTCCAAAACAGAACGAATTGCCACAGGGAGCAATTGTTGCATTAAGGTATGACAATCATGTGATTTAAGGCCAAGAAGTCTTGAATCTTGTAAAGATACAAGATTTTTTATATTTGAAGAATAACCTTCAGGGACCTTCATACCATAGAAAAAATTGCAAACCGCTCTCGTCTCTGCTCTTGACAAATTCCAAGGCCCTGGAGGCAAACGAGTACTTCCACTACTAGATTTTTGTATTTGCGCGACGGATTGTTTTCGTCGCGCAAAGTACATTTGCGTCGCACAAACAGGAAAGCGACAGCACATTCGTCGCAACTTTGGTCGCGCAAAGATCGTAAAGAATGGGTTTGCGCGACGAAAATATGCCAATTGTCGCGCAGGGAGCGACGGTAAATCTTCGTACACGATATTTCGCGGGACGAAAATATTTTGTCGGCCAAGGCTTTGCGCGACGAAAACTCATTTGTTGCATTGACGCAGCGCGAGGAAGAGTAATCGTCGCGCTAAAGTAGAGGGACGAGAGTATATTCGTGTCTAAACTTTTTGCGCGACGAAACATAGTCGTTGTAAGGGAACAGTGCGACGACTAACATTCGTGGCGCAGTTGTTACGGACGAAAACTTATTGTCGCATTTACTTAGCGAGACAAATAGTTTCGTCGCGCAAAATAGAATTAATTCTTTAAAATTTATTTTTTACGATTGTGTATTTTCAAAAAAATAATATGGGCGCGACGGAAATTATCGTCGCGTAAAAATAAATATATTATTATTAATTTAAAATTAAATATAATTATTTTTATAAAAAAAAAATTAAATTTTAGTTTTTTTTATTATAAAATTTAATTTTTATAATGAAATGAAATTGCAATTAGAAAAGGTAATAAAGAAAAATATGTAATGTTATAACATATTTAGTACAATAGAAATATTTAAAATGTAATTAAGAATGTTAAAATCTAATCAAACAACCCTCCAAGATCTACATTGTCGTCTGGCAAATGCATCTCTGAGGTCTGGACATTGTTGACAGGGGGAGAGGTGTGGTTGCCATGCTCGGAGGTTGACGGGCGAGTGAAAGGCGGGATTGAAATGCCGGAGTGAGCGAGGGACTCTAGAATATGAGACAAATGACTCTTGAGGTCCGCCACCTCTGTCTTCAAAGCAGTCACCTCTTCATTTGACTCCGATGATTCATTGAGTCTAGGTGGCCGCTGTCTGGCATTCCCCATCCCTCGACAATATGTCCCTGGGCGCCTCCCGAGACTCTGATCCAAGGTTTCAGTCGAGGATTTGAAACCCTGCATCTGATGGAGGAACCACGGACTCGAGCGGCGTATCGGGAGGAAGCTGGAGGCGGACTCCTGAAGAACCAACTGGCTCCTCTCAATCATCGTCGTCTATTGAACATAACATAAAATATGAATTAAAACATTCATATAATAACTATAAAAACTTGAACGCTTACATAATAATTTAAATTAAAGGGTACTTACATGAAGGGACTCCGCTAACTCATGCCCAGGTCGAACATAAACGTCGCCAAATACGTCAATCTCTGGGAATTTGGACCCCCCCTTAAATTGAGCAGAAAAAAAAAAAGTTAGGACGAAAAAAACAAATTAATATTAATGACATATTAAAAAATAAATAAAAATGACTCTATTATTACCTGCGCGCGCCTCCATCCTATAAGAGAAGGGCCTGGAACCTGAATGGTGGAGAAGAGTCTTCCTCTGCCTATTGCCCTTATTTGCTTTGGCCATCTTCTGTTATACAAAAAAATAAAACGTATTAGTTGAAATTGAAATGAAATATAAAAAATTAAATACACATTAGTAAGAAACATGTAATAAGTTTCAATTTAATATATAAAAATACCACATAATCGGCCTGTTGAAAATGACCGCAGAGCCACTGCCAACTATCCTCCCGCCCTCAAGCTCCTTCCGGCAACCCTCTTGAACAGCAACTTGCGGATCATCATATGCCTGAAAATGGTGATGCCGGTCGCTCTTCCACTGCTTGTACCTCTCAGCAAAGAGTTTGTTGATGTAGGCCAACAACTCTTCGCCGACGTTCTCCAAATTGTAGTTTGTCTAAAATAAATTCATTACATACATTAAATATTATAAATAAAATTTGAAGGAAAAACAATTAAAAGGTATAGAATACATACCGACAGGTGTCCTAACATCTCCATCCGCACCTGATTAGGCATGACCTTCCAGGACTTCCATTTGATCGGGCAATAAGTCCGAACGACGGATCCAATGTCATGGGCCAACGAGCTGTGTCTGGTCAGCCGTTGGTGCAGCCCGATGTCGCGCGTCGTATGCGATGTTTATACGACTATTGTTCACCCGGGTGAGTTTGGCCGTCATCAACTGCGAGAGGGTCCTCGAGTGTTCTTCTTGGCTGCAAAGAAATATAAAATTAACATTAAATAACAAATGCTACTAACATAACATTCTTGGTCTAAAACAACTGGAGTTGAAGGAAAATCTTTACCTGGTTGTGACCCCGACGCACTAGCAGCGGGATGGCGCTGTGGTGTCGATCGTGCTGGAGGGCGGTGACGACGCCTAGCACTAACTGGTTGCGCCACTGATGACTCTGATGACACCGCGCCCGGGAGACGTGGGGAGAAACTGGCACGTCCTCGCCTGTGCTACACCAGTGGGAGCTGACACCGCAGCCTGGAGAGCTGAACTAGGTGAAGTCATCACCGTCTTACGACGTCTAATAAGTTCTGACATCTGATAAGGTCTTACAATTAAAAAAACATCATTGGCTAAAATTATTATTTTGTAAAAAAAAAAACCTCAAAGCCTAATGAACAACAAATTCAATATTTAAAAAAACAAACAGAAACATGTATTGTTTATATGGAAAAAAAACAGAAGCACATTTTTTAAAACAAACAAAATAGAAACATGTATGATATTACAAAACACAGAAGCACGTAATAAAGAAAAATCAAATTGCTACCCAATTTTGAAATAGTCAGTATGTGATAAAAATACAAAGCAAAATACAAAATTTGGTTAGTAGCACACAATTTAAAGCCCCCGAAAATTATTCAAAATACAAAAAACAGCAGCAGATGCTCCAATCAAATCTGAAATCTAACAGCAATACACCTAAAAATTCACAAATCGTACACCACAATGCAATTTAAATACAAAATCAAATCTGAAATAAAAAATACAAATCCAATACAAAAACAAAATTGAAACAGCAATTTAAACACTCAAAATGCCGCAATACAAATCCAATACAAATCCTAACCAACCATCAGACTAAGCAGCAATTTAAACAATTACAAAATAAATATACAAATTGAAACAGCAAAACAATTCCGAATTTAATCCGAAAATTTCAGAAATAAAACTTAACAATTGAAAATATATATATCGGGGGAGGGTTGGGAAATTTACCAACTGGGTTTCGATGGAGACCGGAGAGCACAACAAATCGGCGGTGGCGAGCGAGACGAGAGTGGGGGCCCGCGTCTGGCAGGGATGAGCCGAGACGGAGCAGCGCGCAGACTGGCAGGGGACGGAGGAGAGAGGGACTGAGAGGGATGCGAGGGGACGGAGAAGAGAGGGACTGAGAGGGATAAGTGGGGACGGAGGAGACTGAGAGGGATGAGTGGCGACGGCGGAGAGAGCGCGCTCGGAGGAGCCATGAAATGCGAGGGATGAGAGGGGTCCGAGGAGAGAGGGACTCAGAGGGATGAGTGGGAACGGAGGAGAGAGGGATGAGATAGAGGGAAAGGAGAGAGAGCGGCTGCGAGGTAGGGTTCGAATCAGAGAGAGAAGGGGCTGCGAGTTAGGGTTCGAGACTGAGGGACTGAGAGAGGTTGAAGACGACCAGAACTGCGCGATTTCGTAATTAATCTTTGCGTCTTTGCGCGACGAAAAAAGATCCGTCGCCCAACGTCAAATTTCATACTTTGCGCGACAGAAACATAAATGGCGTCGCGCAAATAATTTTTAATACGCGGGATTGGAACCGCCAAAAATTTGAGACCTTGCGCGACGAAAACAAATATATTCGTCGCGCAACAATAACCCTAAACCCTAAACCCTAAACCCTTTCAAAACCCTAAATCCTGATCATTACATTGCGCGACGGCAATGACTTACGTCGCTATCATTTATTGCGCGACGATTAGGCTCTATTCGTCGCGCAAAGTACAAAAAGTAAACAATATAAAATATTAGTGAATATATTGTTTTAATGGGGCTACGCATTGTACGATACTTGTTTCACCGATCCAACCGTCAAACTTGTTTGTTTATACTTAGAGATCGCACACACCAAAAATTGAAAAAATGCAAGATTCATAGATGATGTTACGGGATCAATATTTTCGACGGTTATAAACTAAAATTCACGATTTAACGGTTTTTTTAACTCCGATTTCAATGATTTTTTACGGGTGCACTCCTTTACTATATATGAATACAATGATTGAATTGGATCGCCATTTAAAGTTATTTAAAATAGTGGATACAACAAAATTGTATGTTCTATTTAACAAACATATACAAAATATATTCATTTTGTTTCAATATAGTGTTTTCATGACACACGCATTCTAGGAAAGTAGTTTAAACGATTTTAACCGGTAGAGTTGTTGGTTTATACTCAGAGATCGTACACGCCAGAATTTGTAAAAAATATAAAATCATACATGATGCAACCGAACCAACATTTTCGACGGTTAAAAATGAAAAATCAAATTTGAACGGTTAATTTAACTCCAAATTTGATGATTTTTTACGTCTACAAACCTTGACCCTATATGAATATAATAACTCAATTTGATGTTTATTTAAAAATATTTGAAGTTTAATTTCGAATTTTTTTTTAACCACACCTTGCGCGACGAATTTGATGTTTATTTAAAAATATTCGAAGTTTAATTTAGATGGCAAAATTAAAATTAAGGCTTAGAATTAATGGTTTTCTATATTGTACTTTGCGCGACGGACACATTTTTTGTCGCTCAAAGATGTTATTTGCGACGAGGTTTGTCGTCGCGCATGAAACTGGCGACAAAATATTTGTTTGCGGTTTTTTTCCCTTTCTTTACGCGACGGTATATTTTTCTGTGCCGCGCGTTGGTGTTTGCGCGACGACTTTTATTCGTCGTACGGTTTTTGCGCTACGCATATGATTGTCCGTCGCGCTAGGATCTTTTATGCGACGAGTTTATTCGTCGTACTTTTTTGCGCTACGCATATAATTATTGCGTGCGAGGATCTTTAAGCGACGAATTATGCTTCGTCGCGCAAATAGAAAAATGTAGTAGTGTTCTTTCTCCATACTCGGGTTGCAAATCAGTTTTGACCCCCATGTTCAATAAATCTAACCGAGTAGCAATCCCATCTTTATTTTTTCCAGGGATCTCCAACAATGTACCAATGATACTATCACAAACATTCTTCTCAATGTGCATAACATCTAGGACATGCCTCACTGGAAGGTATTTCCAATACTCAAGATCAAAGAATTTTTTCTTCTTCCAACAAACTCTATCACCATCATTTTCACCTCCACCTCCCCCCTTTTTTCGAGCCTCATATGTAATTAATATCTTCAACCATATGCAGCACTTCTTCTCCCGTTAATGGCTCGAGAGGCGTACCATATTCATTAAACGTCGTGATAATTCCTTTACTGAAAAAAAAAATGAAAAAAGCAAAGTTACGAGAATTTACTTGTTCAACTATCTCAAGTATCTTTCCTTCTACTCTCTTTTCTACTTCCCCTGATTTCTGTTTTAAGAAATAAAGAAATATATAAATGATATTGTACAAAAATTAAAAACAAATAAATAAACCGTCGTGGTAAACGTTAACAGAAGACGGTATGAAATAATTACAGACGTCTGAATAACATCAAACGTCGGTTAATAAAAAGCGTCGTGGTATAACTTTAACACGGCGGTAAATATAAACAGAAAAAGAGAATTCAAAGTTCAAAGACGTTACCTCCTCCTGCTTTTCCCCATTCTTGGCAGTATCCTCCTCAAATTGTAGGGATCTAACATCAAGTGCCCCAGAGCAGCTTGCTTTGTCCGACATTGGATTTTTCGGAATTTGCTCTTGGATTTGGGACATTGTATTCAGTTTCAGCAGGCTTAGATCAAAATTGGGGATGACTTTGGAAAGCTCACTTAGCAAATTTTCCCTCTCAGCTTCTACTAATTGCTTCGTCCTAGCCTCCATCTTTAACCTCTCTTCCCTTGATCTAGCCTCCATTTTCAATGTCTCTTCTTGAAGGACAAGTCTTACACTTTCCTTCAATTGATCAGCAAACTTTACCTTCGGTTGTCTAGGTAAATTGAAGTATTGCTTAGGGGAAATCCCAGCCCCTACACCTCTAACTCTTCCTGGATGCTCGGACCCAAAGCCAATGTTAAAACATCATTGGTTCCAGAAATAGAAAGAGTGCCTTCAGAGACTTGCTTATGCAAATCATCCTAACAAAAAGACATAATAAGGAAACAAATGACGATATTTATAAAAATATCGACGTAATATAATATTACACACGACTCAATAACATAACAATCGACGTAATATAATATTTCAGACGACGCTAACTAAATACCGACGTTATTCATTTATTAACACGACGTCAATAATAATCCACCGACGTCTTATGATATAATTACAAAAAATAGAGCATGGATTCCAGATTCAGACCTTTAACGACGTGTTTTAAAATATTTCGACGTAGTAAAACTTTTCACACGACGCAAAAATAAAACAGGAGACGTAATAAATTTGTTAAAACAGAGTTAGTAGGCTTACAATTAATTTTGCTTTCTCTGCAGTCTTTGGATCCGGGATGTTACCATCTTTGTCTTCTCTTGCTTTTTTCCATAAGGTAGATCGATCAATATCTACCCCAGGCATGATTTCCTTCAAGTCCTCCTTAAAACCAACATATCCTTTTTGAGACAATCGATGATTGTACTCGAGTTTCTCCCTCCTCTGTGATTGTTCTTTATGCACAGCCTCAAATTCTTTAGATAACCTTGAAGCTACAAAGGCATCCCATTGAGCTTTCTCTAAGAATTTGTATGTTTCAGGGGGCTGCCTTAATCTATCCTGCTCCTTGATGAATGGAAGGATATGAAACCTCGTTAGTGTAGACTTGAAATCCTTCCATTTCTTGGCGGCAGAAGATAGCACCATTTGCTTGCCCCCTTTATCAACCACAAAAGCCATGTCAACGGCTTCCCAAATTTGCTCCTTTATATCCTTGGATATTTGAACCCATTTCTTGTCCACAAGTGGGACTCTGGAGCGTGCCAACACCCCAATGTAGGACTGCATCTCATTATGTGCACGGCCATATGGTTTCCCTTCTTCATTGTACTCAACCACATGCTTGATTTTCTGAATTTTTCTCTGCACAACACGGGGCATTGTGCTCATACCCCGACCTGACTTTGGCTCCTCAGAAATAGTTGCCGTGCTGCCTGTTCTCTCCCAGAAGATGAAACAAACTTCATCTTCTTCGAGGACTTGGTTTGAGGATTTACAACTCTAAGCTCCTTCTTCGAGGATTCATTTTTTTTCAAGCCAGAACTCCTTACTTTGAGAAACCATGGTTACAGACAAATTAAACCTGCAAGTGAAAATATATCAGTGAAATTAAGAAAAACCACGACGAATATTTATAAACTACGACATATTATAATATTTAAAACGACGTAAGAACAAAACAACCGACGTAATAATACATTTAAACGACGGTATATAATCACCGACGTGATAAAATATTACAACGACGTCAATAATAAACAACCGACGTCTTATGATATAATCAAAAACAGAGTATTAAATATTACAACGACGTTAATAATAAAAATTCGCCGTGGTATTGAAAATAAAACGACGTAAATATTAATATACCGTCGTCTATACCATAAAAACAAATTAGGAACAACGTAAAATATTTTCAGCAGAAAAATAATTAAAAAGATTTTCGAAACAAAAACCATTGTTCAGAGAAATCAAACATGCGATGAATATATCCTTAAAAATCAAAAACAAAAAAAGGATATCATTTTAAAAAACAACGACGAACACTTTCACACGACGCTAGGGTGACTGACGAACCGTCGTGGTCTATAAATCTAACCACGTAAATAACAAGCCACCGTCGTCTTATTTAGTTGAAGTAAAAGAACCAGAGTAGTGTTCAAACTTGGAAACTTTCCGTCTTTGTCTGCAAATTTTATCAAACTTGGAAAGAAAAAATGTAAAAAGATTTAAAAAAACGAAAATGATATGCGCATGCAAAACAGGAACAAAAATCCTTCCAGAAATGCTTACCCTTTCCTTGCGATGAAAGCTTTCTTCTGGAGTTTGGTGTTTCAGTTCAGAGAGATGAAGACGAAAAATGAGAAATGAGATAAGCTTGAAAGTTTGAAATAGTTCTTGGAGAATGAAAAATGAGAGAAGCTTGAAAGTTTTTATCGGGATTGGAAACAGTGCAAGTATGGGTCAGGAAGGCGAAAAGTTTAAAATAATAAAAAACCGTTTCATAAAACGACGCTATTAATAGTATGCGCCCTAGTATGATACATTTTACGGCGCTATTTTTAACACTGCCCTATAATATTACTTTAAACGACGGTATGTTTTAATGAAACGACGTTTTAAATCGAATTACACGACGCATGTTTCTTCAAAAAAGATGAACGTCATTTTCCAATTTACCCAACGACCTTATATTCAATAATAACGACGTGAAAAATTAATACCACGTTGTATTAATTACTCATACCGACGTGTAAGTTTTTTAATTACACAATAAATTAATTTTCCAAAAAATTACAACGTCGTTTTTATATAGCGTCGTTGTTAATAATTTATACGACCTTATTTTAAATTTAAACCACGTGGTATACAAGATTTGTTTATATATAATGGGTTTTGTCTTTCTGCGTCTTCATTTTTCAATTAGGGTTTCAACTTTTTCTCAATTCTCTGGAGGCACATCACCTCTCTGTCTCATCTCGCTATCTGAAAGACACAAACACGCACACATCATCTAAAAAATTGTCTTTCTGACAGAAGGAGAACAAGGTCTGCATCAGGGCCAAGCATGGGTTTTCTACATCCTCCTGTGTAGCAAGGGTGGAACCAGCCTTAGAACCTGCATGGGTTTGCAGCCGCACTTGCCCGTTTGAAGGCATACGAGGGCACAACCCACAACAGGTTCTAAGTCTGTTCCACCCTTGCTACACAAGGAGTTTTCAAGAAACAGTTGATTTTGATGAAAATGGGAATCGAGGAGTGAGCTTTTCATACTTTGTTGATTTTGATTTTCTGAAATTATTAGATATTCATCTGGGCTGTGCAGGAGCTTGAGAACAAGAGGAAGGAGAGGGCCCAGCTTGCATATGAGAGGAAGAAACAGTTGAGACCTTCTTTGGCGGCTTCTTGCCCTCAAACTCCTTGTGAGAGTAATTGGCACATCATCCACTTCTAAAACATTGCCTTTGTTCATTTTGGTTCGATTATGATGAGGAACAGAGTTCATTCTGGTAATGATAGACGAATAATGGCATAAAATTTGTACGTCGTTAATTTAACAAACCGTCGTGGTTAGTACAATTATGCGACAGGAGAGTTATGGATACCGTCGTAGTATATTATAATTAAAAAGTCGATAAATTTATATTTACAGTCGTGGTAACTTAATTTAAATCGTCGATTTTTTTTGTAATTAACCGTCGTAGATTCCTTTGAATTTATGCGTCGCTGACTAAGAAAATTGGGTCGTGTTTATTAATTAATTAACACGGCGTCTTATTTTTATATCGTCGTCTTTACTTTCTACGCGGTGATTTCATAGATGCAGTCGTTGTTTTTAGGTTCAGATTTTAACTTCTTAAAATACCTTTGTAATAAGACGACGCTTTTTTAATTTGGTGCGTCGTGGTTTCAAAATATCTATACGTGTGCCGTTTTTTAGGTGTTTAAAGTATGTTTCTATGACGGGTTTCTATTACCGTCATCTTTTAAAAAACAACGACGGTTTTTTGATCTACGTCGTTGTTTACTGGTCGTCTTTTGCCCTTTTTGTAGTAGTGATTCCAAATCTTGAGATTTTGTGGCTATATGATTGTAAGAATTTAGTTCAGGTTCACTGGTCTTTCGCAGTTCTCAAAAAGCTGAAACATTTGCACCTTCAGGGGTGTATAGGTATTAACAGTCTCCCAAGTGTGGTGGAAATGGATTCTCTTGAAGAGTTTAGTCTTGATGACTGCTCAAAAGTGAAAAACATTCGAAGATTTGTGGAACAGCTGAATAATTTGTCCAAGCTTAGTTTAGGTGGGATTGCTATTGAGCAAATGCTGGATTTGACAAAATGCACAAAAATTAACAAAATGCTGTTGTCTTCTCTAAATCATTTCACGTCTTTGGTAATTTTAGTATTGAGTTTTTGTAATATTGGTGAAGGAACCATCCTCGATGATATTGGCTGCTTGTCTTCTTTAGAAATCTTGATGCTTTGTGGAAACGATTCCGTTAGCCTTCCCTCAAGCATTAGATTCCTTTCTAAGCTTGAGTATCTTGAATTGAGATGGTGCAGAAGGCTTGAGCGATTGCCAGAACTTCCGCCAAATATAGGAACTGTATACGTAGACGATTGTTATTCCTTAAAAAGGTTGCCAGATCCATCAAGGCCAGGAGCCAATTTGTATGATTTTAGTTTTACTTGTCTTAATTGCTTCAAATTGGTTGAAGAAGATGACTGGATTAATGCAATATTTGCAATGATAAGGACAGCAGCCATTAAGGTATTTCGACATTATAGTTTTCTTTTCCTTTTTATTTTTATTTTGGTGAAAAGAATATAGTTTTCTTTTCTATAATAAATAAATATAATTTCGACCAAAAAAAATAATGGTAATTCTTTTGGTACAGGGAATGCTCTTAGAAAATAATGGTAATTCTTTTGCTCCAGTGAGCTGTATTGTATGCCCTGTATTTGAAATTCTAGAGTGGTTCGGTAATCCAAGTGTGGGAGATTCAATAACTGTGGAGCTGCCTCAACCTCCACACCCATCAAATAGCAGCGACTGGGTTGGGATTGCTTTCTGTGTTGTTTTTCATGATGAATATTCGGATAGTCCAGCATCCCTTCTTGGATATCAGTTTTTCGAAATTAAAGTTCGATCATCTCAGAGATATTTGGATATCTTTCTTGACTCCTTTCTAGCCGGGCATCTTGTGTCAGAACACCTTTGGGTTTTTTATTTGCCTCGCGATCATCCAAGCCTCACGGATGCCTCAAGCAATCATCAGTTCACGTTCGAAACATATTATTCTTCAACTAGAGATTTGGAAGAACTCAAAATAAGCTCGATTATAAAGGAATGTAGTGCCCGTTTGGTGTACAAGAGAGATTTGGAAGAATTCAGCCGTTTGCTGTACGGTGATGAGGCAGGTCCAATTGGTAGTATTGGAAGTGATAGCTCTGATGACGACTATAAACGAGGAATTGGTAGCGCTCATGATGACGATGAACCAGGAATTGGTAGCTCTGATGAGGATGATGAACCAGGAATTGGTAGCTCTGATGATGACCACGATGAACCAGTCAGCAAAAGATTGAAGAAAGTCTAAATTATTTTGTGCTTGGTGCTATCATTCAGAATTCATCTCAGTAAGTCACCTTTTCTTTTCATTTTTCTTTTGAGCTACTGTTTAATTTGCTCTGAAACTTGTCAATCTGACTGACGGAAGGACACTATCTATCTATCATTGTTTAATAATACTTGTCTCTCATCTGGTTTCGAATTTGACGAAAAGCAAGCAATGCATTGGTGGCATTCACAAAGTTTCAAATTTGATTGCATCATATTTAGTTCTTATATTAGGTAGGAGGAGAGAGAGTAATTCTCTTGTTACATCTTGTTTGTATAGTTTGCAGGATATGCTGTAATTTTGTGTTCCTCTAATTCTGTGCTATTTCAATTGCTGTGTCAGGTTTTATTGTTTTCACCAATTGCTGTGTCAGATAATGTACTGAAAACAGACAAGTAAGGTGTCTGTATGCCATGAAAATGCACACTCTGAATGAACATCTGCAGATGTTGCCAAACTGAAGCATTTAGAACTGCACACTACTGAATGAACATCAGGTTTTATCGGTAACTCAGGAGGTATCTTGTTGTGCTTAAATAAAATGGTTTCTGCATATTGTTTATGTTGTGCTCTAAGAATTTAATCTTATTAAGTAGTTTTATCTGAAAATGGACTAAGCCTACTTTTATCAATGTGTTAATTAAAAATAATAATTTCTCCTATGTTGCAAACAGAAAACAACAGAACAAATCCTAAAATGTATATATGCTATAGATTTACAAAACTAACTTGTGCTCTGCTTCCAGGACTGCATTTTTCCCTAAATTGTTTGCCCTTTTTCCACGTTCGAGATATTTTCTGAGTGGATATGACTTGGATTAACTCGTTCATTTCAATGTGTTAGAATATTTACTTCCTATAGGCCTCGAGTACAAGAACATTTTCATAGCAACCTTTCAATGCTGTGCTATCAAACTTTTGCTATAGTGAAATAATGTGTGGAAAATGTTAGTATAGTTCTGAGTCCTCTGACCATAGTTACCCAAATCGCTCACCCACCTTACGAGTTTCGAACTGGATCGCACGTACCGAATTGTGGTATGTTAGCGTTC
Organism: Prunus fruticosa; assembly: GCA_018703695.1. Lineage (NCBI taxonomy): Eukaryota > Viridiplantae > Streptophyta > Magnoliopsida > Rosales > Rosaceae > Prunus > Prunus fruticosa. The sequence continues at coordinate 5,951,873 of CM031924.1, forward strand.
TGGAACGATACATTTAGCTAACCAAAACTCATAAGGATTAGAACAATACATGAGCGACCTTGCTGCCCAAACTCGATTGGTTGTTCCAATCATCAACTTAATAGGGTGGTGGGAGAGCGATAGAGGGAGCCATGAAAAGAGAGAACCATGGAGAGAAAGCAATAGAAACAGAGAGCCATGGAAACAGAGAACAATGTGTCAGAATATTTAGGCCTCGAGTAAATGAACATTTTCAGAGCAACCTTTCAATGCTACCAAACTGTTGCTATAGTGAATTAATGTGTGGAAAATGTTAGTATTGTTCCGGGTCTTCTGACCAAAAGAAAAAAAGGGGAAAATAGTTAATAATGACGAAAGAATGTGTGTGAAAAATCTAGGAGAAAAGGATGAAAGAATAAGAGGGAGAGAGAATTGTAATTATTGTACGTATATTTCCTCTGTTTCCACTATATTGAAATGAGTATAGTATTTCCTATTATATACAGCTTCGGTAGATTTCTCTAGAGCTAAGGTTATTTACAAGGAATATGGAGATATGGACAAGTGTAGGCCTGCTATTGAATCAGCCGTTTTCCTTAGAGTTTCTAAAGGAATGTGAGTGAAGGAAATTTGCTGCATTATTTTGCTTTGCTCATTGCTGCTTTACGATTATAGCTGCTTTTGGATTTTGCAGCAGGCGTGTAAATTTGCATCTTTGCTGTTATTTAAATTTATTTCGATAGAAAATCAGGAAAGGAAAGGAGAGGTGGTTAGTTCATGACGGAAGAGAGAATAACAGAGAAGGAGCGGCAAAAGGAAATGTGAGGTTTAGCTTTACAACAAAATTAGCAGAAGTGGAGAAATTAAAATAAATACATTTTGAAAGGTGCTGGACATAGCCTAATGTGGTTAAGTAAAATCAGCTTATTTTCATTGCTAATTGCTTATGTTGTATCTTTTATAATGATTTTCCTTTCTTAATTTCATTTCAGTTCTCTTGGAAAAACAGTTGGCATTATCGGCTTGGGAAGAATTGGCAAAGCCAGAGTTGAAGTACTAGGAATACTATCTAAGTTCCATGGAGTTAGTTGGTTGTGTGAACTCTGATCACTTCAGAGGAGACCAACGACATTGTCGATTTTGAAGTCATCGATGCTTGCTTTCCAAAGGATATTCTCGTTAACATTGGAAGAGGCCTTAATGTTGATGAACCGAGTCTCTGCACTGCTGGATGGTTTCTGCTGAAATGGTTAGTAACTGAAGCATTTAGAACATGGTTGGTAACTTGGGAGGTATCTTATTCTGCTTGAATGGTTTCTGCTGTAGGTTCAAGTCCACTCCACATGTTGTATATGTTTGATACAGTTGGGCAGGTCATTCCCAAATTTGTGATTTTCTTTGACTTCAAGTTGTGCTACTTCAACCAATGTGTTAATTAACATGGATAGTTTCTCAAGTCTCCTATGTTGCTAACAGAAAACAGCATATCCTTTTTCCTTCTGCACTTACCTCTTCTTTTGGTGTTTTCCTAAATTGTTTGTCCTTCTACACTTACCTTTTTCCTTCTGAGTGGATGGTCCTTGCTTAGGACTTGGATTAACTTGTTAATTTCAATGTTTTAGGATATTTACTTCATATAGGCCTCGAGTAAAATAACTATTGCTATAGAAGTTATTATATGCTGTATTATCAAAATATTGCTATAGTGAAATAATGTATCAAACATGTTAGTATAGTTCTGAGACTTCTGACCAAAAGAAGGGAAAATAAATTTTATATTTCTTTATGTTGTATCTTTTGTAATGGTTTTCCTTTCTTATTTTAATTGAAGGCTATGGTGATGAAAGGATGACTAAATCTGGTGAATACGGAAGGTGCTCAAGTTTTATAAAAACAGTGTTGGCCTGTTCTGCAAGGCTGGTGGATGGAGGACATACAGCATAAAAGCTTCCTGGCCTCCCCTTTGTTATCTCTGCAAGTGACAAACTTGTTGGAACTCCTCTACAAGTTTGGCCTTTTGTGCTTCTTGTGGCAATGACCTTTCTCTTGTAATCATAAAACAAATAAGAAAAGGAAATGCAAATATGGGGAAGACAAATGCAGCTAAACCTCCCAATCCAAGAGCCATCTCCACTATCCTGTTTTTCTTTCATGGACCCCAGCATATTGTGTTGTAGGGACTTTTCTTGGGTCGAATTATTGTGTTTTAGGATAGCGCTTCTATAATGCAGGGCCTTGGATAAAATCGAATGGTCAGCTTTTAATATTGTCCTTTTGTTATAACCGGGTTGAAATTACCCGTACCAAAAGTTACAACCCGAAAGTGCAAAGCACGCTCTGTCATCCTTGTGAACCCTCCTCCCTCGCTCGCAAGCCAACAATTCTTATGTTCTTTCTCTCTCGTCATCTCTGGGAAGCTTGTAGTCGCAGATCTGGAACAGAAGAGTCTTTGATTGAAAGCACTGGTGGTGCAAAAGAATGGGGTTGGTGGCTTCTCTTCCATTCTTGAAATTTCATTTTTGTTTCAGATCTGTTTATCTAAAAGAATGGGGTTGCTGGGTGCAAAAGGACGGCGGCGATGACAAGAGTTCTTCGATGAAAAGAGTCCTTGTGGATCAATATGCTTGATCCTTGAATTACTTGGATTTTTTTGGCGTTAGACTAAACGGGAAATAATATAAAATTACGTGGATTTTTTTGTGGATGAATATGCTTGATCCTTAAATTACTAAGTTTTTTAAAGTTAATTAATGAAATTGGTGAAATAATATAAATTAAAAATTTCATGACAAGCATAGAGTTGAGTAAACGGTTTGATAAATTTTATGACAAAATCAATCTCCATGTGTTTCCTTAGGGGATTATATATATATATATATATATATATATATTTTTTTTTTTTTTTTTTTTGGTGTGTCAAAAGTGCATTTTCATTCATAAGAAATAGTTACAAATAAAGGCCAAAATAGCAAAAATTCAAAGGCCCAAAATAAATTAAACCCTAGCAACTAAAACAAAATAAGAAAATGCAGCCGTCATGACCCCAAACAACTACAAATCAGGGACAAAACAAACAAGAACCCCAGACCCAGTGGTGGTGGATTCCCCCTCCCCCTGATATTCTGTATCGAACCAGTGGAATTCTTTCCTTCAATGTAAAAAATAAAATTAGTATGGGAGTCCTATTATAACTCCAATAACCCTTTTTTTGTACGCAAATAAGTATTATCGCAACTACACAATTGGGTTTGTTAAATATTCTAATATCAAAATTGAACTAAGAGCGCAATTACTTATAACTCAAGCCATTAACTCAGCAATTATTATGTGTTCAATGTGGGAGCAAATATTTTCGTCTCCAATCAGAGCACGCCACGTGGAAAAAAGAAGATTATCCCTAAATTGATTAATTAAACCAATTTATTTGGTTAATTAATTAATTGGGATAATATCTTAATTATAGGGTATTATCTTATAATTAATAAAGATAATATCATTAAATCAGATATTATCTTTATTTAAATGAGATAATATCAATAATTCGGATATTATCACAATAAGGGGATATTATCTGAATAATTAATTATCAGATATTATCATAATAAAGAGATGTAATCGAGTCCAACTCAATCTCTTCAAACCCTAGCCCCGAGGCTACGAAACCCTAGCCCCGAGGCTCCTATAAATAGATGACTTCAGTCATCATTCAAGGTACATCTAAACCTACTTCAAAAACCTTACTTCTAAACCTAGCTCCAAAACCCGAAAAAATACCCGAAGCTCTCTCTCTCCCTCTCCACTCTCCATATTTTCTCCACACGGCTCGAGCCACCACACACGGCTCTCGCCCGCCCGTTACACCATACAAACTCTGGACCCTTTGCTTAGCTATTGTTTTCCTACAAGCACTCGAACTAACTTAGGCATCGGAGGACCTTTGGCCAACACCCCCCGGGTGTGGTCTATTTACTCCAGTCTTTTTTACAGGAATCGAGAAGGAGAGAGAAGGAAGATCGAAGGTTGAAGGATCTAGACGCGAATATTCTCTCGTGAGATTATTTGCACAAACATTCGGTGCTTTCATTGAGAGCACGAGTTATACTCAACGCGTGCTCAAGGAATCTGTTCCTCCTATTTTCCAATCCACCGAAGCCTTCCAAACAACCATGGTTGGAAGCAAGCGCACGAGGAGCAAGACCGCCGCGATGGCTCAATCCGTGACGGCCCAAAGCTACTCCTCCCACGATCCCGCGATCGACATGGTGGCACCACCACCTTTAGCCGCCATGAACCCGCAACAAACCACCGTGCCACCTACCGGACCCGCAGCTGGGACCACCGCACTATCCGTCGTCGTACCATCTCAAGGTCCCGTGGCCGGACCCAGCCACCTTCATAACACTGCCGCCGAGCATGGTGGAACCTCTCATCAAGGTGGGCTCACTACCACCGCCGACTTTGGTCCAATCTTAGAGCAACTTCATCCATTCCCTCCATTGCCTCTGCGCCCGACGCATGCTCTCGCTCACACCTCTAATGAAACCCTAGCCCGTGTGCAATTGGGCTCCACACACTTCTCTCCTCCCGATCCACGAAGTCAAGTAGACCTCAATCTGAGAGTTGACCAGCTAACTCAGAGAATGGACGACCAAAACAATTTGATGAGGCAACTCCTCAACCAAATAAACTTGGCTCAAAACCTTGGCTTGGGACAACAGGGGTGAAGAGAGAAGGACGGACGGACACGCCAATATGCAGTTCGATGGGTACCGAGCAAGTCGAGCAGGAGTAAGAGACAAGGAGATGGGCAACAACGTGGTCAGCTTGTCGACATGTCGCAGGCATCCGCGAGCCACACTCAGAGCCGACGAACTCTCCCATCCAGACGGAATTTAAGGGCCAATGTGCGTGAAAGGCTAGGCCCACAACCTGGCATCCGTGCTCGCCTGGGCCCGCAGGGAACGTGCTTGAAAGGCTAGGCTCCCAGAGAGGTCAACCTGACGGCCATCACCATGAGGATCGTGAAGGAAGGCACTTTGCTGCTCGCTCAGAGAAATGTTCATGAAAGGCTAGGCTCTCAGGGAGGTCAACCAGATAACCCCCACGATGAGGACCGTGAAGAAAGGCGCTCCGCTGCTCGCTCTCGAAGAACCAATTCTCACCGCCAAGCAGAGAATACCTCACAAGCGCAGTCTACCACACGCGTCTGGGCAGGGCAGCCGAGAAGGTCGACCTGTGCGAACCAACGAGGAAGTCAATCAGCGACGTCCAAATCGCCAAGGTCGCCTACGTGACCGACTAACCATGCGAGTGGAAGACGTTGAGAAGCTTGTAAATAACCGACTTCGAGACTTATAGATTGGCGAAATTTCGAAGATACACTACGTATGAAGGTAGACCGAGCAAACTCCTCACCTTTCACCACCGAAATCGAGCAGGCTGCTCCCCGAAACGATTCTCAACGCCCTCTTTCACATGCTTCAAAGGAGATTCCGATCCCGAAAGCCATATGAAGCATTTCAAGAGTCTTATGATCCTCTACAAAACCGAGGACGCGCTAATGTGTAAGGTGTTTGCAATGACTTTGCGAGGAGCAGCTCAGGATTGGTTCCATACCCTGCCATCCGGGTCGATCAGGAGCTTCAAGGAGCTTGCCTATGTCTACACCAAAGAGTACACTTCTTACCAGGACGATCAAGAAGAACCCTGACCACCTGTTCAACCTACGCAAGAAGCCCGATGAATCCCTTCGAGATTACATCAAGAGATTCAAAGCGGAAAAGGCTAACATCGTAGGATGTGACTACCGAATCGCGTCCTCTGCATTCAAGAAAGGTCTTCCAGCTGAGCACGACTTATACCACGAGCTGACTATCACTCCCAGCCGGACTTTGGCAGAGGTCTCGCGACCGCGGAACGGTACGCGCTCTGGGATGACGATCGAATCGCCGCGAAGAAGTCCACCGAGCAGGAAGATCAGCCGACCAGCGGGCAGGCCAAAAAAGTGACAAGCTTAGCAGCAGGGACAAAGACAGACGAGGTCACGCCCACAAGGAGACGCTACAACAAAGGAGAACTACACCAAGTTCTCCATCCCGATACATCAAATCTTAGCCCAAGTGAAGGACAAACCTTGGGTAAAAAGACCGCCACCTTTGAAAGGAGATCCGGACAGAAGAGATACCAGAAAATATTGTGCCTTCCATGCGACGCACAGGCACAATACGAATAATTGCTTTGCTTGGAAAGCGCACCTCGAAGAACTCGTGAGAGAAGGTCATTGCACGGAATTCATTGCGAAGCAGGCCATCCAACGATTCGAGGACCGCGATGCCGCGAAGGAGCCACCTCAAAAAGTCATAAGGATTAACACAATCCTAGCCGACTCCGAGGAATCTGGGCTGACCAATAAAGAAAAGAAAAGGAAGATCAAACAGGCCACTGTAATCTCCCAGGTCTCCACTAGTCTCCCACTGCCAGAAGACGATCCCGTGATCGGCTTCCAAAGAAAGATCTAATCGGCCTCGATCTGCCACACAACGATGCCCTTGTCATCAGCATTCAAATCACTCAGGCCATGGTCGATCGAATCCATGCAGACGAAGGTAGTGCAGGCAATATCCTACAATTGGCAGTCATCCGCAGATGGGCTTAGAGACAAAGATCAATAAATCAGCTAGGTCACTGACCGGCTTCAATGGCGCAACAACGGTTCCGTGGGCACGATAGATCTCGACGTCTACTCCCCACCTGTAATCAGCTCGCGACGTTCATGGTCATTGATGAAGTCTCGCCCTACAATGGCATTCTGGGCAGACCATGGATCGGTAAGATCAACGCCATCACCTCCGCCACGCATCAGAAAATCCGTTACCCTATCCCTGGGGGCGGTGTCGGTCAAATGGACAGCGATGAGGCAATGGCGAGGAAATGCTCAGCTCAAGGGCTGAAGAGAAGCAAGCAAACACAATTCCTCCCGGTAAATTAGGGCGGACTGAAGGGAGTAGAGCAACCAGAGGATAAGGCAAATTCCGTTCCTAAACGGCCGAGCAGAACTAGAAAGGAAAGGGAATAAGGACCAAGTCGAGGGAATCCGTCTGGAGGTCTCTCCTGAAGAAGGATGGAAGCCCGAAGAGGACGTCGAGCTAGTACCCCTTGATCCTGACAAGCCAGAGAGAAAGCGCGGATCGGCTCGCGCCTAAGCCAGGAGGAAAAGGAGAGCTTGCAGCCTTCCTCCAGAACAACAAAGACGTATTCGCATGGTCGCCATTCGACATGCCGGGCATCGATCCCCGAATCATCTGCATCGCCTACACGTCAACCTAGCAATCAAGCCTGGAGCGCAGAAGAGACGCAACTTCGCCCCCAAGCGAGTTGCCATCATTGAAGCTGAGATCGACAAGCTCCTAGCTGCTGGTTTCATTGAAGAAGTCTCCTACGCAGAATGGCTGCGAACGTTGTTCTAGTAGCAAAGAAAGATAAAGGCTTGTGGAGAGTATGCGTCGACTACACCGACCTCAACAAGGCGTGCCCTAAAGACAACTTTCCACTGCCAAGAATTGATCAGCTCGTCGATTCAACTTCCGGCAATCAACTGCTAAGCTTCATGGACGCCTACTTCGGCTACAATCAAATCATGATGCATGAAGACGGCAAGGCAAAGACCTCCTTCATCAAAGAGGTACATACTGCTACAAAGTCATGCCCTTTGGGCTGAAGAACGCCGGAGCAACCTACCAAAGGCTAGTAAACAAAATTTTCAAGGAGCAAATCGGTAAAACCATGGAGGTTTACTTAGACGACATGTTAGTCAAAGCTCCCCAGCGAGCAGACCACATCACAAACCTCGCCGAGGCATTCAGCCTGCTCCGAAAATACAACATGAAGTTGAACCCGAGCAAGTGCACATTTGGAGTCTCGTCCTCGCCGATTCCTGGGATACATAGTCACCCAAAGAGGAATTGAGGCACATCCGAATCAAATCAAGGCTATACTCAGCATGAAGTCACCTGCCACAACAAAGGAGATACAAAGTCTAACGGGTAGAACAGACGACGACTCTCAACCGATTCCTCTCAAGATCTACCGACAAATGCAGGCCCTTCTTCAGAGCCTTGAAGAAAGGACACAAGGACAACTGGGATGACGAGTGTGAAGTAGCTTTTCAAAACTTGAAAACCTACCTCACTACACCTCCCCTACTCTCAAAACCGATACCAGGCGAAGACTTGTACATCTACCTGCGCGGTGTCCGACTCAGCTGATCAGCTAGCTCTCATCCGAGAAGAGTTGGGGGCACAACATCCGGTATTCTACACTTCAAAAGCTCTCCTCGATGCAGAGACTCGTTATCCAAAAATGGAGAAGCTCATTTTTTCGCTTGTAGTTTCCGCGAGAAGCTAAGGCCCTACTATCAAGCGCACTAGATAATTGTCATGACAGAATTTCCTTTGAGATCGATCCTCCACACCCCAGACACCTCTCAGCGACTCATGAAATGGGCAATCGAACTCAGTCAATACGACCTCCTCTCCGGCCAAAGACCTGCCACAAAAGCTCAGGCTTTAGCATATTTTGTTGTAGAGTTCACTCCGACGCGAAGAAGAGAACCTGGTCAAGAAAAGCAAGAAAAAAGAGACGATACCTCCCCCGTCGATTCAACCTACCTAACGACATGTGGCAGTTGCATGTAGACGGAGCGTCAAATCACAAAGGAGCGGGGGCAGGCGTCGTCATAATCACCCAGGACGGAACATTGTTGGAACAAGCCATCACACTAGGCTTTCCTGCTTCAAACAACGAGGCAGAATATGAAGCATTGCTCGCCGGACTGCGCCTAGCAAAAGATCTGTCGATCAAAAGATTGGCCATCTACTCAGACTCCTAGCTGATCACGAATCAAACCTCAGGCGAGTACATGGTGAAACATCCAAGGATGATCCAGGACCTCGATAAAGTCCAAGGACTTTTGAAAGAATTCCCTACTTTCACCATCCAACAAGTTCCACGGGCGGAGAACACTCATGCAGATGCGCTGGCAAGCCTAGGATCAGCTGCTGGACACCCAGCTCAGACGCTCCATCCCGGTAGAACACCTTGACTGGCCAAGCATCGAAGAAATAGAGCCAATCGACTCAATGCAGATCGATGAAGACCCCAGCTGGCAAGACCCCATCATCGACTACTTGGTGAATGGAAATCTTCCAACAGATAAGTCCGAAGATAGGAAGGTCCAACAGAAAGCCGCGAGATACTACATGCAAGGCAACAAGCTCATTCGCAGATCATACTCCGGCCCTCATCTCACCTGCATAAAATACCCTCAAACACTTGAGGTCCTCTGCAAAATTCACGACGGCGAGTGTGGCAACCACTCTGGGGGCAGGTCACTCGCCCAGGAAGTCTCTAAATATAGGCTATTTTTGGCCTACCATGCGCCATGACTCCACCGAGTATGTCAAAAGATGTGATCGCTGCCAACGGTACAAACCGGTTCCTAGCCTGCCCCTCCAGATCTACCATCCGCAGAACGTCTGTGGCCTTTCATGCAATGGGCCATCGACTTAGTGGGCCCCATGCCAACGGCACCAGCCAATAAAGAAATGATGATCGTCGCCACTGATTACTTTACTAAATGGATCGAGGCTGAAGCTCTATCCTCTACTAAAGAAGCTGGTGTGGAACGATTCGTCTAGAGAAACATCATCTGCCGATTCGGCTGCCCACAATCGCTAGTTACCGACAATGGCTCACAGTTCATCGGCAAGCAGAATCATCGCATTCTTCAAAAAATAAGGCATCAAACAGGCATCTGTCCACCCCTAGATATCCTCAGGGCAATGGCCAAGCCGAGGCATCCAACAAAATAATATTGGATTGTCTAAAGAAGAGATTAGAAGGCGCTGAAGGGAAATGGGTAGATGAGCTCCCTGGAGTACTATGGGCTTATCGCACCACCAAACGAAGGTCAACCTGGTGAAACCCCGTTTTCCCTCGCCTATGGAACTGAAACGATCATTCCTCCGCACATCACTGTCCCCTCCATAAGCATTGAAGTGGGAAACATTGAGTGGAACTCCGAGCAGATGAGGCTCAACCTTGACTTACTTGAAGGCGAGTGCGAGAAGGCCATTGTTCAAGTCGCCTCCTATCAACGGCGGTTGAAATCTTACTACGACAAAAGAGCCAAGATCAGATAGTTTCAACCAGGCGACCTTGTGCTACGAAAGACCTTCGTCACTGCGCAAAGACAAGGGTCCAAGAAGATGAAACCCAATTGGGAAGGCCCTTAAGTGATCAGCCGACCTGGGGGCAGAGGAAGCTACACGCTTGACACCATGGAAGGAAAGGAGATTCCGCGACAATGGAACGCCTGTCACCTCCAAAGATACTATCCATGACGCTTCCTCCTACCTACTTAGTCCCCAGGAGATGACCGAGCACCACACATTTCTGAAGAAGAGAAGCAACTGTTGGAAGTTCTGGTTCCTTTATTCAGTTATTTCCATTTCGAATAAAGCGATGTAATCTCTTGAGCATCAATAAAAGTTCAGTTTCTTCTCATTCCAGAGTGTCAAGAAAATATATATATATATATATATATATATATATATATATATATATATATATATACATACATAGTTGCCCATAAGCGGCGTCCTTCAGGAGACGCAGGGCGACGACCAGAAGCGTCCTTCGGGAGACGCAGCCCACAAAGAAGCGTCCTAAGGGAGACGCAGGGTGCGCCAGGAATTTCCTAAGTGGAGTATCCAGGTTCCTATCCATTTCCTAAGGGGGCAGGGATAGCCAACAGTTGCCCATAAAAACCGTCCTAAGGGAGAAGCAGGGCGACGACTAGAAGCGTCCTTCGGGAGACGCAGCCCGCAAAGCGCGTCCTAAGGGAGACGCAGGGCGCGTCAGGAATTTCTTAAAAGGAGGTCACCATGCCTCCTGCGGGAAGTATCCAGGTTCCTATCCGTTTCCTAAGGGGGCAGGATAGCCGACAGTTGCCCATAAGCAGCGCGTCCTAAGGGAGACGCAGGGCAACGACCAGAAGCGTCCTTCGGGAGACGCAGCCCGCAAAGCAGCATCCTAGGGGGCTGGAGGGTGCGCCAGGAATTTCCTAAGGGAGGTATCCAGGTTCCTATCCGTTTCCTAAGGGAGGCAGGATAGTCAGACAGTTGTCCATAAGCTGCGTCCTAAGGGAGACGCAGGGCAACGACCAGAAGCGTCCTTCGGGAGACGCAACCCACAAAGAAGCGTCCTAAGGAAGACGCGGGGTACGCCAGGAATTTCCTAAGGGAGGTATCCAGGGTTCCTATCCGTTTCCTAAGGGAGGCAGGATGGTCAGACAGTTGCTCATAAAAAGCGTCCTAAGGGAGACGCAGGGTGACAACCAGAAGCGTCCTAGGCTTTCTCCGGAAAAAGACAGGAATACGCAGGAATCCCTCAAGAGGGACCCCGGCTTTTGCAAAAATTCTAAGGGGAAGCGTACAGCCAAAACACTAGCCGATTAGTCAAGCAGTTCACAAGACAATATGCAAATTGAAGTTGAAAAAAATAGTAATCTGAAATTTCCATAGCAAAGTGACCAACCGGCCGAGGTCAAACAAAAAAAAGATGGTCAAACAAGACAAATTGTTCTAAACAAAAAGCAGATAACAAAAAGCTGAAAAGAAATAAAAGAGTCTCCATCTACTCCGAAGCGCGGTCAGGGAACCTTGATATGCAGCCTCTTCAGCGTCCACCTGATCGAGCCACGCTCTCAACAACTTCACATGTCTGATCTATGACGCCCTGCCACCGCCTCATCGGCTGCATCCTCTCCTGCTCCATCGGCTACCGCCTCTTCAGCCACCTGCTCTTCAACTCCTTCCATGTCCACAACATTAACCTGCCCAGGACAAAGCATCTCAATGTCTTCATCTCCAATGGAAAAGAATGGATCTTTTCTATTTGAGCAGTCCAGGCAGCCCAGCTTGTACGCATCCACAGGAGCTTCGAACTTGGATTCTTCAGGAGACTCATGGTAGGCGCGAAATTTAACTAAAAGCTTGTCATAATTGTGAGAGATGTCGGCATTCTTGCGCTCAAGATGGAAGTAAGCATCTTTCCGACTAGCCAAGTCAGGCGGAAGAGTTAAGCTCGGAATCCTTCTCAGCAAGGGAACTCTTCAACTCGGATATCATCGCCCTCAAATCAGACGTCTTCTTCTCGTAACGGGCCTGCTCGGCAGAAATCTTGCAAGCTAACTCAGCATTCTTCTTCTCTAACTCACTGAGCTCAGCAGAAGATAAGGCAACAGGAGACGAGTTCCGATGAAAACGGAAGCAAAAACAACTCCTTTTTGAAGCAGAGATGAAATGTTGCGTCCCTTTGTTTTTCCAAGGAAAGACTTGAAAAGGTACCAAGATCACCAGCCTGACGGATTTGATCAACCAGCCCAGCACAAGCAGATGGACTTGATAGAAAGTGCGTCTTGAGCACATTAGACACTCCTGCACCCCCTGGAGGGGCTGGACTTGTCCACTTGGGGATCAGCCGTCGACGTCAGGAAGAACCTTTCGCTCGAGCAGATGACTCTCTTGCTTTCTTAGCCTCTGCCAACCTCACTTCCAAGGGAATTGTAAACGACGAATCAACTCCACGCTTGACCGCTCGTGGCTCAAGGAGGATCATGATGGTTGGATGGATGAGCAGACCTCCCAGGTCGACCTCCACTCTTCGACTGGTGCAAACGACCCGAACTCCGGATAGGAGCATCTGCATCTCTTTGCCTCTCAACAGGTAAACTAGATCGCGCACGGACTATCTCACGGAGCAGATCACGATCTCCAAACTCATCAGCAAGAGGCTTAAGGGAGACATCCCTAATGTTGCGCATACCACCAATCTTCTTGCTATCTGCACCAACAAGATGTTTGACCCTTGCAGGCTGACGCGAGAGTAGCTCCTACTTGGGTCTTCTCGCAGAAGGGAGCTTTGACTTCTTCCTCAATGGAGACACATTCCTCGTCCGTGACTTGACATTAGCTTTCCTCTTTGATGGGGATTCATCAGAGCACTCCTCTTGTCCAGCAGGGTAGATCATCAGGGTCAGGACCATTCCCGTTTCCATCTCTCGACATCCTTGGCAGGGGGCAGTCCACCGTCTTCCTCCCGGTACTCGCTCAATAACCAACGCCACTCGCGAAACTTTGAGGGGATGTTCAAAGCACGGCGGACCTTAGCCATGTCAGGCCCGAGCTTCAATTTCTTGCTAATGTCGCTTACTACAAGTAGAAGACCGAAGTTAGTTAGCCACACTTCAAGAAATTCAAAAAGAGAGTAGATCAAAAACCACAAAAAGACGTACCGTTACAATAGGTGATGGGAACAAGTGGACCATCACCAACGTCGCCCTCCCACCGTCCGCTGACTTCCAACACGTCGTCGTGCCACACGTGATCTCCTTGACTAAAATTTTCAAACAGTTTAGCCTTGTAGATTCGAACTTGGGCATACCGCTTGAAGTCCTCACTTCGAAAAAATAGAAGAACTCTCGCACTGTCAGCTCCAACATGAAGAAGCGGCTCAAATTTTCAAAGAACATGATCGCCCGGAGACATTTGGAGTACACTGACTTGGAGCACACTCCATGGCGCAGAACACCTCCTTGAAGAGCTTTGATAGCGGGAATGTGAAGCCCTAGGAAAAATAAAAGGGACGGAAAGTGATGATCCTGGCATTTGGATCGTTCGCATCCACACAAGGCATGTTGTTAGTCTGAGAGTTCGCTAGCTTGACCTGCACGTCATCTGGAATGGCAGAAGCATAAGCAGCCCGCCACTTCTGGAACTGAGCTTCAGTCGTAACATGGTGCAAGTTAGCCACGAATCTTTTGCTGTGCACTAGGGAGCCTCCCCACAAATACAAAGGCACCTAGAACTCCGAGACTTCCTAGCATCTTCAGAAGACATGGTCAACGGACAACTGCAAAAGAAAGGAGAAAATTCTACAAGTTAGAATACCAAAAAAAAGAAATAAATAGAAGCAGCAGAAAAAAAAAGCAGCGGCAGAAAAAAAAAAAGGGCAGCAGTTAAAACAATAAAAAACTTGGCCCAGCACGAGCAGCCCAGCCAGTGCTCCAGCCCAGCACAAAGGCCCACGTCGAGCAGCCCAGCTCGCCTCCTGGCCCAGGTCGCTCCGAAGCCCAGCGCGCATCCAGCTTGGCCCGTTCGCTCCAGCACGCACGCGGCCCAGATCCATCCCAGCAGCGCATGTGGCCCAGTTCCGTCGCAGCCCATCAGCATGCGCCTCTTGGCCCAGCTCCTTAGTGCGTGGCCTGCTTGCCAAGCGCAAGCCCATGTCGCGCCCAAGGCCCATCGCTCCCTTCTTTCTGCTTTGAGCCCAGCTCTTCCATGATCTCCCTTCGAGCCCAGCGCGCGCAAGCCCAGCTCCGATCAGCTCTAGGCCATTGATACATGCTGGCCTATCCATCTTCAGCTAGCGTCTCCAACCTTTGGCCACAGACCCACGAACTGGCAACCCATGCTGGACCACCTCCTTGCTGCCAAAATTCAAAGAATATATATATATATATATATATATGTATATATTTTTTGCGAGCTGGACTCACTTTGGATGCACGGCAACTCCTCTCTTCGACAAGCAATACAAATTCTCCAAGATCTTTCTCAAGCTAGAAGGTAGAGAAGTTAAGTTTGCGATGTGAGAAAGAGTGAAGAGAAGCCTTGTATTTATACAAGCTGGACAACCCAGGTCAAAGAAGGAATCGCAAGCTCGTTCCTCCTGGGAATCCAACTCCAAGAAAAGTCAGAAGCCTACTCTAATTGGGAACTTGATTTGCAAAAGAGTCCAACTCACAGAAGAAAGCCCAGACACAGTTGGAGAGTCCGAAAAATAATTTCATCTCCTACATGCCACACAAGCGCCATGCAGAAGCTGGGGGGGCATTTGTAGGAGCAATATTTTCGTCTCCAATCAGAGCACGCCACGTGGAAAAGAAGATTATCCCGTAAATTCATTAATTAAACCAATTTATTTGGTCAATTAATTAATTGGGATAATATCTTAATTATAGGGTATTATCTTATAATTAATAAAGATAATATCATTAAATCAGATATTATCTTTATTTAAATGAGATAATATCATTAATTCGGATATTATCACAATAAGGGGATATTATCTGAATAATTAATTATCAGATATTATCATAATAAATAGATGTAATCGAGTCCAACTCAATCTCTATCAAACCCTAGCCCCGAGGCTACGAAACCCTAGCCCCGAGGCTCCTATAAATAGATGACTTCAGTCATCATTCAAGGTACATCTAAACCTACTTCAAAATCCCTACTTCTAAACCTAGCTCCAAAACCTGAGAAAATACCCGAAGCTCTCTCTCTCCCTCTCCACTCTCCATATTTTCTCCACACCGCTCCGGCCACCACACACGGCTCTGGCCGCCCGGTTTATACCATACAAACTCCGTACCCTTTGCTTAGCTATTGTTTTCCTACAAACACTCGAACTAACTTAGGCATTGGAGGGCCTTTGGCCAACACCCCCCGGGTGTGGTCTATTTACTCCAGTCTTTTTCCAGGAATCGAGAAGGAGAGAGAAGGAAGATCGAAGGTTGAAGGATCTAGACACGAATATTCTCCCGTGAGATTATTTGCACAAACATTCAATTCCCTCGGCATGAGTAAGCTTAAGAAAGAAAAATATATATATATAATAAAACAGGACACAATCACTTTGGTGAGAAGAAAGAGAACGCATCCCGCAAGGAAGTTTCAGTGAGGTGTCGTGGAAAACATTAGTCCTTTCTCATTATTTCCTTTCTATAATGGGGTGATGCCGTTTTCCACCTCTACAGCGCCCTCTACTCTATCTTTTATTTGAACTTTCCTGTCCAAACAAACATGGACCAGACCACGGAAGCTTTCCTTCAAATTTACTTTACTTTTTAGATGGAAAACATTCGTCCTTCCACTTTGTAAAACACTTTTTTTTTTGTTTTTATTTTTTTCACCTTGACCCTTATCCTGAGTATTAGACGTGTTGAGCTCTTTCTTGGGGAGTTCCTCATTTCTTCTTCAGTTTCTTGCCCTGACTTTTGAGTCTCTTTTATGTGGAAATTGTTTTGGTATCACACGTAATGTAAATTTCCTTTTTTCTCTTGGGAGTTTACATTTTCTGGATTGTGCTATGATGTTCATATCCATTCAACTCACTTTAATAGCCACTCAACTTATCTGTGGTTTTCTTTTCTTTTTTACATGGTATCATAAAGCTTCGAACTGGTCACATCTGAAGCAGTGCCTTTTTTTTCTTCCTTTAAATTTCTTTTTTTGGGTCACATACGAATCTTCCGAATATGAAAAGTTTAATCATTGCAGGTCATTCATGAAGGTCATCAGAAAGCAATAAAAAGAAAAAACTAATAAAATAAAATAAAAAACTATTACTTGTGTTGGCACTAAAACCTGAATAGATAGAGATGAGTGCAACTTACAAGTGGGATGGACGATCAAGAGATCGATTTGAGTGTTGGATGCAGATCCTTCCTGTCCTTTGATGCTGATCCTGAATAGAAGATGAGCGAAGCTCGTGAGGTCTATGGAACCGGTGTGAAACCAGCCTAAGACCCTCCGATGCCAAAGTAAGTTTGTTTATAAGAGCTCTTGCTGTTGACTATATAGAAGTATAAAAGTCAAGCTGAAAAGTCTTACCCCTTTGTTGATGGTGAAGGGGTGTATTTATAGATGACATTTGGGATGCTAGTAGTGTTCATTTCTGATGTGGGACTCGTGGGAGGGCCCTGAGGTTGACACGAGTCCTTTGATATTTCGGGCGGGTGCTTCGAGGTTGATTCTCTGTGCAATCGATAAGGGATGCCGATTGTAGACGAGATGGGCCTGTAGCGGCTGTTTGCAGCTTCAGACAATGCCATCGGTAGCCGATGCCGATTGTTTGAGGCCTTGGGTGCTTGGGTGAGCTTCTCTGATCCACGTGTCGTTGTATGAGTGGATGGTCAGATATGGTACAAACAGGAGTCCCTCAAGTTACCGATTGAGAAGCTTCTCGGTTGGGGACTTGAATATGTCTTCGGCATTCTGACCCGGACTCGATGGTCTCATTGTTATCGATGGTGGTATGTAGTCCCCCAAGTGCCCGAGCGAGTGAGCTTGGGAAAGAGACGGTGTCTTGTACCGAAAGTCCTGAGGTGATTGAGAAATCAACCAATGTGCGCCTGCCGTTCGGCACGAGAGGTGATTGAGAAATCAACCAAGGTGATTGAGAAATCAACCAATGTGCGCCTGCCGTTCGGCACGAGAGGTGATTGAGAAATCAACCAATGTGCGCCTCCGTTCAGGACGAGAGGTGATTGAGGAATCAACCAATGTGCGCCTGCCGTTCGGCACGAGAGGTGATTGAGAAATCAACCAATGTGCGCCTGCCGTTCTCTAGTGGAGTTGCTTGAAGGTTGCAAGTTCTGCCACGTTGAGGAAGTTGAAGCGTCTCTGAGGTTGGGAATGTTTGGGCGTCGCCATGCATGCGTGACACGTGTCGGCATGGCTGTGAAGGGTCGTCGTTCCATATTCCGATGTGTCGTTTCGCTTCCCGATGCTAGATCGGCTTTATAACTGTGAGGAGGAGACGAGAGTTCGAATACTTGGAATTTTTGAGAGCAAAGAGAGCTTGTGAGAGGCGATTCTGGCAACCGTGTGAAGGCTGAGTAGGCGATTTCCGCGAGCGTGAACAAGGCGGAGGCAATTTCCGGCAAATCTTGAACCACCGTGCAAACAAGGTATGTTGCCGTGTTTTTCTATTTTTCCGAATCAAAGTGTTGAATTCGATGAGTTTTGGTTTGAACAACGTATGAATAAGCATGAACAAGTATGAACAAGCATGAACATAAGTGTTTAGGGAGTGGAGTAGGAATTTGATTCTAGCATAGCACTTAGTTTCCCTTCGTATGTTGTTTGTAGATGTAGATGCAGATCCGAATTAGAGAGTAGGCGTAGTCCGAGGGCGTATGAGGACAAACCGTCTTCGGGGAGTTCGTCCGAGGGGAGGGTGGGTGCCGAATCTAGAGATAGTAGAGGAGGCAGGAGTGCATGCTGAGGCTGTGGGGACTTCGACTAGAGACCCTAGAAATGGTGAGCCTTCGACCTCGGGTCGTGAGGCGGATGAGGGTGGTGTGTCCGTTGCCGCCCCTGGGGAGGGGTGTTAAGGGTTGTCAGTGGGAGGCAACGGATTCCGATGGCGAAGCCGAAGGAAATATTGTTCGGCGTAGATGATTTAGAGCCGAACACAATGACCGAGGCTGAGATGGCGAGATTCGAGCGGAGTTCAATATTCCGGAATCGGTAGGGATGCGAATTCCGGGCCCTTGGAGTCGCTCAGTGAGAATGACAAGGGCGTAGTCTTCTTCACCGATGTGTTTAAACATGGGCTTCGGCTCCGTTGAAGCATTCGGTGCAGAAGATTTGGCTGCGATCGGGGTATGCACCGGGGCAGTATAATCCAAACTTTTGGATTACATTGCTCGGGACGATCACGGCGTTCACTGGGCTGGCGAGGGAGAGCCGAGCTACGGCAGTTTGCCCAACTGTCTAGTGTGACGAGGGCAAAGAGTACCGATACGGGGGGTGGGTTCAGCCCAACTGCCTCTCGGCAGGGCAGCGTGGGCACTTTGTGGTAGGGGTGCCGAGCTCTCAAAGAGGTGGCGCAAGCGTCGGGTGATTGTCTCTGGGGACTGGGAATCGGCACCAGGAGTGATTGTCGAGGGCGGATTCCTGACGACCTTCCAGACGGTCGGTAGGATAGGACCTGCGTTCGGCAGGATTTATTTTTTTTTTTTTTGACTTGCCATTTGCCTTTGTATTTCAGGATATCTTTGAAATGGCCTGCTGCACCGATTCAGAGAGGTTGAAGCAATCGAGAGGGTGAGGACAAAGCTTGCCGAAGCAGATCGGTTCTTTAAGGAGTTGCTCTATTTTCGGAATCTGTTCAGGGCAGGCCTGGTGGGTAAGGCGGAATTCGACCGAAGAGCAAAGGAAGAAAAGGAAGAAGAGGAAAGAGCAGAGTAAGTGATGCCGTTCGGCGGGTAGGTAACTTCCGTTTCCCCTTAATCCTGTTGCTCTCCTAACTCGTGTTTGAATACGGTGGCAGGTGGGAGGCCTATGAGTGAGGCGACTAGGCGACGTCTGGAGGGGCAAGGGGCGTCGAAGCAGAAGAAGGTTCAGTCCCCCATGCCGAAGAAGAAGAAGGCTGCAGGAGAGGCCGAAGGGGCTTCGGCGGATGACCGGACGGTGGCGGATCGTCGGCGGGAGAAGATGGTGGCCGAAGCAGAGGTAGTTCGGGAGATCCACCTTCAGGTAACGGGCAAAAGGATGATCGAGGGGGCCCTCGATGCGACGTTGTTGCCGAAGCGGCCAAGGGGGCTGAATGAAGGGTCATCATGCTCTATTCCCGATGATGAAGAAGAAGGAGATGAGGGCCCGGTGACATAGCTTGCCCTCGGAAAGCGGTGCCGTTCATCAATTGCATGATCGATGGCGCTCAGATGGAGCTGTCGGAGATCGAGCAGTTGTCCGTGAAGACATTGCGTGAGCAGACCGGACGCGCCTTCCGGCTTCAGGCTGCAGTAAGTGTTTAAGAGTTGTGGGTGTCCATGTACATTTTGATTCGGCATGTATTAATGTTTCCGTTCGTGTTGCAGGCTGATATGGAAATGTGGCTCTTGCGAAGCGAGCCGTAAACGCTGCCGAACGGTACCAGAAAAAATTCGAGGAGGGCTGTTCGAACATTGCCGATGTTGGGAAGAAGCTCCAGGAGGCTGATCGGCACGCCGAGGAGAATGCTGCCAAAATTGCATAGCTGGCATCTAAGCTTGCGGCGGCCGAATCGGAGGTGGTGGCTGCGCAGGAGGCCAAGGCGGCAGTGGAGGTAGCTATGGACGCGGCCGAACGGTCGCATGCGAAGGAGGTAGAGGATGCGAAGGTAAAGGCCGTTGCCGACTACCGATCGTCGGAAGAGTTCACGCTTCTGGTGGACAAAGAAGTCATGGAGCAATGTGACGACTTTGTCTACCGATTCAAACGGTATAATGCTGACAAGAAGCTGAACCTCAACTTCCTTCGGGATCCGCCACCCGCTGCCAGAGGGCGTAACCGAAGAGATGGTGGAGGCTTACAAAGGCGAGGATGCCGAACCAGAGGAAGCCGATGACACCGAATCTAGCAGCGAGGAGGGAGAAAGTCATCCCTGGCCGAGGGCTGTCAAGGTAACCACTGCGGAGCCGTCGATCGGTCCTGAGCCTGGGGGGTATCGCCAAAGCCGAGACAACCGATGCCAATCCGTCCTCTACTTAGAATTTGTCCTCGTTTTCTTCTGTTTTTGCATAATTTGGAATTGTAAAACAATAATTTTTGAAGCATGCCGAACGGCATGTTGTTGAAACAGTTTGACATTTC
Organism: Prunus fruticosa; assembly: GCA_018703695.1. Classification (NCBI taxonomy): domain Eukaryota; kingdom Viridiplantae; phylum Streptophyta; class Magnoliopsida; order Rosales; family Rosaceae; genus Prunus; species Prunus fruticosa. Next base: position 5,972,341 of record CM031924.1, read on the forward strand.
TGGCTAAGTTACCCATCTTAACTTTGTTTCGGTTTAATTTGCCGAACCCTTTGTTCGTGTATGTATGCATGCCATTGGTAAAACATTGAGAGTATAATACCTGTTTCTGTTGAGCGAAGCCGCATGTATTGAATTGGGACTGTCCTAAAATAAACCGTTCACAAAGATAATCGACTGAAGATGACAACCGAAAGTGAAAGCCGAAGGCGCGATCACTTGTAGTAGTATTTGAGATGCTCTATGTTCCAAGGGTGGCCGAGGGCAGATGGTGACGACCTCGTAAGGACCTTCACAAGAGGGACCAAGTGTGCCATCGCTGGAGTCCTTGGTGGCAAGAGAGACTTTACGTAGGACCCAGTCCCCTACTTTAACGATCGGCGTCTCGCGCGTGAGTTGTAGTAGCGGGAGGTCCGTTGTTTGTAAGCAGCGTTCCAAGCTGGGCCTGGGAACGGTGTTCAGCAATGAGGTCCAAGTTGAGCGTGAGCAGGTCTTCGTTTTGCTCTGGCGTGTAAGATGTTGTTCGGCATGACGGAGCGTTGATCTCGAACCGGGACAACGGCTTCGGTACCGAAGCAAGGGAAAAGGGTGTTTCGGCAGTTGACCGTCGATAGGAGGTGTTGATGGCCCATAGTTCCTCTGGAAGGAGATCGGGCCAGGCTCCTTAGCCGATCCGAGCTTCTTCTTTAGTGTCTTCTTGATGATCTTGTTGATGGCTTCTACTTGGCCGTTTGATTGTGGATGTGCTGGCGATGCAAAAAACAAGTTGATGCCAAATCGGTGGCATAGATGCCGAAACTGAGAGGAGTCAAATTGTTTTCCGTTGTCGGTGATGATTGCGGCCGGGTGGCCAAATCGGCAGATGATGTTCTTCCAAACGAAATGCTCAACTCTTGCTGCGGTGATAGTTGCGAGGGCTTTGGCCTCGGTCCATTTCGTAAAGTAGTCGACGCGACGATGGCGTACTCGAGCTGTGCCTTTGCTTGGGGCATGGGGCCGATGAGATCTAAACCCCATTGAGCGAAGGGCCACGGGCTAACAATCGGCGTGATTGGTTCGGCAGGTAGTTTTGGAACAGGAGCCGAAGCGTTGGCATCGATCACACTTCTGGACGAGTGTGGTGGCATCGGTATGGATGGTTGGCCAGTAATACCCTTGCCGAATGGTCTTGAAGGCCAGAGACCGAGCGCCAGAATGGTCTCCACAAGCGCCCTCGTGAATCTCTCGTAAGACGTAGTTGCCCTCCTGCGGAGTCATGCACCGAAGCAGTGGTAAAGAATGACCACGCCGATAGAGAATCTGATTCAAGATTAAGTATCGTGCCGAACGGCGGCGAAGAGTTTTGGCCTCAGCTTTGTCGGTCGGTAGCGTTCCACTCGAGAGGTAGGAGAGAATTGGATCCATCCAGCTTGGATCCTGCCGAACGGCATGTACCTCAGTTTCAGGAGTGCCTGCGCCGATCAAGAATTTCGATCGGCACGTGACGGCCTACGTTGTCGTCAATTGCTGATGCCAGGCGTGACAATGCATCAGCATGGCTGTTCTCGGATCTCGGGGTCTCCTGAACTTGATACGCGGCAAAGTGGTGGAGCAGTCGGCGAGCGTGTGTCAGTAGGCAGCCATGGAGGTGTCCTTGGCTTCGAATTCGGTCCGTACCTGATTAACGACAAGTTGTGAGTCGCTGCATATTTTCAGTGTGTCGAGCGCCCATTCCTTTCGGGAGCCGAAGGCCTGCCAGAGAGCTTCATATTCGGCTTCGTTGTTGGAAGTGTGGAATTGGAATCGGATGGCGTACTCGATGGTAGTCTGAATCAGGGGCTTTTAGTACTAGACCAGCCCCGCTGCCCTACGGTTGGACGAACCATCCACATAGAGAGTCCAGATGGGAATCGACGGACTAAAGCTCCCTTCAGTGGGTGAGCAGCTGATGTTGCCGAAGTCGATTCAGGGTCGGCATCGTCTAGGTTGCGTCCTTCTGACGTAGTCATTTCAGAGATGAAATCGGCTACGCTTGTCCCTTTTCGGCAGGGCGAGGGTGATAGTGGATGTCGAATTCGCTGAGCTCAATTGCCCATTTCACCAGCCGACCTGACGTCTCCGGTCGTTGTAGTATCTGGCGTAGAGGCTGATTGGTGAGAACGGTAATGCCTTGAGCTTGGAAATACGGTCGAAGCTTGCGAGCTGTTGGGCAATCGACTACTAAAAAGTGAGTGTAGATGACCGAACGTCTGGGAATGGTGCCGACCGCAAACGGAAGAAGGACACTGCCGATTGGTTCGATCATCGCCACCAGAGAAGCTGAGTAGAGGGGTGATGTCTTTGTTCAGATGCTGTTGATTTATGCCGAGGGCATTGGAAGCGTCGCGAGAGTACGTTGACCGAACTGCCGTGTCGATAAGGATTCGGCCTACATCGAAGTCCGAGATATCGGCTCATATAATCATAGGATCGGAGTGGGGGAAGATGATGCCTCGTTCCTCTTCTTCGGAAAAGGTGATAGGTTCCCAACCGATTCGTCGGATTTTGTCGTTGCGTCCTCCCGCCACGCTGAGGATTTGGGGGTGCCGAACGGCACGGACATAGTCTTTCACAGGTACCGGCTGCGCGATTCGGTGAGGGGAGCTCCGCCACTGATCATATTGATCTGTCGATTGGATGGTTTGTCCGATGATGGTTTAGTGCTCAAGTACTGATCCAGCTTTCCGTCGTTATGAGACGTTCGACAATTTTCCGAAGGGCGATACACGATTCTGTATCGTGGCCATTATACTGGTGATATCGGCAGAATACACCGGTGTCCTTGTCGTTTTGCCGAGGGAGTTTGCGATTGTTCGGCTTCGGTATCATTTCGCCTTCTGCGAGGAAAACATGCTCATAGGTGGTGGTGAGCAAAGTGAATATTTGTTCCGGCATTTCGCTTCGGATCTCGAAGGCGTTTCGCCTGTCGATTCTTTGCCCTTCTTGTTACTGCCCTGCCGATCGTGGAAGTAGTCCTTTCGCTTGTTCGCGGCTCGAAAAAGCTGGGGCAAGGGATGCCATTCGGTAGGGGGCGGATCCGTCGTTCGATTCGCAGGGGAAACGGTCATAGCTTCGTGCCGAAGGTCGATCGGTGGGGACCGTTTTATCTGGTTGAGCCGAAGCTGATCCTTTGGAGTTGAAGTGCTCAGCCTTGGCGTGGATAGCTGCCCCGCTTCATCAGCTCGGAGTAAGTGGTCCAGCGCCTCCTCTGGACCAGATACCGAAACTGGGACGACCGAAGGCCACTTTTGAAGGCACCGAGGCTGCTCTATCGTCAGTTCTGGACATCGGGAGTATTCATGGCTAAACCTAGCCGCATATTCCCTCAGAGGCTCATCGTCTTGCTGCCGAACGGTATAGAGGTCATCGGCAGAGTACAGTCGATCGGTCTGAATCATGAAATGGTTGAGGAAGGTTTGCTTCAACTGATTAAAAGAGTCAACCGTACCTGGCGCCATTCGATAGAACCAATTCAGAGCGGCTCCGGTCAGGGTGGAAGGGAATAGTAAACATTGGCCTTCGTCTGCGAGCCCTTTGCAACCCAAGGCCGATTGGAAGGTATGAATATGAGTAACGGGATCTTCCACCCCTGAGTAGAACGATATTCGGAGTGCCTGAATCTCCTTCTCGTGTCTGAATGTCCTGATTCGACTGGTAAATGGCCCTGGCTGTACCGTTCCCCACGTTGGTGTCCGAGCCTGGTCTCTGCTCCTCCTCAATGCGATTCACCTTCTGCAAGAGGAGACGAATGGTTGGATCGGTAGAGGGAAGATCGTCTCCAAAGGTTTCTTTCGCTCGGTCCTGTACGTTGGCCAACGTGGCGGCCTCGCCTTTCATGGTCTCCGTTCGGCTGGGACTTCTCTCGCGTCCCGCATGTCGATCGTTACCCTGATCCGTTTGATGGCGCTCCTTTGAGTGTCCTGCCGATCGGCGGGAGATTGTGGTCCCGCTGAAGTTGGAACATAATCCTCGTTCGTCCGTTTCTTCCAGACCGATCGCACGTATCTTCGGCGTATGAGGGATTTTGGTCCAAGAGTCTCTAACTGCCGATCGTTGAGTTTTGCCCGGATCCGGATGGGGGAGGCTGCGTTCCTTGCGCTGCTCATCGATCCTATCCCGGATCGGAGTAAACTCGATATTCTGGATGGCACTCCCTGCCCGAGGGTACGAACAGTCTTCGGGAAGCAGCTGGTTTGTTTGCGGCCTGCTGTTTCCCTTTATCCCTTAACGCTTGGCTTCCGTACGCTCTTAATCGACTTCTCCTACCGAACCTGCATGGTTCGCTCCAAACGTTCTGCAACGGGGTGGAATGTGTTTGCTGATCATGCAGTTGCCTCTGGGTGTCATCTAGTTTAGAAGCGAGGATATTGTTGTGCTCCTGCATTCGTGCCATTTCCTCGCTGAGAGTCTCCATGTGAGCCTCCAGAGTGGTTGGTCGAGCGGGGTCTCTTCGTGGCGTCTGAAGCAAGGGAGGGGAGGGCCGAAGATGGATTCATCTTTTGGTCTCAGTGTTTGGAGTTTTGAGATATGGGTTAATCGATAAGCGATTCCCACAGACGGCGCCACCCGTTGGCACTAAAACTTGAACAAATAGAGATGAGTGCAACTTACAAGTGGGATGGACGATCAAGAGATCGATTGAGTGTTGGATGCAGATCCTTCCCGTCCTCTTATGCTGATCCTGAATATAAGATGAGCGAAGCTCGTGAGGTCTATGGAACCGTGTGGAACCAGCCTAAGACCCTCCGATGCCAAAGTAAGTTTGTTTATAAGAGCTCTTGCTGTTGACTATATAGAAGTATAAAAGTCAAGCTGAAAAGTCTTACCCCTTTGTTGATGGTGAAGGGGTGTATTTATAGATGGCATTTGGGATGCTAGTAGTGTTCATTTCCGATGTGGGACTCGTGGGAGGGCCCTGAGGTTGACACGAGTCCTTTGATATTTCGGGTGGGTGCTTCGAGGTTGATTCTCTGCAATCGGTAAGGGATGCCGATTGTAGACGAGCTGGGCCTGGAGCGGCTGTTTGCAGCTTCAGACAATGTCATCGGGAGCCGATGCCGATTGTTCGAGGCCTTGGGTGTTTGGGTGAGCTTCTCTTATCCACGTGTCGTTGTATGAGTGGAGGGTCAGATATGATACAAACAACTTGGAAGGTAGGTAGGTATATATATAAAAAAAAACACCAACAAAATAAGAAAACAGCTAATATGAAAAATAAAATTAGTGAATTATCATTTCAGGGGAAACAATTAAGTGGACTGTTTCAAGATGTCATGTAAATATACCAAAGTTGGGAACTTGCTTGGATCATATCACTTTTGCCTTGAAATTTCAATTCACTTTGACAGTACATTTTATGGATTTCACTTTTGCCTTGAACTTGCTTAGACCCTTATGGTCATTATTGGACGTGTTCAGCTCTTTTTTGGGAATTCCTCTTTTCTTCTTCTGTGTATTTTGGCCCTGTTTTGTGTGGAAATTGTTTTGGCACCACCACAGTGTACAGTACAACAATGTTTCATCATTGATTGTTGTATTGATTCCTTCTTATTAATGAAATAGTTAGAGTTTTCTTTCTTTCATTGTTTCATCAGTAAATTAAAGTTATAAAAAAAATGTATTATTAATCATTAAAAAGTAGAGAGCTTAAAAGGTGAAACATTAAAATAAAAAAAATATAAAAAAAAGACTGTTTTGAGGGTTTTTTCTTTATGAAGCTCCCTACTAAAATAGTGTGGGAGTCCAATTATAACTCCAATAAGCTTTTTATTTTTATTTTTACAAGTATTAAAGCAACTAATATCTTCTAGAGTTGAAATCGCTTCATCAAAATAAGCTTTAAGTGTAAAGTATCTTTAAAATTTATTATTCGCGTAAAGTTTCCAATTTGGTGGTTTTCTCTCTCTCTCTCCTATTATTTGCTTTAAATTTCCTTTCACTTTTTTTTGTGGAAAATATTTTTCTTTCTTTTTGGTAAAACACTTTCACGTATCTTTTTTTTCACCTTGACCCTTATGGGTATTATTGGACATGTTCAGAGTTGAGCTCTTTCTTGGGGGTTTCCTTGTTTCTACTTTAGTTTGTGGCCCTGTCTTCTGAGTCTCGTTTTTCTGTGCAAATTATTTTGGCACCACATGTAAATTTTCTTTTTCCTCTTGAGGGCCTACAATTTGACGTGGAAAAGAAGACCAACCGATTCCACCAATTCACACAAGAAAAGACTCACCACACCGGCACCAGAAAAGAAAACAAAAAAGAAACCGTGTTGTTTCTCTCTCTCTCTTCCATTATTTCCTGTCCTACGTAGTACGTATGTTACGACCAAAAAAAAAAAACGTAGTACGTATGTCCCACCCATCTCTCCTCTTTTCATCTGTTCCTTCAACTCTCGGGTGAATATTGTATATTTTATTTCATTTTCTGCTGACAGTTAACTTCGCATCTTGTTTTTGGTTGGATTGGTTTGTTTTGCTGCCAATTCTCTGGCTCGTGAGTCGTGATTGTGGTGCTGTTCCGCTGAGCTGTTGTCCGAGTTGCTGCGTTTCCATTTCATTAATCTCTAGTTTGTTTTGCTGGGTATTTGCTCTCTTCCCTTCTTCTCTTTTGCTTAATTAATACGTTTTCAATTACTCAAAAGAAAAATTAAAGTTACCATTTTCATTTTATGTATTTCCAGAGTGTTTGCCGAACCAGATTTCCAGGAACTGTCTTTTTCCCATGGCCTTGAGCACCCAAAGAGCCTCTACATCTCGTACTTCAGCTGAATGGGCTCCTCCCCATTGGAAGCATGATGTGTTTTTGAGTTTCAGGGGTGAAGACACTTGCAGGGGTTTTATATCCCATTTATACCATGAACTGCAGTACTGGCAAGCAATTAAAACATTTAAAGACGATAGAGAGCTTGAAAGAGGGGCAAGTATCTCTCCGGAGCTCTTGCGCGCAATCGAAGAATCACATCTTGCAATCGTTGTTCTCTCGCCTAATTATGCTTCTTCCTCCTGGTGCTTGGATGAACTTTCAAAGATTCTTGAATGCATGAAAGCCGAGAACAGAATTCTGCCAATTTTTTATGATGTGGATCCTTCCGCCGTACGAAATCAAAAGGGGACTTTTGAGGAAGCCTTCACTAAGCATGAAGAGAAGTTCAATGAAGATGTAGACAAGGTGAAGCGTTGGAGAGCTGATTTAAGAAAATTTACCAATCTTTGCGGGTGGGATTCAAAGAATTATAAGTAAGCATGCATGCATGAACAACTTGCCCATGTCATAAACCAATTAAGAGATTTTTACTTGGATGCTACTTTTTAGTTCTTGCTTTTCTGCAACAACTTTGTTAATGATATGTATTATGTAATATGCATGCACCATCCTGATGGTTAGTTTACTTCTCTTCCTTGTAGGTGTGACAGAGAGCTTATCAAAGACATTGTAGAATGTGTGTGGACGAAAGTGAATCCTACATTCACGTTGTTAGATTCCGAAGAGAAGTTAGTCGGAATTGATTTTGCACTCGAGCAACTACGTTTGCAATTAGATCTCGAGGTAAATGATGTTCGCTTTATGATATGGGGGATGGGTGGTGTGGGAGCAAATTTTACTCCATAAGCGATAACCCACTACTCATGCATCCTAAACTTGGGGGAATGGAGAAAATCAAGTAACATGACATCCATTATCCTGAGTCATGGAGAAAAATGAGGAATGTGGGAGTTGGAGCCCAAGACTCCACTACCTATAAAAGGCCAATTAACACAACATCCCAGGAGGAGAAAATCAGGTACAATATTCTAAACTCTCCTGCGATTATACTCATACTGACTTGAGCGTCGGAGTGTATTCTTGCAGGTACCCCCTCCTTCACTGATGACAATCGGAATGGTGTCCGGCTTCTCAACATGGAAATCAAATTACTTGTTGGAGGACCCGAAATTATCCGCTCCAACAGTTGGCGCCGTCTGTGGGAAACGTACGAAAAGTCACTTTGAGAAGCAATGGACACTGTGTGATTGAAGTCTCACCCGAGCTACAATGGGGGCACGAGTCTAATCCCCCGAACAGAGAAGAATTTCTAAACTCTCTTTTTAGGATTTCACGAATTGGAGTTCACTACTATTGTTTTCCTTTGCGTTTGTGGCTTTAATGGGATTTCTCTCGTCTCTGATAAAGAATAAAAGGAAAAAGTAACAAAGGGAATGTATAATCCCCCACGGCTCTAGAATTTTACAAGACAATTTCTTCTAAAACTTCTTCGCGATTTTCAAGTTTCCTAAAGGTTTGTTTCAATTTTTATTTATTTATTTTATAGATTTATTGGTAGACATGCAATCGTTTGGATCTGGGAAACCCAACTTTGAGTAATCTTCGAATTGGCAAACAACCGATATTTTCGAAGTCCCGCATAAAAAGGGTTTGAACCCCAGTCTTGCTTTTCTAATTGGCTTGTAATCTGTTTCTTGCCTTTCAGCTTTCTTATTCTTTTGTACTGTCAATCTCGTTTGACTACATAGATGTTAACGATTCTGAGACTTGTGGTAGGTTGTGGAGTGTACAAACGCATACTATTTTGCCTAAAATTTTAAGTCAGAGATTTAACTTTCTTTAATTCTCTTTTATTGTTAAGGCTTATTGAACATATCACCAACACTAAGCGGTGCTGGCTGTATATTGCTAAATATTGTGTGCTGGGCATCTGGCATCCCTGGAATTTTGGTTGAATTAGTTTCTAATTGATACAATAAGCAGAAAAGGCATGGGCGATGACCACAATGTCGTATCACGAAGCTTGCTGCAAAAGAAAACAGGTTCCTATAGATGCAGGGCTCAGAAAGGAAGGAAAATCATTTCAACCCCGAATTATTGAACGAAGCAGCCACTCCCTCAACTTCTCTCAAAGCAAGATAAGAAATCATCTAAACCCATCCACTTTGACTTTCACATAATACTAAATTACGAACAAATTTTACATATTTCTAATGGTCATTATCAGCCATGTCATTTTAATTCACTTATGCTATATGCATACCAAATAGATGTCTATATCAACAGCAGTTTAACATGATTTGGAACCTTTACATTCATCGAAATATGCTCATAGAGTATGCTTATTGTCAATTAACTTTGCCTAGAGGCATGTTTGCCTCAGTAAAATTATAGTTTTGAATGGAATGCTACTAATTGCTACAGTAAGTAATAAAACAATTTTTACATGATGCCTAGTGCCGGTATAACTTGGCTGGTCTCCAAGTCGAGATATGCTTTACTCTGATTGCCTTTCTTTTTAAATGATTTCTACATGATTTTAGCTATGTGAACAACAACTCTGTCAACTATTTGCCAATGCAATGGGTTACTCTCTCCGCTACATATATTATTGCTAAGTCTGTTATAGGAGTTATGTCCTAATAATTCTTAGTTATCTTTTCAATATAGTTAGTTTTTACACGTACGGACTAGCTCAACTATTATATTTCTTGAAATCCTTAATTAATGTAATGTTTTTCTACACTAATGCATTGATAATCGTAAATTCATGAGGTGCTTATGCACCCAATTTGAGTCCAGCAAAAATTAATTGTTCATCTCGTGGAAGACATTTTAAATATGTCTCATTTTTATATTCATTTGGTTAACCCTAAGTTCATTTTTCAATTTGCATGAAAACTTATTACAAATCTAAGAAAACTGTATTCTATGCCTCTTTAGTCACCACGATTTATGATTTTGATGAAACTCAGCGTGACATAGGCAGGTGTAATGAGAATGTCAAACAAGGTTTGCAAACAGGGAGAAGTGTGTGCCAAAGCCAAGACACTCCATGAGCTGGTGCTTGGGCGACGACTTAGTTATTATCAAAGCACAACGAATACGGTATGCCTCAGAACTCCACAAACTATTTTGGTTCATATCAATACCTAAACATATTTTTGGATCCATGCCGATCCCAACATCACCTTGAGGTTACCAATCCTCTAAGAGCGATCAATTGGGTCCATGTCGATCCCTACATCACCTCAGGGGTTACCAATCCTCTGGGGGCAATCAATTGGATCCATGCCGATCCCAACATCACCTTGAGGTTACCAATCCTCTAAGGGCGATCAATTGGGTCCATGCCGATCCCTACATCACCCTAGGGGTTACCAATCCCCTGGGGGCAATCAATGGGATCCGTGCCGATCCCAACATCACCTTGAGGTTACCAATCCTCTAAGGGCGATCAATTGGGTCCATGCCGATCTCTACATCACCCCAGGGGTTACCAATCGCCTGGGGCAATCAATTGGATCCATGTCGATCCCAACATCATCATGAGGTTACCAATCTTCTAGGGTGATCAATTGGGTCCATGCCGATCCCTACATTACCCTTCGGGTTACCAATCCCCTAGGTTCAATCAATTGGATCCATGCCGATCCCAACATCACCCCGAGGTTACCAATCCTCTGGGGGCAATCAATTGAGTCCATGTCGATCCCTACATCACCCTGAGATTATCAATCCTCCAAAGACCATCAATCAGATCCATGCCAATCCTTACATCATCTCGAAGTTATCAATCTTCTGGAGCCCATCAATCGGATCCTTAGTTGATCCTAATCAATTGGATCCTTTGTCGATCCCAACCAAAGTTCACCAAATTTGACAATACATATCACAACTCAAGGACTTGTGGATCAAGGATTTCTCAAGGCAATGCTTTACTCATGAATCTTTGCTTAGCCGTGGTCAAAAGGTAACAAACTTAGTTTGCTTCTAAATTCCAAAAATTATATTTCCTCATGTTCCTTAGTTAAATAAATGTATTTATTATATTACTTGACACCTCTTGAAATCTCACATGAAACGAATTCCCACAATAAATATTTTCTCTCTCCACACCCGAGAACAAAGTGTGTCTGAAGAGAGAAAAGGGGGCATGTGTGGGAGCAAATTTTACTCCATAAGCGATAACCCACTACTCATGCATCCTAAACTTGGGGGAATGGAGAAAATCAAGTAACATGACATCCATTATCCTGAGTCATGGAGAAAAATGAGGAATGTGGGAGTTGGAGCCCAAGACTCCACTACCTATAAAAGGCCAATTAACACAACATCCCAGGAGGAGAAAATCAGGTACAATATTCTAAACTCTCCTGCAATTATACTCATACCTGACTTGAGCGTCGGAGTGTATTCTTCAGGTACCCCCTCCTTCACTCGATGACAATCGGAATGGTGTCCGGCTTCTCAACATGGAAATCAAATTACTTGTTGGAGGACCCGAAATTATCCGCTCCAACAGGTGGGTTAGACAAAACAACCCTTGCTAAGCTAGTTTTCGGGAGAATTTCCCATCATTTTGAACTTAGCAGGTTTCTATCTAATGTGAGAGAGGTTTCTGGAAAACACGGTGGTCTAGTTGCTCTACAAAGACAACTTCTTTTCCCAGTCTTGAAAGAAAATGTTGCCCATGAAGGAGCCGGAACCTTTTTCACTCAGAAACGTTTATGCAATAAAAAGGTTCTTCTCATCCTTGATGACGTGCATCAATTAAACCAACTTAAAACACTGGCTGGAAAGAAAGATTGGTTTGGTGTGGGGAGTAGAATTATCATCACAACTAGGGATGAGCGTCTACTAGTTGAGCATGGTATAACAAGACGATATAAGGTCGAGGTATTAAAGGATGATGAAGCCCTTGAGCTCTTTAGTCGAAATGCCTTTAAGAAAAATCAGCCCAAGGAAGCTTTTCTGGAACTCTCTAAATGTTTCGTACATTATGCCAAAGGTCTTCCATTAGCCTTGACAACATTGGGATCTTTTTTGTATGCGAGAGGTCAAGATACATGGAAAAGTGCGTTGGATAATCTAGAGAAAATTCATAATCCAACAATTTTTCACTCACTCAAAGTAAGTTATGATGGACTAGAAGAGATAGACAAGAAAATTTTTCTTGATGTTGCATGTTTCCATAAAGAGAAGGATGAAGAACAAGTAATTAAAATACTAGACAGTATCTATAATATTTCAAGTCGTATCAGGATAGATATTCTCATTGAGAAATCTCTCTTAACTATTGAGAAATCCGATAATGATAACATTGTTCAGATGCATGATTTGATACAAGAAATGGCATGAGAAATTGTTCATCTAGAGTCTCCCGAGATCCTTGTCAACGCAGCCGTTTGTGGCTTCGCGATGACATTTCTCATGTATTCATGCACAATTCGGTAAGATGTTACTTAGAAATACTAAGTTTTGAAGAAAATATATGTCATTTATTTTAACAAGATATTAGACTTGAATGTGGAATTAATGATTCCTTTCTTTTTTCTTCTTTATTATTAGGAAACGGGAGCAATTGAAGGCATAGTCTTACGTCTGCCCCGAATTAGAATTGGTTGACTGGAATTGTACTGAAGCCTTCTCTAAGATGCACCAATTAAGGCTTCTTGAATTTAATAATGTGATCATTTCTTCAGGCGCCAAAGTTCTTCCAAATTCATTAAGAATTATCCGTTGGAACTGGTATCCTTCCAAATCACTCCCTCAAGGATTTCAACCATGTTTTCTTGCTAAACTTTCTAGATGCGTT
>CM031924.1:5992432-6213493 GCA_018703695.1 Prunus fruticosa
CTTTCTTTTTTTTGGTGAACAGAGTTTTCTTTCTTTCATGGTTTCATTAGTGAATTAAAGTTATTAAAAAAAATGTATTATAAATCATTAAAAAGTAGAGAGCTTAAAAGGTCAAACATTAATAATAAAAAAAATAAAAAATTACTGTTTTATATACAGTGTGGTGGACTCCAATATGCCTTTTTTTTTTAATGCAACTAGACAATTGAGATACATGAATTGTAACAGTCGAAACACAGAATTTAACTTTATAATGTCATCCGAATTTCTAGAGTTAGAAATCACTTCATCCAAATAAACCTTTTATAATATTTTTGAAATCTATTATTCACGTTTAATACGAATACTACGTTTCAAAGTATGGAGTTTGGTACACATTCATACTTTTCTTGGCCTCTCTCTCTCTCATATGAGAAATCACTTCATCCAAATAAACCTTTTATAATATTTTTGAAATCTATTATTCACGTTTAATACGAATACTACGTTTCAAAGTATGGAGTTTGGTACACATTCATACTTTTCTTGGCCTCTCTCTCTCTCATATGAACTTTCGGGTGAATTGACTTGGGTAAGCAAACATAAAAAAGACAGGACCCTCCCATGTCGGATTCCTTCGATTTTGCAATGTGACAATTCAATAAAATAAAAAAGGAGAGCTCAATGCTAAGCATCATTCTTTATTAAGGAAATAATTTCGCTCGTTACTTTAATTTAAGGATTATTCTTACCATCATTCTCAATACTTTGATACATGTCTATTGACATAATCATTGTTAACTCTATTTATGGAACTATAGTTATATCAATAGATAAGTGTCAAATATTGAGAATGATGATAAATATACACTTCGGATTAAAGTGATAAGGAGAAATGCCTCTCAAAAGAAAAATATGAAGAAAAATAACACATCCCAAACCACAAAAGTTTTCCTTGAAATTTCCTCACTTTTTCGGTGGAAAACATTTGTCCTTTCACGTTTCCTTTTTTTTTTTTCCTTCACCTTGACCCTTAAGCTCTTTCTTGAGGATTTCCTAATTTCTTCTTTAGTTTCTTCTCTGAATCTCTTTTCTGTGCAAATTGTTTTGGCGCCACATGTAAATTACCTTTTTCGCATTGAGAGTCTTGTGCTACGATGTTCATTAGAAAAAAGGAAAATCGTGGCTTTATCTTCGGAATGATAAACATTGGTAAAATAACAACGTTTTTTAAACCATATAAAACTAACGCATATAAATACCTTCTTATCCCCACTCTGTTACTCTTTTCGCCCTTTCGGCCTTTCGGCCTTTCGCCCAACTCCCCCGAACTCAGCGCTCTCTCTCTCGTTCGCGCTCTCTGTCTCTCTCGTTCGCTCTCTCTGTCTCTCTCGTTCATTCGCTGGGTTTCTCTCTCTCATATCAGTTAACGGTAAGCATCCTCTTCCTTTGAACTTAGGGTTTATTCTTCTAAATTAAATTTAGGGTTTTTTCTGTTAAATTAGGCTTGTCGAATTGGGGGTTGAGGTTGATGATTCTTTCTGTTAAATTAGGCTCTGTTTTGATTTGGGAATTGAATTGAATTGATTAGGCTCTGTTTAATTTCTGTTAAATTAGGCTTGTGTCTAATTGAGCAAATACCTTCATCAATTGAACATCTAGTTGGCCTTGGTGAATTGCATATAAATTGTTGCAAAAGTCTCTTGGGTCTACCGAGTGTGATATGCAATTTGAAGTCTCTTAAAACCCTCTGGGGGCTAAGTTGCTCAAAACTTGACAAACTGCCAGGGGACATGGAGTCTTTAGAGGAACTTTATTAAGACGGAAGTGCTATGAGGGAGCTGCCGCTTGTTATGAAAAGCTCAAACGTCTAAGCTTTGCTAAATCATCAACTTCAAGGGATGGCTTTGGCATTGGCATTGTGTGGGGCCTTGACTGTTTATTTGGAATTAGAAAGAGTCATCCTGACCCCTGGGGTTTGGTGTTGTCTTCTCTAAATCATTTATGCTCTTTGACTAGTTTAAACCTAAGAGATTGTAATATTGGTGAAGGTGTGATCCCCGATAATATCGGTCACTTATCTTCTTTAGAATATTTAACACTTCGTGGAAATAATTTCATTAGCCTTCCTGCGAGCATTACATTCCTTTCTAAGCTTAAGTCTCTGGACTTGAGGCAGTGCAAAAGGCTTGAGCAATTGCCAGATCATCCGTCAATGACATTATTTGTATATGTAGACGATTGTGACATTATTTGTATATGTAGACGATTGTACTGCCTTAAAAAGGTTGTCCGATCCATCTAAAGCTGAGTGAAGGAGCCAATGTGTATGATTTTGAGTTCACTTTTCTTAATTGCTTCAGATTGGTTGAAGAAGAAGGCTGGATTAATAGAATATTTGCAATGATAATGGTACATACCCTCTCTCGTTTTTGTTTGGATTAATAGAATATTTGCAATGATAAATACAATGACAATTCTTTTGCTATTCAATACAGATTCTTCTCCGTACCTTTATTGTATGGCCTGGAAGCGAAATTCCAGATTGGTTCGATAATCGAAGTGTGGGAGATTCAATAACTGTGGAGCTGCCTCTGCCTCTACCTCCACAATCATATCATGTAGCAGCGACTGGGCTGGGATTGCTTTATGTATTGTTTTTGAAGATTCTGAATATTTGCAAAATCCAGCCGCCCTTGTTGGATATTTTTTTTTCAAAATTCAATGTTTGCGGGGTCCGTCTGAGACTTTTGAATTTGGGGATCTTAGGTCACAACACCTTTGGGTTTTTTCTTTGCATCCCGATCATCCCAGCTTCACAGATGCCTGAAGCAGTCATCTGTTTTCATTCGAAGCACATTATTGTGCATACAGATCTTCCAACACACTCAAAACAAGCTCGAATATAAAGAATGTGGGGCCCTTTTGGTGTACGAGAGAGAGATTTGAAAGAATTCAGCTGTTTGGTGTAAGGTGATGAGGCAGGCCCAATTGGTTGTAGTGGAAGTGGTAGCTCTGATGACGAAATTGAACCAGGAAGTGATAGCTCTGATGACAACCATGAACCTGGAATTGGTAGCTCTGATGACGACAATGAACCAGGAAGTGATAGCTCTGATGACAACGATGAACCAATCAGCAAAAGATTCAAGAAAGTCTAAATCATTTTGAGCTTGGTTCAATCATTCAATGAGGTAGTAGGAGAGCTGTTCTCTTATTACATTTTGGTTATATACTTGTCCAAAAAAAAAAACTTTTCCATTTTCAAATACATAAATGCAGGATATGCTATGATATTGTTGGGTTGTGAATCTTCTTAATTTCAACGTGTTAGAATACAGAGCTTGAGTAACAGAATCTTTTTCAACAATGCTAGTCTTTTCATAATTTTATATCACAATTCTAATCACCATATGCGGCGCCATCAAACTGTTTGATTTGATATAATTAATGAAAAAATGTATGAAAACTGTTGATGTTAAAAAACTAAAAGGCAATTAATCGTTTTAATCGTTTCATAAGTTTTTGTAAATAAGTTGTTCAATTAATGATGAGGAAAAACAAGCAATTGGTGGCATTCTCAAAGTTTTAAATTTGATTGTCATACTATCTCTGTTCATAGTTCTTATATTAGGTAGGAGGAGAGAGAGTAATTCTCTTGTTGCATCTTGTTTGTATAGTTTGCAGGATATGCTGTAATTTTGTGTTCCTCTATTTAAATTGTTCTGTCAGATTTTATTGTTTTCAGAATGAAATGGACCTAGTCACCTAGTGCTATTCTATAAACAGATAACTCCGGATAATGTAGTGAAAACAGACAAGTGAGCTGTCTGTAAGCCATGAAAATGCACACTCTAAATCAACATGTTTGGTAACTGAGGAGGTATCTTGTTGTGCTTAAATGGTTTCTGCTGTAGGTCCAAGTCCACATATTGTATATGTTTAATACAGTTTGTTGATCAGGTTATCCCCAAATTTGAGATTTGCTTTCACTATGGGGTCCATAACAATGAAGTTGCACAAAAATTGCTCTAAGAATATAATCTTTTGAAGTAGTTTTGTCTGAAAATGGACTAAGCCTGCGTGTGGCTACTTATACAAACAGAAAACAGTAGAACAAATCCTAAAGTATATATATGCTATAGATTTACAAAACAAACTTGCGCTCTGCTTCTAGGACTTCATTTTCCCTAAACTGTTTGTCCTTTTCCTGCTTCCGAGATATTTTCTGAGTGGATATGACTTGGATTAACCTGTAAATTTCAATGTGTTAGAATATTTACTTCCGATAGGCTTTAGAATATTTACTTCCTATAGGCTTCGAGTAAAAGAACATTTTCAGAGCAACCTTTCAATGTTGTGCTATCAAACTGTTGCTTCCTATAGTGAAATAATGCGTGGAAATTGTTAATATAGTTCTGAATCTTCTGACCAAAAGAAGAAAGGGGAAAATGATTAATAATGACGAAAGAATGTGTGAAAAATCTAGGAGAAAGGATGAAAGAATAAGAGCCAGAGAGAGGAATACTGCTTCTGTAGATCTCTCTAGTGCTAAGGAATATGGAGATATGGACAAGTGTAGGCC
This sequence comes from Prunus fruticosa, assembly GCA_018703695.1. NCBI lineage: Eukaryota > Viridiplantae > Streptophyta > Magnoliopsida > Rosales > Rosaceae > Prunus > Prunus fruticosa. Next base: position 5,996,997 of record CM031924.1, read on the forward strand.
TGATATTGAATCAGTCGATTTCCTTAGAGTTTCTAGAGTAATGTTGAGGTCTTATTATTGTGAGGTCAGCTCCATGCTTTCCTGTATGCTCTTGGTTCAGCTGACTATCAGTGTGAAGGTTAACAATGAGAATAGCTAGGCTAATGGCCAATACAAGAATAAATTATGTTTCTGTTTTAAACATACAGTTTAGAAATAAGATTTAACTTGGATGGTAATTACTTAGGACTCGGATTAACTTGTTAGTTTCAATGTGTTGGGATAATTACTTCCTATAGGCAGCGAGTAAAAGAACATTTTCAGAGCAACCTTTCAATGCCGTGCTATCAAACTGTTGCTAAATATTAACGCAACTACACAATTGAATTTGTTAAATATTCTAATTGCAAAACTGAACTAAAAGTCACAATAGCTCGAGCCGTTAAGAACATTTATTTATTTTTATAGTAAGCAATTATGTGTCCAATTCCCTCTGCATTTAGTAAATACTAGTGTAATACCCTCAAAAATAATATTTGGTTTTATTATTTTTGTGGAAAATATTATTAAGTCGTGTGACTATTTTTGGTGTTGTATGAATTTGGTTTGATGTAAAAATATTGGAATTAAGTGACTTAATCTCTAATTGGGACAAAATACCCGTATGATTAAGTTTATGATTTTACAAAGGAACTACAAGAAATTGAAGCGAGAAAATTATGATTTTTGATTTGGAAAATCGAGATTGATCTCACGAACGCGTAGGCGCAAACGGTTCGTGAATCCGAGTTGAAACGAAGAAGTTATACTGGTTCGAAGTTTCAGGGACTAAATTGCAAACACAGACTTTGCCTATAAATTTCAGAGGGACACTGTTGGAATTCATAATTTGCATTTGAACCCGGAAGTTTGAGAGCTCGTCGGAGAGGCGATTTCCGGCGGCTGCTACGGCGGCGTACGGTGGAGGTGATCGACACCACCAACCCAGATCGAAAGACTACTATCTGGTGAACATAACCCAAGAAGAATCGGAGTAATCGGAGGTCCGGTGAAGGCGGGGCGACGCCGGTGAAGTTGGCTCGTCAACAGTGAAATCAGGAACTTCAACCGGCGGTTTGAGCCACTTACACTTCGAATTGGACCTCGAGGTAAGAATTAAAGTTGTTCTACTCAGTATTATGAACATTTTGCATAGGTCTTGACCGGCGATTCTAGGGTTGATTCGTCGCGAATAGTACCCAAACCACCACCGGCGGTGGCGGCGCGTGGCGGCGATTCTGAGTTAGGGTTTTAGAGACATAATGTAGTGCTGGAGTTACTGAACATGTTTGTATGTTTAAAATTGTTGAGATTCCGTCGTTTAATTTACGATTCGAGCCTCACAAATCTGGACCATTGATTGGAGATGATCGGACCGTTGGATCGTGTCCAATTTTAAATATGTTGTAGCTGGTGTTGTGAGGAGTCTGTAGGTTCAGACAGATTGATGATCGGAGGTCCCGATCTTAAGTTATCATATTTCAAAGTTAAGGCGAGCGATCGCCATTCGATCGTGTAATGTAGAATAATCCGACCGTTGGATTGGGCCCAAATTGTTGCAGGGTGATGTCGGGACTATTTAGAGTCCATTGGTGCAATTGGATTTGAAATCTGAGATTGTGGGCCCAAGGCGGATTTTTGGAGTGTCGGTTAGACATGTGGGACCCACGGACCCAAATAGTGACCTTTTGGACAATGGGTGTCATTGGTCATGATTCGACGTTGACAACACATACGTCACAGTTTTGGAGTTGGTTGGATGAGATTTGATCACTTTGGATTTTCCCTGCCATCCAAAGGGCAATTTCGTCATTAGATTCGAAATCTTGGATTTTGGAGTTTTGTGCTAAGTTGAGCTATGTACTTTGCTTAGGTACTATTGGAGATTGAGTTGCTCGTTGAGGTTTGAGATTGAGGATTCGTTAAGTTGTTGAAGGCGGAGCTTGAACGAGAGGTGAGTAAAACCATCCTAATCGTGAGTAAAATCACGAATTATTATATTTATTATAATGTGACCTTGGATAATGTTAATGGCTATAATTAACATGCTGGTTGTGATTTTATAAAATGTTTTAATTGATTTAAAACACATGAACTTGTTCATCAACGGTTCATGAGGTAAGTGAAACCTATTTTGTTTTGAATTAATTATTATTATTAGAGATTTTGGTGTTTAACCATATATAACATATGTTGTGGATGTATGGTGGAAATTCATTCGTGAATAACCACATAAATATATATATATTAAATATATATTGCTGTGATTGGTGTATTTGGCTATAAAACAATGTTTAATGTGAAACTACATTTTATATTGTTTTGGCGTTGGTGTTTTGGTGTTGGTGTTTTGGTGTTGGTGTTTTGGTGTTGATGGATTTAGGTGAGAATACCTTGAATCCCTTCTGAGTTTGTCAGGTGGGCATTCTCGTGGCAAATAATGAGGGATAAATTACCCTAGGGAGCAAGACCCAAGAACAGTTAGAGCTCTAGTCTGGCGCCATCTAGTACTCATGACTGGCGTGTAATCATGAGTGAACACTACTATGGTGTTTTGTAGTGTTATAGATTAGAGGTTCATAGTATTCTCTCTTCTATCTGTCAAACAATTGACGTGTGAAAACTACTTTGAAATAAAGAGTTTTGGTGTGGTCACAGGTGGTGATTGAAACAGTTCTTTAAATAAAATAAAAGAATTGTGATTGTGATGTTATTGATGATTATGATTACCTTGGTTATACAAGGATTGTGGTGTGCTAATGAAAGTGCATGTGTTTATATATTATGTGTAAATGACATATTATACTGTGGACGTGGTTTACTCATACGAGCTTTAGAAAGCTTACCGGGTTGTTCTATGGTGAACCCGGTGCACTATTCAATGGTGTAGGGGAAAATCCTGGAGGTGGTAAAGACGGTGAGCAGGAAAATTAAGGTGTGGAGCAGGAGGCTCATTGGTGGTTCCATAGACTGTAAAGTGTGGTGTGAGAGTGTTGGTGAGTGTTAGACTTCCGTTGTGTGCAATAAACTCTAGGAACAGTTTCTGTAATATATGATTGTTCATTTATGTGAGTTTGTAATATAATATTTGACTCAGAAGAGTTGAGTCATTATTGACATTGTTGTTCGGAACAGTGGTGTTGTATCAAGAAAGAAAAGTTTAAATTTCTAGGTATTATTGTTGAAGGTTCCGAGCTTCGCGTCCCGGATTATTGGTCGTTCTGTGATTTTGCAGATTATTTGTTGTTGAAAATTCCTGGGCGTGACAACTAGACTGAAAGTTTATTTTTTTGATACGAACTAGACTGAAAGTTGATGACATAAATTTCTTAGGTTTCAGGGGGAAAAAAAAGGGCCAGGGACACAATCACTTTTGGTGAGAAGGAAGTTTCACTTAGGACTCCGTGGAAAACATTAGTCCTTTCACTTTTTTGACTTAGGCCATCTCCAACCCAAATGGGGTTAAACCCAAATTTATCCCCTTCAAAATACAACTATTCATGTATTGCCCGAACTCAAATAGTTTTTTCCTCTCAACCATGGAGACTCATAATTTGAGTCCGCAAGTTTATTAAATTGTTCAAAAAGAGTTAACTCCTAATTTTTTTTTCTTGTTAATTTTTCTTGACATTAATTTTGTTTCAACCTTCGCGAATTAATTTTCTGAAGATTTTAACCTAAAAAAATCCAAAATCCAAAATATAATTAATTTCACTTAAAAAAACAAATACAACATTTTATTTCATAGACTTTAATGAGGATTTATAGAGTTTGGAATGTGTTTTGGGGTTAGATTTGATTTATAATATTTGATTTATTTATTTTAGTTGTTGGATTTTAATTTTAACCATTGGATCATTTGTTTTTTGGTTGATCAAGTCACTTTTTAATCACAGCCGTTGGTTTAAACTAGCCATTACATTTGAAATAAATAAAAAATCAATTTGGCTGTTTGAATTGCAGCCATTAGATGGCAATGACTACAAACTCATCTTGCGCCATGTGTCAGCAACTTCCCAACAAGTAGCCTACATGGCTGGCCCACCTCCTCAATTTCTCTTGCTTTCCTTCACGTGCTGCAAGTTGCCTTCAGTTTGGGGCCCACAAAATTTTCCGCCCGGACTGGAAAGCTGGGCCAAATACCCCCCCAAAAACCAGTCTGCCCAAAATTCCCCCCCCTCCCTATACATGCGTTGGGGATGAAAACATGCCAAAATTTGAGATTTTTTAGGTTTAGCCTCTTGCATTGGAGACAGGGCCGGCCCTGGGCCTGGGCTGCGAGGGCGACGGCCATGGGCCTCCGAATTAGAAGGGCCACAAAATTTTTATATATTACCAAGAGCCCAAACTAAAAATAAAAATAAAAATAAAAAAACTTTCTAATTCCAGCCAAAAGACAATTGCACTGTTCCTCTTCTTCCCATAAAACAATTGCAGTCTTCCCAATTTGCACAGTTTCTCTTCTTCCAATAAACAAATTGCACGCTTCTCTCTTCCCATAACAAAATTTGCACGCTCCCTTCTCCCAAGTTCTCTTCACTATCAAACCCCACAAAATGCTATCTGGAGAGGTTCTTCAATAATAATCCCAGATTTCGAATTTTATTTGCAGCAGAGCTAAAAGAAAAGCTCTCTTCAATATCGTTGTCTTTGACCCAAAAGAAAAGCTCTCTTCAATATATTATTTCCAGATTTCTCTCATCCCTCTTTTATCTTTTTATTCGAATTGATCTATCCAAACAAATATTTGTAGATTTCTTTCTTCTACACCTAGAGAAGAAGACTCTGAAAGATTATCTGAGTGAGTGAAGATGATGATGTTCGTCAATAATAACCCCATATTTGAATTCTTTCCATTATCTTTATACATATTTTTTATATATTGAATTGTATGTATCTAATTATAATTTTTTATATCATTGCAGATGTGCAATATAGATCAATTGAAGTTAAAGCTCTGCAAGATTGAAGCTTTTTATTCAACTTAAGCATAAACCAGGTTGTATTGCCTTTTTTTTTGTTCCTTAAATTTAGTTTGTTTCCTTTGCTGGTTGTGTTTGGTTGCTTTGCTGGTTGTGTTTGCTGGTTGTGTCTTTCAGTTCTAGATGTAAGAGTTGCTGTAAAAAACGATGAGGAAACATGAGTCTGGCAGTCAAAAAAGAAATAAAATGAGGAAAATAGAAAAAATGATTCAAACTCAAAAAGGAGCTCTTGATAAGTTTTTTAAAGCTAGTTCTTCAATTGAAGATCCATAATGAATTAGCTAACGAATCACAACAACCAATTAGCCAGGAAGAAGAAATTATAGAAAATGAAGAGGTTGATGTCCTCATTGAGAATGAAAATAATCAAGAAGAAGTGAGAGAATGATATAAATGAACTGAATGTAGTTGGTGATCAATTTGAGAATGAAAATGAACTTGAAAGTTATGGTATAAACATTTTGAAAAAAATTGATTTGGTTAGCCAAAAAATTGCAATATGGAGATATGCAAATTGATGTTGCAATAAAACATTTGAAAGGGCTGGTCTCATATTTTGTAGATTATAAGGAAAATGGGTTCACATTGGCTCTACTTTATGCTAAAGTAGAAGAAAAAAAACAATTTGATGAAAATGACCATGAAGAGACATTTCAATCTGTTGAAGAATCTTTTAGGGTTAATTATTTTTTTGTTGTAGTTGATGCTGCAATTTCTTCTTTGAGGAGTAGATTTGAACAATTAGAAATATTTGAAGGCATTTTTGGTTTTTTGTTTGATCCTAAGAATTTACTTCAAATGAATTATAGTCACAGGAAGATCCTAATGATTTTGCTTCTCAAAATGCTAGAAGATCAAGAATTTTTCAATGATTGTTTGTATTTGTATTTTTAATGTTATTGCTTTTGTTTTTTGATTTGTAGAAGATGGAGTGGAAGTCAAAGCAGCTTTTTGTGTACAATTGAACCACTTGAAAACTAAGCCCAGTTGAAGAGCCACTAAACTACTTGAGAACTTTCGTTTTGTTTTGTTGAAATTTTAGAAGTTGTATGACCCTAAATATGATTTTTGTCGTTTATCATGTACTTTTCATTTTTTGTTTTAGTTGAATGAAATTATTCTATTTAAGTAAGCTTAGTTGTTTTCTGAGATTTTTCCCCCTATTCATAAAAAGAAAGAGGAATGAGCAAATTAAAAAAAAAACATATATACTAAGTGCCTCATTTAATATTTGCCCATGTGCCACCAAAATGTCAGGGCCGGCCCTGATTGGAGATGGCCTTAGGTGTTGATTCGAAAATCGTGGATTTGTTAAAACTATTTCTTTCCGGATTGTTTTCTTTTACTCCACACTTTGGTCACATCCATACTTTTTTTGGGTCAAAACAGTAATAATTCACCCTCTGACGATGTCTCCAGTCTGGTCAAAAAAGAAATAATTCACTCTCTCTCTCCCGTACAGCCCCCTGTCTTTCATCTGAACTTTCCTGAATTAATTCGGATTACTTGGATTTTGCAATGTGAATGCAACTCTATTAGAAAGGAGAGATGCATGTTAAGCACCATTCTTAATTAGCATTGATGCTCGGCTTTGATTTTTTTTTTTTAAATTTATAAAGAAAGATTAATTAGATGAAAAATTCATTTCATTATTGTGCAAAAACATAGAAACAGGAAAACCAAATAGCCAATTTAAGTTTTGATCATTTCTTAATTAGCAAATCCCAGTTATGTCTTCAATCCAAAGTTGCTCAAAGCTCAACTGAGCTCATCAGCAACACCATTAAATATGGCCTACGTCACAAATTAATCCCTATTAACTAACTACACAATTGCGTGTGTAAATCTTGTCATATCAAAACTGGAAAAAGCAAAACAAAAAACTGGATTTTCTCATAAATAAAAAGTTAAGAACTTGCTTGGAATTTTATAAGTACACCTTGGCACCCGATCACTTTGTTGAGAAAGGAAGTTTCCTTGAAATTTCCTTTCACTTTTTTGGTGGAAAACATTTGTCATTTCACTTTTGTAGTACATTGCCTCTACCAGAGTAACCAGACCCACTGGCTCTACCCCCCACAGAAAAAAGTAGAAAGCGTGTTCACTTCCTCTCTCTGTTTATTTTTGGTTGGATTGGTTCTTGTGGTTGTTTTCTTGCCAATTCTCTGGCTTTGTGATTTGTTAATTTGTTGTTCTGCTGAGCTATTGTTCCAGTTGGTGTGTTTCCCTTTCATTGATCTCGAGTTTGTTTTGCTGGGTATTTGCTTTCTGCCCTTCTTCTCTTCTGCTTAATACGTTTTCAATTACCAAAATAAAAATTAAATCTGCCATTTTTTTTTTTCACAGATCATTTTCTCTTTACGTATTTACTGAGTGTTTGCAGAACCAGATTTCCAGGAACTGTTTTTCTCCCATGGCCTTGAGCACCCAAAGAGCTTCTACATCTCTTACTTCAGCTGAATGGGCTCCTTCTCGATGGAAACATGATGTTTTTCTGAGTTTCAGGGGCGAAGACACTCGCAGGGGTTTTATCTCTCATTTAGACCGTGCATTGGCCTACTGGCAAGCAATGAGAACTTTCAAGGACGATCGAGAACTTGAAGTAGGAGCAACTATTTCTCTGGAGCTGTTGACCGCAATCAAAGAATCGTATCATGCCATCATTGTTCTCTCCCCAAATTACGCTTCTTCCACTTGGTGCTTGAATGAACTCTCAGAGATTCTTGAATGCATGGAAGACACCAAGAGAATTCTGCCAATCTTTTATGACGTGGATCCTTCCGATGTACGAAACCAAAAGGGGAGTTTTGCGGAAGCTTTCACTAAGCATGAAGAAAGGTTTAGTGGAGATGCAGAGAAGCTGAATCGGTGGAGAGCCGCTTTAAGAAAAGTTGCCAATCTCACTGGCTTAGATTCAAAAACTTATAAGTAAGCATGCGTCCATGAACAACTTGTGTGTGTCTTAACAAGAGCCCTACTTGGATGTTATATTTATGGATTAATGGTTATTTTTGATACTTTGTAGGTCAGAAGCAGAGCTTGTCGATGACATTGTCAAACGTGTGTGGAAGAAAGTGAATCCTACAGTCACGTTGTTAGATTCTCAAGAGAAGTTAGTCGGAATTGATTCTGCACTTGATCAACTACACTTGCATTTAGCTCCCGAAGAAAATGATGTCCGCTTTATAGGGATATGGGGGATTGGCGGGGTAGGCAAAACAACCCTTGCTAACCTAGTTTATGAGAGAATTTCCCATCATTTCGAGCATTGCTGTTTTCTACATAATGTGAGAAAGAAGGAGCTTTCTGATCTACAAAGACAACTTCTTTCCCCACTTTTGAAGGGAAACCATATTTGGGATGAAAGGGAGGGAACCGTTTTCATTAATAAAGTTTTAAGGAATAAAAAGGTTCTCCTCGTACTTGATGATGTGGATCAATTACACCAACTAGAAGTACTGGCTAGAGATAAAATTTTGTTTGGTGTAGGGAGTAGAATTATCATCACAACTAGAGATAAACATCTACTTGTTCAGCATGGTACAACAACCTTTAAGGTCGAGCTCTTAAAGAATGATGAAGCTCTTGAGCTCTTTAGTCGACATGCCTTTAAGAAAGATCAGCCCGAGGAAGGTTTTCAGGAACTGTCCCAGCATTTCCTATATTATGCCAAAGGCCTTCCATTAGCTCTTAAAATTTTGGGGCGTGCTTTGTATGGGAGAGGTCAAGATGCATGGAATAGTGTGTTGCATAATCTAAAGAAAATTCCTAATCCAACAGTTTTTCATTCACTCAAAGTAAGTTATGATGGACTAGAAGAGATGGAGAAGAAAATTTTTCTGCATGTTGCGTGTCTGCATAGAGGGAGGGATAAAGAGCAAGTTATTCACATACTAGACGGGAGCCTTAACATTTCCAGTCTTATTGAGATAGATATTCTTATTGAGAAATCTCTCTTAACTATTGAGAAAGTCCACTTTGGTAGCAACATTGTTGAGATGCATGATTTGATACAAGAAATGGCAAGGGAAATTGTTCGTCAAGAGTCTATCCAAGAGCCTGGTCGACGCAGTCTTTTGTGGCATCGCGATGATATCTCTGATGTTATCATGAACAATATGGTAAGAAGTTATGTAGAAATATTATTTTTGGAAGAAAATATGTCATTTCTTTTAAAAACATGTTAGACTTGAATGTGCAATTACCTTTTCATTTTTTTATTAATTATTAGGGAACCGGAGCAATTGAAGCCATTGGCTTGCATTTGCCGAAATTAGAAGAGGTGCATTGGAATTGTACTGAAGCCTTCTCTAAGATGCACGGATTAAGACTTCTTGAATTTGATAATGTGATCGTTTCTTCAGCCCCAAAAGATCTTCCAAATTCCTTAAGAACTATCAGTTGGAGTTGGTACCCATCTAAATCACTCCCATCAAGTTTCGAACCACGTTTCCTTGTTGAACTAACGATGTGTCGTAGCAAACTTGACCAGCTTTGGGATGGAGCAAAGGTGAGAGATTATTGAAATATGGCGTTTTATAATTCTTTTATATATACATAATTTGGATATAATTGTAACTTGTTCAACTAAGTAATTATTATTATTTTACAATTTTTATAATTCTTTTATATATACATACAGGTTTTGCCAAACTTGACATTTATGGACCTTAGTTACTCTGATCAATTGACGAGTACCCCAGATTTCACAGGCATTCCAAATCTTGAGGTTTTGTTGCTAGAATTTTGTACCAGTTTAGTTGAGGTTCACCCCTCTTTTGCAGTTCTAAAAAAGCTGAAATATTTGGTACTTATGGGGTGTAGAGATCTTAACAGTCTCCCAAGTGTGGTGGAAATGGATTCTCTTGAACAGTTTAATCTCTTTGGCTGCCCAAAAGTGAAAAACATTCGAAGATTTGTGGAACAGCTGAATGATAAAATGGATTCTCTTTGTTTACATGGGATTGCTATTGAGCAAATACGTCCATCAATTGAACACCTTGTCGGCCTTAAATACCTGGGTTTGACAAACTGCACAAAAATTAACAAAATGGTGGTGTCTTCTCTAAATCGTTTCACGTCTTTGGAATATTTAGATTTGAGTTTTTGTAATATTGGTGAAGGAGCCATCCTTGATGATATTGGCTGCTTGTCTTCTTTAAAACACTTGGATCTTTGTGGAAACGATTTCGTTAGCCTTCCCTCAAGCATTAGATTCCTTTCTAAGCTTGAGAGTCTTGGATTGAGACATTGCAAAAGGCTTGAGCGATTGCCAGATCTTCCGCTAAATATAAAAGCTTTAAACGTATGCGATTGTATTTCCTTAAAAAGGTTGCCAGATCCATCAAGGCCAGGAGCCAATTTGTATGATTTTGAGCTTTTTTGTCTTAATTGCTTCAAATTGGTTGAAGAAAAAGACTGGATTAATGCAATATTTGAAATGATAAGGAGAGCGGCCATTGAGGTATTTACTCTCTCGTGGAATATTATAGTTTTCTTTCCCTTTTAATTTTTATTTTGGTGAAAAGAATATAGTTTTCTTTTCTATAATAAATAAATATAATTTCGACCAAAAAAAAAATAATGGTAATTCTTTTGTTACAGGGAATGCTCTTAGAAAATAATGGTAATTCTTTTGCTCCAGTGAGCTGTATTGAATGCCCTGTATTTGGAATTCTAGAGTGGTTCGGTAATCCAAGTGTGGGAGATTCAATAACTGTGGAGCTGCCTCTCCTTCCACACCGATCAAATAGCAGCGACTGGGTTGGGATTGCTTTATGTGTTGTTGTTGATGATTCTGAATATTTTGATAGTCCCGCATCCCTTCTTGGATATGAGTCTTTCGAAATAAAAGTTCGATCATCTCAGAGATATTTGGATTTTAACCCTTATTACTTTCCTGCCGGGAATCTTGTGTCAGACCACCTTTGGGTTTTTTATTTGACTCGCGATCATCCAAGCCTCACGGATGCCTCAACCAGTCATCGGTTTTCGTTCGAAACGTATTATTGTTCAAATATAGACTCAGGTTTGGAAGAACTCAAAACAAGCTCGATTATAAAGGAATGTAGGGCCCGTTTGGTGTACAAGAGTGATTTGGAAGAATTCAGCCGTTTGATGTACTGTGACGAGGCAGGTACAATTGGTAGTGGTGGAAGTGGTAGCTCTGATGAGGACGATGAACCAGTCGGCAAAAGATGGAAGAAAGTCTAGATTATTTTGTGCACGGTGCAATCATTCAATTAGGTCTCAAAATAATACTTGAAAAGGTAATGACGACGATGGTCAATCCTCAGAATTCATCTCAGTAAGTCACCTTTTCTTTTCATTTTTCTTTTGAGCTACTGTTTAATTTACTCTGAAACTTGTCAATCTGACTGACGGAAGGACACTATCTATCTATCATTGTTTAGTAAAACTTGTCTCATCTAGTTTCAAATTTGATGAAAAGCAAGCAATGCATTGGTGGCATTCACTAAGTTTCAAATTTGATTGCATCTTGTTTGTATAGTTTGCAGGATATGCTGTAATTTAGTGCTATTTCAATTGCTGTGTCAGATAAGTAAGGTGTCTGTATGCCATGAAAATGCACACTCTGAATGAACATTTGCAGATGTTGCCCAACTGAAGCATTTAGAACTGCACACTACTGAATGGACATCAGATTTTATTGGTAACTCTGGAGGTATCTAGTTGTGCTTAAATAAAATGGTTTCCGCATACTGTTAATGTTGTGCTCTAAGAATATAATCTTACTAAGTAGTTTTGTCTGAAAATTTACTAAGCCTGCATATAGCTACTTTTATCAATGTGTTAATTAAAAATGATAATTTATCAAACTTTTGCTATAGTGAAATAATGTGTGGAAAAATGTTAGTATGGTTCTGAGTCTTCTGACCGTAGTTACCCAAATCGCTCACCCTCCTTACAAATTTCGAACTGGATCACCCGAATCATGGTACGTTAGCGTTCAGAATGATGCATTTGGCTAACCAACACTCATAAGGATTAGAACAATACATGAGCGACCTTGCTGCCCAAACTCGATTGGTTGTTCCAATCATCAACTTAATAGGGTGGTGGGACAGCGATAGAGGGAGCCATGAAAAGAAAGAACCATGGAGAGAAAGCAATGGAAAGAGAGAGCCATGGAAGTAGAGAACAATGTGTTAGAATATTTAGGCCTCGAGTAAATGAACATTTTCAGAGCAACCGTTCAATGCTGTGCTACCAAACTGTTGCTATAGTGAATTAATGTGTGGAAAATGTTAGTATTGTTCTGGGTCTTCTGACCAAAAGAAAAAAAGGAGAAAATAGTTAATAATGACGAAAGAATGTGTGTGAAAAATCTAGGAGAAAAGGATGAAAGAATAAGAGGGAGAGAGAATTGTAATTATTGTACGTATATTTCCTCTGTTTCCACTATATTGAAATGAGTATAGTATTTCCTATTATATACAGCTTCGGTAGATTTCTCTAGAGCTAAGGTTATTTACAAGGAATATGGAGATATGGACAAGTGTAGGCTTGCTATTGAATCAGCCGTTTTCCTTAGAGTTTCTAAAGGAATGTGAGTGAAGGAAATTTGCTGCATTATTTTGCTTGCTCATTGCTGCTTTACGATTATAGCTGCTTTTGGATTTTGCAGCAGGCGTGTAAATTTGCATCTTTGCTGTTATTTAAATTTATTTCGATAGAAAATCAGGAAGGGAAAGGAGAGGTGGTTAGTTCATAAGGGAAGAGAGAATAACAGAGAAGGAGCGGCAAAAGGAAATGGGAGTTTTAGCTTTACAACAAAATTAGCAGAAGTGGAGCAATTAACATAATTAAATTTTGAAACATAGCCTAATGGGGTAAAGTAAAATCAGCTTATTTTCGTTGCTAATTGCTTATGTTGTATTTTATAAATCCTTTCTTAATTTCTTTTCAGTTCTCTTGGAAAAACAGTTGGCATTATCGGCTTGGGAAGAATTGGCAAAGCCAGAGTTGAAGTACTAGGAATACTATCTAAGTTCCATGGAGTTAGTTGGTTGTGTGAACTCTGATCACTTCTGAGGAGACCAACGACATTGTCAATTTTGAAGTCATCGATGGTTGCTTTCCAAAGGGTATTCTCGTTAACATTGGAAGAGGCCTTAATGTTGATGAACCTGATTCTCTGCACTGCTGGATGGTTTCTGCTGAAATGGTTAGTAACTGAAGCATTTAGAACATGGTTGGTAACTTGGGAGGTATCTTATTCTGCTTGAATGGTTTCTGCTGTAGGTTCAAGTCCACTCCACATGTTGTATATGTTTGATACAGTTGGGCAGGTCATCCCCAAATTTGAGATTTTCTTTAACTTCAAGTTGTGCTACTTCAACCAATGTGTTAATTAACATGGATAGTTTCTCAAGTCTCCTATGTTGCTAACAGAAAACAGCATATCCTTTTTCCTTCTGCACTTACCTCTTCTTTTGGTGTTTTCCTAAATTGTTTGTCCTTTTACTACGTTCGAGATATATTCTGAGTGGATGGTCCTTGCTTAGGACTTGGATTAACTTGTTAATTTCAATGTGTTAGGATATTTACTTCATATAGGCCTCGAGTAAAATAACTATTACTTCATATAGGTGCTCAAGTTGTAGAAAAACAGTGTTGGCTTGTTCTGCAAGGCTGGTGGATGGAGGACATATCAGCATAAAAGCTTTCTGGCCTCCCCTTTGTTATCTCTGCAAGTGACAAACTTGTTGGAACTCCTCTACAAGTTTGGCCTTTTATGCTCCTTGTGGCAATGACCTTTCTCTTGTAATGATCAAACAAATAAGAAAAGGAAATGCAAATATGGGGAAAGACAAATGCAGCTAAACCTCCCAATCCATGAGCCATCTCCACTATCCTCTTTTTTCTTTCATGAGAATGATCAACAGGGATGCTGTTGATAATTGAATCATCTGATGAAGAGCACAAGTGGATGAGACCCAAAAGCCTTGAATCTCCACCTATTCACAATGTGAAATTGACCATGAAGGGCAGAATCTGTTGCATTATCTGCAATGGCAGTAAGTGAGTAGTCAAAGCATAAGACTACAACAAATGAGGATGTAGCTTTCCTCTCGGTTTGTACTAGTAGTCTATGATTCTTAATATATTGTGCACATGTCTCAGTAAAAAATTATTTTTGTTATGTAATTCTAATCTTGGAACCTCAACTTCCTTCATTGTATCAGAGCTTATTGTGTTGAGGCCCAATAACCACACATGCTCTGACGTCACCTAATATGCGTTGTCTGCATGTTAGCTAGGCTTCCTGCATTAAAAAGTTAAGGGACATAACTTGGGTTCAAAAGGAGTTCGGCTACTCTCCCATTGCTAATTAGTTTTGATGTAGAACCTCAACTTCCTTCACACCAATGATACTGAGACCCAGCGTATTGGGTTGTAGGACTTTTTTTGGGTCGAATTATTGTGTTTTAGGATAGGACTATGAGCTCTTCACATGTGAGGTTTTTAATGTTACTTAAAAATGGACAGATGTATCTAGGCTTATTATCACAAAACGTCCCTGACGTTTACGAAACTATCACATTGCATCCTTAAAGTTTTTTTGTATCACTCATGGTCCCTAACGTTAATATAGGTACTCTTAAATAGTCCTTCTGTCAAAAAAACTGTTAAATCAAGGGATATAATCGTCAAATCAATCCAAAATTATAAATAAATAAATTTTTTATTTCCTTCCTTTTTCTCTTTCTTTTCTTCTCTTATTCTCTCTCTCTTTCTCTTTTTTTTCTTTCTTTTTTTCTTATTTTTCTCCTTTTCTCTCTTTCCTCCTATTTTCTTCTTCTTTTCCTTCGCTGTTTCTTTTTTTCTCTTTTTCTTCCCCTTTCCTTCTTTGGGAAAGCTTCACACTTAACCTCTCCAATGGCGACTGAAGCACCAGAGCAAGTCCCCCAAGCTGATGGAGTCCAATCTCTTTCAATTTCCGAGGCTTCACCATCCAACTCTTCAAATCCAACCATCCAGTAAGCTTCTCTCGCTTTTCTTATCATTTTCTTATCATTTCCAATTTTTTCCGTTGATATGAACTTACTTCAAACTTGTGGGTGTGATTTGGTGAAGAATGAGTTTGGAGGAGAAGTACCAGATGTTGAGGAGCGTGGGAGAGGAATGTATTCAAGAGGACGAGCTTCGGAATTTGCTGGCTCATAAGTCCGAATGATGGGTTTGAACCCTTCGTTTGAATGCATATTGCTCAGGTGTTTTTTCAAATTTTCTTTAACAATCATAAAATTCATAACACATAATTGATGTTGATTATATATCTGTAAATTTCAATAGTTGATTTTGAACAAGAATTGATACTTTTTGTGGAGATTAGATACTCAAATTGAGATTCTGCAGTGTGTTCTTCTCGTGTATTGATTATTTGGATTGCAACGGACTTTCTTGTGTTTTGAAAGAATAATGTTTTCATTATATCATTGTGGTTCAAATGTGCTGTTGTGTAGGGAGTTATGAAGACGATAAATGTGAACAAGATGACCTCTGCTGGCTGGAGAGTGAAAATATGGATGCAGATTGGTTTGCAATGCTAAACAATAAGATGGGGGGTGATTTGAAAAAGATAGAGACTGTTGGGCGCTACATGATAGAGATATGGAGGGCTGCTGGGATGAATTTGGACAATGGAAAAGTTGAGTTTTTGTGGTCTTTAAAGGAGATTAATGCGAAAGCATATGAGTACCTGGCCTCGTGTGATGGACATAGCTCAAAAGAATAATCTTAAAAGGATAATTAGGGACAGAGAGGAGGAAAGAGAGAAAAGGAGAAAAAGAAGAAAAAATGAAAGAAAAAAAAAAGAGAAACAGAGAGAGAGAGAGAAGAAGAGAAGAAAAGAACCGAGGGGGGGGGGGGGGGGGGAGAAAGAAGAAGAAGAAAAAAGAAAGAGAGAAGGGAAGGAAATAAAAAAGTATATATTTTATAATTTTGGATTGATTTGACGATTATATCCCTGAATTTAACAGATTTTTTGACAGAAGGACTATTTAAGAGCACCTATATTAACGTTAGGGACCATGAGTGATACAAAAAAAATTTAAGGATGCAATGTGATAGTTTCGCAAACGTCAGGGACGTTTTGTGATAATAAGCCATGCATCTATAGTAATGGCGTGGGGACTTTTTTGATTTCTGGGAGGTTTTTAAGAGTCTTTGATTGAAAGCACCGGTGGTGCAAAAGAATGGGATTTCTGGCTTCTCTTCCATTCTTAAAATTTCATTTTTGTTTTAGATCTGTTTATCTGAAAGAAAGGGGTTGCCTGGGTGCAAAAGGACGGCGGTGATTCCCTCGTTTATTTTTGTTTCAGATATGTTCATTTTGATTATATTGGTCATTGGACGTGTTCAGCTCTTTCTTGGTGATTCCCTCGTTTCTTCTTCCGTGTATTTTGGCCTTGTTTTTGTGGAAATTGTTTTGGCACCACCAGTGTACAGTACAACAATGTTTCATCATTGATTGTTTGTTTGTATTGATTCCTTCTTATTAATAATCTTTAAAAAGTAGAGAGCTTAAAAGGTGAAGCATTCCCAAAAAATAAAATAAAAAACAAAACTGTTTTGAGGGTTTTTTGGTGAAGCTCCCTACTAAAATAGTGTGGGACCCTAACTATAACTCCAATATGCTTTTTTTTTTTGGGAAATAGCGGTATATGCCACCAAAATTATAATCTCAATTAAAAATACCACTACTCCCCAATTTTTGTACAACTATCACCTATAAATATAAAATTATTGTCCACTTATTGCTGAATTTTCACAAGTTCAGAAAGTTTGTTCTCTCTTAGGTCACTCAGCTCTCTCTCTCTCTCTCTGGCACAACTCTCTTTCTCTTTGGTTTCTGTCTAACGCAGCTCTCTGTGTCTCTCTTGGCTCCCTCTCTCTCTAGCGCAACTCTCTGTCTCTCTCTTTGCTCTCTTTCTCATACCGCAACTGTTTCTCTCTCTCTTTCTCCCTCTATTCGGTCTCTTGCTCTCTGTTTGGAATCGGAACCCCTCCCTTTAGGTATGTCTTCTGAATAGCTGCTTGCAACCTTGAAGCTTTAGTGGATTGCCGACCTCGAAAAGGTAGTGTTGATGGTTATTTTCTTAAAATTAGTGGGATTATGTTAAATGAGTTATATTTTGATTGTTTGGGTTTGTGTTAAATTCGTTTTGGCTTTAATTGCTTTGGGTTAGGTTTTGTTGAATATTCATGCTCAGTCATCTGGGTTTGTACCAATTGCACTTAGATTGGTCTGGATATGTGAATCTTGAAACTTGGGATTTTCCATTTGATGTAGTATATCTGTATAGTGTGATTGCTGATGTGTTACTGGTGTAGTGCCTCTTGCGTTCCTCTTATTTCACTGTCGTATTGCTGTTATGTTGATGTTATATTGCTATTATATTGTTTTTATATTGTGATTATATTGCTATTGTATTGTATGGTTATTGTGGTTATATTGTGTTAATGAAATGTTGTTTTGTCATGGTCAGAAATGGAGACAATTGTTATTCTCGTGTGCTACAATGGAAAATGGGTCACCTCGAAGAAGTGCAAATATGAAGGGGGTGAGTCAAAAGGCTTAATAGTTCCACGGACCATCAAATTTGCTGAACTGTTGGACCGCGTGCATCAGATTGGTAATACAAACAGCAGCGAAGACAAGGTTAGCTTAAAATTCTCAGTTTTGGTGGCCTCGAATGAGTGGAAGCACATAAAGATTGAGGACGATGATGATGTAAAATTTTTTATGAAGTACAATTCTGAGGTAACACCTTCAAAACTAGCTCCCTTACTCATGAGTATAGAAGATAAAGGACTGAGAAATGATGTAGTTGATAGTATGCATATCACGACAGATAGTAGTCGGATGGGTCGTTCTTCATTTGCCATTGTTGAAAGCAATGAAGTAACTTGGAATAATACAAATGGCACTGATGTGGGAGGTGAAGTAGGGACAGATTTTATGGATATGATTGATTTTAGCGAGGTGGATCAGATGCATGGTGGTGATAATGGTCCTGAAAGAAATGAAGTGTCAGTGTACTCTACCCCTCCTATTTTGGGCTGCTTGAACACATCTGCCCAACTGCCAATAATGCGTTTAGGAGGAGAATCTGAACCCATTCGTGAACATTATTCGAATGCAATAGGTGAACAGAACCGGTACAATGAAGCCGGTGTAAATGATGGAGAAGCATATTTGGATGGGGGGTTTTCGCGAAGTGATTGGAATCCGAAAATTAAGTTGGGCAAATTTTCTCTACTAAGAAAGCATTGTTGACGGAGTTACAGTTGATGGCATTAAGAGGCCACTTTGAATTTAAGGTGCAATCGTCTTGCACTAAGAGGTTGGTTGTGGTTTGTTGTCAACGTCCATGCCCATGGCGAGTCCGAGCATCGAGATTTGGAGATAACAGCTTCATGATTGTGAGGTGTACAACTGTCCATGAATGTGATTTGAGGGTTGTAAGTGACAACCATCGTCAAGCAACTTGCAGCACTTGTAGCCACTTCATTTAAAAGGAAGTTTAAGGATTCTCGGACAATATACACACCAAGTGACATTATGAGAGATGTGAAACACAACTTTGGTTTCAGCATCCATTATTCGAAAGCTTGGAAAGCAAGGGAGTTAGCTCTATTGTCCATTAGAGGATCAGCGGAGGAGACATATTATATCCTTCCAGCTTATTGCTATGAATTGGAGCGTATGAATCCCGGCACAAAAACACACATCCAAACAGATGAGAACAATCACTTTGTGTATTTATTTATGGCGGTTGGCGCATGTATTGGAGGGTTTCGTTCTTCCATGCGCCCAGTGATAGGCGTGGATGCCACTCATTTAAAATCCAAGTACAAGGGTGTTATGTTTGTAGCAAATGCATTTGATGGTAATCGAAATATATATCCTCTTGCTTTTGGGATCGGGGATTTGGAGACGGATGCATCATGGCATTGGTTTTTCACTAAACTTCATGAAGCCATTGGTGAGTGTCCCAATCTTGTTATTATTTCTGATCACAATGTTAGCATAGAGAATGTGTGGAACAAAGTTTTTCCAACGGCGCAACATGACATATGCTTTTATCATATGAAGGGGAACATGAAACGCACTTGCAAGTTGAAAAAGCATGATCACATACTTATGCACTTTGAGAAGGCTGCGAAATCTTATTCCATTGCTGAATTTCATTGTCATTTTCGCAAGATCAAGCGAAAGGAACATGTTGCTCAATATCTTGAAGAGGCAGGGTTACATAAGTGGTCTAGAGCTCACATGGATGGACGCCGCTACAATGTAATGACAACAAATATTGCGGAGTCAATCAACTCAGTCCTTAGGTTTGCAAGGATGATGCCAGTGGTTCATTTGATAGGGGAAATTATGAATCTCCTTGTGAAATGGTTCACCGAACGTCGTGACTTGGCTTTGAATTGCACAACAACATTGTGCCCCAATTTTGGAGAGAAGAAGTTGAGGAACAGGTTGGAGGATGCTGCAAGGATGAATGTGGTTAAAGTAAATAATGCACAGTATAATGTTTTGGACGGTTATATGGACGGCCTCGTAGATTTGACGAACAACAACGTTGTAGTTGTAGAAAGTTTCAGCTTGAGCAGCTACCTTGCAAGGATGTAGTTGCAGTTTGCCGCTTCTTGAAAGTAAATGTATACTCAAAGGCTTCTCAGGATTACACTCGGAAAATTTGGATGGATGCTTATTCGGATAGCATCTACCCGGTACAGCCTCACGGAAGGTGGGATATTCCTGAAGATGTTCGAAGTCAAGTTGTGCTGCCTCCCATGGCAAGGGTCATGCCAGGCAGACGAAAGTGTTCGGACCACTTTGCAAAACCCAAGGAGGTGTCGTATAGCAGTGTAGCTCGGAAGTCCAGTGTCGTATCCACAGAGAGCGGTGTAAAGATAGCAGAGCTGAAAAAGAACAATTATGATTGAAAAGTAGATTTATGCAAGATTTGATTTCAAGAAAATTCAATTGATTAAAACACTAAGGCATTGGGGTTCCACTTTTAACATAAGCATGCAACTCTTAATAATTTGATCCACAAAATATTTTCCAATGTAGTTGTTCAAAATAATTAAAGCTCTTTTTAATTTCCTTTAGAAGTATCCTAAGCATAACTTGTACCAATGGCAACAAACTATCAAAAAATAATCTTCATCAAAATTCTATTAATCTTTAGTAATTCTCTTCTCTTTTAAAAGCATGAAAGTTTTTACTACACAATGGGAAAAACATGATTGAACCCATGAAATAGATTATCAAACATTCATCAATTAATTAAAAAGAAAACTAAAAATTCCATTTGAACAAAAACTACAAATTCACATTAAAGCTTAAGTTTGGATCAAACTAATAAAAATTACACACTTATATTAAAAGCTTTCCCCCTAGCCTTAGCTAGGGAGTTAGTTCCCCATAAAATAAAACTAAAACAGTAATTTAGAACTAGAAGAATTGGAGGAAGGAGAGAGAGCTCAAGAGAAGATTGTGAGCTTTGTCTGTTTTTCCATCTTGCAGCAATGCTCTATTTATAGGAATGGGAGCTGCTCTTTGTTGCTTCAATTGTATCATACTTGATTAAACTATTATCCTATCATGCCATTGCCATAGCCTTCCTCTTCTTTAATTCTTCAATTGATGCTCCACTTACCTTGTTTATTCACTCTAGTGCTGGCAGCACCCTCCAAATCTCCATCCTTATTAGTTTGGCTGCCATACTTCAATGCTTTTGTTTTATTAATATCAATGTCATCACCACTTCTTCCTTTGATAAATCTTCTTTGGCAAGTGCTGATCTTCTTGCTGCCATTTACCTATTAGCTTTCATTTCTTTATTTGTTCTTTCAACAAATGAGTTGCGTATGCCATGACACCATATGCTAGTAAAACACAAACTTTCTTTCCATTTGCAGCAGCCACCCTTCATTTCCTTTGACTGGTGCATTCATTTCTTCTTGTTCTTTCCTTTATGTTTTGGTGCGGCACTTCACTCTTCTTTTCAAAATCCAATAGTAATTGCTGCACTTATTATTAACTTGTTGCAAATCTCACCAAGAGCCTACAAAGAAAAAGTAGTAATTTTAATTTCCAATACTTTTATTAGCATAATGCCCAAATTTATAAAAACCAATCTTTAGCCTAAATAGCTCAAAATCAAATAAATTACAGCACTAACAAATATATATTTAGGGATAAAACTTGTAATAATTATGTGCTCATCAAATACCCCCAAACCTATAATTTGCTAGTCATCGAGCAAACTAAAATGAAAAACTAAGCATAAATGAAAACTAACTAAGCCACTTTCGCAGGGATCTCGATTGCATTTAGCGTATGCAATAAGCCTTTAAACCCCTAGGTTGCCCTAGTGGACGAGTTATAGTCTCGTGAGGGTTTTCAGGGATGATACCCACAAACATCTGAAATTTTAAGTAACTCTCCTGCCAAATCATCATCAAGAATGTTAAAACTCAAAAACCAAAATTCTCAATTCATGAACAAATTTAAAAGAGCGAACACAAATCCAAAACTTTAAGTTCTCCCAGTCTAAAGTCAAAGTCATTTATCACCAATAATAAACTTTTCATTTGCTTTCTTTGGTGTAAAGTGAACTAACACAATTGAGAAGACAAAAAATCAATCATAATCACACCATCCTTGCTATCGTAGATTTTTTTATTTTTTAATAATAAATATATACATGCTATTATGTGGACTGTGCAATGTTTAGCTCCCTTAAGCTTTCTAATTAACCCATGTAGCAAGTGTTAGGCCAATGACTCTCAAACACAAAGGCTTTAAGGCATTAGGTGTTGAAACACCCCGATGAGCTTAATAACTCCAGTTAAACAGGCTACAAAGCTAAACAAGTCACACATGCATTTTTATTTATTTATTTATTTTTATTTTTAAGAACTTCACGGTTTGACGCGAACACACACTCCTGATTAGGCAAGAGGCCCGGTTACTAAGTGAAAGTTCTCTTTTTATTATTTTTTTTTAAAGACAACAAAGATAAATACAATCAATCTCAAACTCTATCTTCTCAAGCGCATTAGTGTGAGTGTGAATTTTTCAAAACCTAGCTCATAAATCATTCATTAAGTAGAAATAAATGAAAAAAACTAAAGACTGGATTAGTTATCGTATCGCTCAAGTGTTCTCAATTTTAAACTCATGCATGAATATCAAATCTCAATTTAATGCAAATATATTTCGATTACAACAAGTATAGAAGTTTTTTTTTTTTTAACAAAATTTACAAACAAACAAATTGCCAAAAATAATTCCACTTCCCCCCAACTTGAATGAAACATTGTCTTCAATGTGTTATAAAAGAAAAATACGAGAGACATGTTGGAACGAAATTATAACGAGTGGGATAGAAGTCACCTAAATGCTGAAAAGTCTTTGAATAATTTTCTCCCTGAAAATAATTAGGTTTAGAAATGGATACCACAGGAGAAGTGTCAACTTTAGTGTTCGGCAAAGACTTAGGGAACAATTTCACTTTCACTTTAGGAGCCTCATTTACACTTGACATCATAGGCTCATCATATAAAGGTGGAAGTTTGTCAATTTTGGGTTTCCAGCCAATCCCTTCTTGTACTTGTAAAGAATCAAATAATGAACCAATTTCAGTAATTTGTGAATTTCTTGTTAAATTAGAACCATTAGAATTAATTTGAAATTTTTTTGAACAAGAAACAACACTACTTTTCGCAAATTGATCATGCGATAAAGTTGAGATAGAATTCACAGATTTCAGGTTCATCTTCCTCCCCAGATGACTGTTTATAAACATTAAAAACATTAACTTCCATAGTCATATTTCCAAAACAAGGTTTCATGACTCCGCTTCTGCAATTAATGTTAGCATCACAAGTAGCCAAGAAAGGACGTCCTAAAATCACAGGAATTTGATTATCAGAATTTGAAACATGTGCAGTGTCCAAAACAATAAAATCAACAGGATAATAAAATTTGTCCACTTGGACCAACACATCTTCAATAATCCCTCGCGGTGTCCTCACTCATTGATCAGCCAATTGCAAATTTACCTTTGTAGGTTTAAGCTCACCAAGACCTAGCTGCAAGTACACTGAATAAGGCAATAAATTTACACTGGAGCCCAAATCAAGTAATGCACGATCAATAAAATTATTTCCAATTACACACGAAAGAGTAGGACTTCCAGGGTCTTTATATTTTGGAGGAATTTTATATTGTAACAATGCACTCACATGTTCAGTTAAAAATTCCTTTTTCTTCACTTGATGCTTTCTTTTGATTGTGCACAAATCTTTCAAAAATTTAGCATAGGATGGAATCTGTTTAATAGCAGCTAACAAAGGAATATTCACTTTGACCTCTTTAAAGACATCTAAAATTTCAGAATTTTGACTCAATTTCTTTGGAGGATTTAAAGCTTGAGGAAAAGGAGCAGGAAAATGATATTCAGTTGATTCATTCAAGTTGGACATGTTAAGTTCATCATTATTCTTAGGTTTTTCAACTTCCTTACGTGAAGGTGTGTTGTTAATTATTTTACCACTTCTAAGAGTAATGACAGACTTTACATGCTCAAGTGAAGATTCACAAGAATTGGCCCCTTTTGGATTTGGTTGAGTGTTGGCAGGAAATTTTCCTTTTTCATTAACAGTCAAAAAGTTAGTCAACTTGGAAATTTGACTATTAATTTCTTTATTTTCTTCAACCAATTGACCAAGCAAAGTATCATACCTTTGATTTTGCTTCTGTTGTTCATGCATAAATGTGTGAAGAATATCGCTCAAAGATGGCCTAGCATTGAATGCATTAGGTGCTTGAAACTGATTATTGGAAGAATTCATGTCATTTACATGAGGTTGTGAATCATTACTCCAACGAAAGTTTGGAAGATTCTGAAATTGGCACTTAGGTGAAGAGGGGTAAATTAAAAACCAATCTAACGGACTCAACAATATTCACACACTTTTAACTTAACCAGAGACAAATATAACTAGTCAACTACTAGTCATAAAAACTAGCAACAAGCACACACACAGAGCATATCAATATGTACCTGCAAGCCTAGAGAATTACTAGTGACAACCTAGGCACTCATAAGGACCCATCAATCTAGGCATCCCCTGTGCTAGCAACAACTATGGTGGAAGTGTGTGAAAAACATTATCATCAAGTAAATACCAAACAGCAGATAATGATGACTAGTCAACCACCAATAACAGAAACCCAGAAAAATTACAGATATGCAAACCAGATTTTGTTCACCCAGAAACCCACCATTGGGAAAAACTGGAGGTCATCAACCGACCAGGCAATCCACTAAGTAGAAAAAGATTCTTACAAAGGAATACAAGCAAGCTCAAGCAAAACCTAGATCTATTTAGGAAGATGAGCTATACCTCCTTTGTGCAATCTTCTTCTCCAACTTAGCAAAGCTTGAAGCTCAGTTCCTCATGGCAATGACAGCTCCTTCTCCAGCTCGTTCATCCCATGGCACTAGCTTGCAAGCTCCAACTAAATTCGAAACCAAAATTTGGATTCAAAGGAGAATGACCAATTTCTTCAAGAAACCATACTCTTGAAGAAATCAATCTTGAATCTGACCTAGATATAAATGAGAGAGTGTTTTAATTAGCTAGATGCAGATTTTCATTTTTCAAATGCAGTTTTCAAAAAGAAACAATTTGGAAAACTCAAAGATGAAAAATATGAAGATGGCTCTTGAGGAAGAAGCAAAAGTTTCCAAAGAAACTTTCCAAAACTTGCCTACAAAAGTGACGGCTCCAAATGAGCAATTGGTTTGCTTTTTAACTAAAATTCCTAGGTTAGAATCGTACAATGGCAGTAGGGAATTTCGCATAATAGGACAAAATAGATGGGTAGAGTCCAGCTGGAAACGGTGAGCTGGAAACAGTGAGCTGGAAATCACACTAAGCAGAGGTTGACTAGTCATCATTTTATGAAATCAATTTAATGCAATGATGCAATGCATAATTTACCTTTGTCAAATTGCAATGTAGAGAAGCTATTCTTAATCTAAACTTGAGCTTGATAAAAACAATAAAAATCCTATTACAAAATTGTCAAGGGAAGCCAAAAGAAATACTCAAAATTCATACATTAACAATCTCCCCCTTTTTGGCTTTCCTTGACAACACACTCTCTAAATACACTCAACCCAAAACCAACTCATAGCGATGTACCTGCAAGAACAACCAATCTCCCAGGCACACAAACAAGCATATTATATCACAGAAATTAAAACAATATGCAATATGGGGTTGAAACAATATGCAATATGGGGTTGAGAGTGTTCTCCCCCTTGTTGATAAGGAAAGTGCAAAAGGGCAAATATGGAGAATCAGCTCACAGTGGGATTAAACACAAAGCACATAATCTGATTTGAACAAAGTTACAAGCACATAGCACAGGATGATTACAAAGCAAATAACACTTGTTCAAAACAGTACAAAACAACTCCCTCTCTATCAAAGTGCACAGACTACCCAAAACAAAAATGAGCCCCACAATGTGATTACAAAATCAAAACCAAACTGTCCAAAAATACTCCCCCTATCTAGGACACAACCTAAATCAAACCTCTAACTAAAAGACTAGAGAACCAGAGCAATAGCGGAACATGCAGAAATTTTAGTATCAACCTTGTGATTTTACTACACCGAATGCACAGAAAAGAGTACCAAGTATGAAATTGTGCAAATAAGGCAAAGCCTTACTCCCCCTAAATACGATAGATGCAAAATAGGCGAGACAAGAGATCGGGGGATGCAAGTTATAATGCATAAGACCCTTCATTTATAAATAAGAAATCTGCGCCCCCCTAAGGTCAACAATCACAAAAGTGCATTAGGCTAAAGAAAATATGAAATGTAGCACAAGGTGCAAAGAATTATAGCCAACGCAATGAAAATCATGTGAATGGAATTGAATTCAATGTGTGGATATTAGACAAAAAAGAAACTCCCCCTAAACCAAAGCGCTCCCTTAGAAAATATACTCCCCATGAGTATAAGATAACATAAAGGAATTAATTCTTGACGTACTAACCCATCAAACTCTCCATAAAAAGCCAACAAACACAAAAATGCATCAGGCTAGAGAGAATAAGAACTGGAGCACAAGTTGCAAGGAATCATACCCAAAGCAATTAAAATCAAGTTGCTGAATTTAATTTCAATGTGTACACATTACACATAAAGAAACTCCCCCAAAAAGACAGAGTTTAAGCAACATAATTATCAAAACAAGGCAGAGCACCAAGATTTCAAACTTTAAGGCATCAATCATTATCAAATTTGAAGAAAGCACCAAGCAAGATGAACTCTAAATTTTTTGCTCAAAATTGAGGACATGTGAGAAAGAACACAAGACATAAGTCTCTAGGTTGTCCAAAAAAAAAACACAACATAGCTTTTCACAAAGCCCAAGAAGAAGAGAGTGGACTAGTGAAACAGACTAGTCACGCATGTCTAAATTTGAGGAGGCATCAAAAGACCAACAACCTCATAGACACAGCCAATGAGAAAAGAGAGCAAATCAATCGAGATAAGGCTTAGGAAGGCAACATTGATGTATGAAAATGATAAAAACAACCAGCAAGAATGTTGCCAAAACACATGCATCTCAAAGAAACTCCCCCAACAAAATAGATTAGCCAACAATCCAAAACTCATATAGCACAGCAGACTCATAAGGATTTCAAGAATTATGTGAGGCTAAATCATTAAATGTGGGAACACAGCTTATTAAGATGACTGGGCATAGAGCATACTGAAATCTCATTATTCCTGACAAGCAGTGCACACAATAAAGAAGACATTCTAGGGTAAAAACATTGTACAAAACCTTTGACACCAAGAAGGATGTGAAAATAACCGAGAGCAATCCTAACAAGATGTAAGTAGTTCACAATATAAAAAAGTGTTCCAAGGATAAGTAAATGACTAGCTCCCTTTAATAGAAAAATCACAAAGTGCAATAGACCTATAAATTCAAAACATGAGATTGCAGCCAAGACAATCATCAGTTCGAGTTGGATAAAGCAACATCCACAGAAGTCTACTCAAAAGTGACTTAAGGAAACCACAAGAGACTCACAGACAACCAGG
Source organism: Prunus fruticosa (assembly GCA_018703695.1). Taxonomy (NCBI): domain Eukaryota; kingdom Viridiplantae; phylum Streptophyta; class Magnoliopsida; order Rosales; family Rosaceae; genus Prunus; species Prunus fruticosa. Next base: position 6,024,188 of record CM031924.1, read on the forward strand.
TCACATGTGGTAACATGGGTCAAATCGAAGAAAGACTAAATAACTTAAGACCAAGCCAATACTAGTGATCAATGACTAGTATATATGACTAGTCATATGGGCTCAAAAAGCAATCTCCAAAATTACTTAGACAAGTAAACTCACAGATTTCTCAATTGTGTGACCAAACCCATGACAAACTACAATCATGACATGTCAATGAAAAAGCTTCATTGAAGCAAAGTATGGACTATCACAACCAAAGAGATACACGAGAGACTACCAAGTAGTCAACATCACCAAAGTATGCACACAAATGCATACAATAAGACTCAAAACAATCCAAACCACATCAAAAGAAGGAAGCTCGAATGACATAAAGTGTTGAGTCCCCTTAAGCACACAAATGACATAACCAAAATGCAACCAATAATGCATCAATGAGACACAAAAAAATGCTAGATTGGATGATTAGTCATGTGAGGTAGAAATGATTTCCAGAAAGCTAGCATGACACACATTGACCCAAAACATAGCTTTCAAAGAGATATCCAAGCATAATAAGTCATATTGAGATGGAAGCAACTAGAGTTTGAATTAGAAAAAAAACGTCATGCAATAGAATAACATGCATCTCCATAACATGTGCTTAGGTTATTTGGAAAAACACAAATGGGAAATAGTTGAACTACAAAGATTGACATGCCAAAGCAATGTATGCACTCAATTCCCAAAATCAATGAGACACATAAGTTAGAACCTCTCATGAAGCATAGAGTAAGGAGTTTGGGAAAAGAAGGTCTAATTCAATATGAGCTTCAATAATGATTTCCAAGAGTTGCATGAGACTTTCCAAGCATCAAATCTAATATAAATTCTAGAAATCAAGGCATAAACCCTACCAAGAAATGTGATCCAAAAGTTGATATTTATCAATATTTTAGAAAGGCATAGCACACTTACTTGTACAATTTTGCGTTTCTATTTGTTGGTGTACAATGCTCTTCCAAGCGCTTTTACCTTTAAAAAATGAAGTATAGCACACTTGCTTGTCCGAAAATGCTTTTTCTATATTTGTGGACAATGCTTTTCCAAGGCTTTTACTCCAACAATTTATTTGCATTTTGATTTCCAAATGGATCAAAAGATCAAGGTAAAGAGACAACTACAAGTGATCTTAGACACTTTATAGATAGCTCAAAGCATATCATGCAACACAAGTATGTTCAACAAAAAAGCTCAAAATTGTAGACAAGAATGGGGATAACTCTTTCACACCTACAACATCATGAAAAGACTCCCACTCATAAGAATCATGCATCTTGAGAGAAGAGAGCTTATATGCAATTTATTAACACAAACAAATGAAAAATCATATTTTAAGCACATGAAATTGAAAACACAAGTTAATCCATTTTGCACAACCCAATAGGTCTTTTAAGGAAATCAATACCTTCAAGTATCTAGCGGTTGAATAAAAAAGAGCTAGTTGCTTCTCAATATGCACAAATTTCAAGTCATTGTTTTTCACAAAGATCTCTTATGTAAGAAAATACCTTAAGTCAATTCGTCAAACATCTACAGGATCTCACACATCATGAAGTTCGAATGAACATGATATCCAAAGTGAAACTATGAGACCAAAATAGTTGAGAAATAATGATTGTTGAAAAGCATAGTCATCCAACATATGTTTCATCCAAAAGAACTCAGCCTTTGCTATGGACAAAAAAAATCATAATTATATTTCTCACAATGCCAAACAGCAAGGTTGTTGCCAACATAAAAGAATTTCCCATTTTCTCACAAAATTTCCCAAACTCAGTCTCATGGTTATGTTGGAACACTGATTATTGGCAGATGACTAGTTAACTTTTCGTTATGCAGAAAGTGGCACACAGATTTGAATTTTTTGAAATAAAAAAAATTTCAAACTTATCACTCAAGAATAAGACCCATGTAAATCCAAAGAAGTCATCAACAATGACTAGGTTGTATTCCTTACCATCAAGAGAAAAGGTATAGACAAGACCAACAAGATAAATGTGAACAAGTTCAAAAGAACATAAAATTGTGTTGATCACCCAATGGTTCAAAGCACTGTGAGAGAGATAATTGAAAGACATGCATGTAATGACCACATTTAAAAAAAAAAAATGAAACCTAATAAAACAAAAGAACAAGTAAGGTGCATATGCATGACAATGTATCTAGACCCCATGAAGCACACACAAACAAGAGACCGGTCTAGATACATAAGATAAAGAAACTAGTCACCAACATGAGGAAGAACATGGTCTTCCTTCTTGATCCAAACTTGCATCACTTTTGAAACTTTATGAGGTAAAGAGATCACCTTAGAAATTTTGACAGCTTTATAAAGAAGATCATTCACTTGAGTTTGAAGTGAGTCATCATTTACTTTTTGAAATGAACAAAAGGCTTTTGCTCAAAATTCCTAAGCTCAAAACACTTTGGTCTAATGTGTCCTAATGTGCCACAATGATGGCATGTAGGAATGAACCTTTTTGGTTTAGGGAAACCAAATTTTGCAAGTGAAGAATGTTCATCCCTTGTACAAAGAACAGATTTTGCAAGCTCACATGTTTTAAGAGATGAAACATGATTCTTAGAGCCATTTGCATTGGTTTCTCAAGACACATTCCTTAGAGCATTACACCTAGGTCGAATGTGACCTTTCACACCACAATGGTGACAAGTAGGAATGAATCTTTGAGTTCTAGTTGGCTCTAAAACATCAAACTTTGTATTTGACTCCTTGACAAATGTGGTCAAAGGAGGAGACACACATGAACTAGACCAACCAAAACCAAGACCAGATTTGTCTCCATGAACCTTATCCATATTCAACATTTTATCCACCTTTTTAGCCCCTATGGTAAGCTTGATCACTGTGTCATTTGCCTCATTTATCTGAGTCAACAAATTCTTGTTGGAGGCTTGGAAAACCAAGTTGTTTTCCTTGAGCACATTCACTTGGTTTGAAATGTCATTTTTAATAACAATCAATGAATCCCTTTCACTCTCCAAGGTCTCAACATCTTCACTCAATTCATTATTTGCTTCTTTAAAAGTGCAATTAAGAATTTCCAGGTCCTTTACCTTCCCTTCAAGTAAGAGATTTCTTTCCTTAAGCTTGGAAGTTTCAGCAAAAAGAATATCATATTTTTCACACATACCCAGGTATGACTGGTCATCCTGCCCATCATCTCCAGATTTAGATTCATTTCCAGAATCAGATTCTCCCTCATTAACTACATGAATTCTAGCAAGCCTAGAGTTATGAACAGAAATAGCAAAGGCAAAATGATTTGCCTCTTCATAAGGTGAAGTGATATACTTGTTGGAATTATCACTAACACTATCACTCCATTGTGCACTAATTGACTCTTCTCTCCTTTTAGACTCTATCATGTGGTTATTTGCACATTCCACATCAATGTGTCCAACACCACCACATGTATAACACTTTACAAGACCCTTCAAACTTTTGTCCTCCCAAACGAGCCCAAAAAATTCCTCTCCTTAAGAACATTGTCTTGAGACACACATGTAGACAAACTAGGAGGATTTTGACAATTCCTAAGGACTTTGGTTTTGTCTTTGACAACCCTTTTAAATTTATTGACAAACAAAGCGAGCTCATCATGAATGCAAAGAGTAATTTGATCAATTTCCATATCTACACACCTAATACCAATTAGCGCCCAAAGGATCTCTCTATTTATGTTAAGAGTTGACGCTCTGATACCAATTGAAATTGGCACTTAGGTGAAGAGGGGTAAATTAAAAACCAATCTAACGGACTCAACAATATTCACACACTTTTAACTTAACCAGAGACAAATATAACTAGTCAACTACTAGTCATAAAAACTAGCAACAAGCACACACACAGAGCATATCAATATGTACCTGCAAGCCTAGAGAATTACTAGTGACAACCTAGGCACTCATAAGGACCCATCAATCTAGGCATCCCCTGTGCTAGCAACAACTATGGTGGAAGTGTGTGAAAAACATTATCATCAAGTAAATACCAAACAACAGATAATGATGACTAGTCAACCACCAAGAACAGAAACCCAGAAAAATTACAAATATGCAAACCAGATTTTGTTCACCCAAAAACCCACCATTGGGAAAAGCTGGAGGTCATCAACCGACCAGGCAATCCACTAAGTAGAAAAAGATTCTTACAAAGGAATACAAGCAAGCTCAAGCAAAACCTAGATCTATTTAGGAAGATGAGCTATACCTCCTTTGTGCAATCTTCTTCTCCAACTTAGCAAAGCTTGAAGCTCAGTTCCTCATGGCAATGGCAGCTCCTTCTCCAGCTCGTTCATCCCATGGCACTAGCTTGCAAGCTCCAACTAAATTCGAAACCAAAATTTGGATTCAAAGGAGAATGACCAATTTCTTCAAGAAACCATACTCTTGAAGAAATCAATCTTGAATCTGACCTAGATATAAATGAGAGAGTGTTTTAATTAGCTAGATGCAGATTTTCATTTTTCAAATGCAGTTTTCAAAAAGAAACAATTTGGAAAACTCAAAGATGAAAAATATGAAGATGGCTCTTGAGGAAGAAGCAAAAGTTTCCAAAGAAACTTTCCAAAACTTGCCTACAAAAGTGACGGCTCCAAAGGAGCAATTGGTTTTCTTTTTAACTAAAATTCCTAGGTTAGAATCGTACAATGGCAGTAGGGAATTTCGCATAATAGGACAAAATAGATGGGTAGAGTCCAGCTGGAAACAGGTGAGCTGGAAACGGTGAGCTGGAAATCACACTAAGCAGAGGTTGACTAGTCATCATTTTATGAAATCAATTTAATGCAATGATGCAATGCATAATTTACCTTTGTCAAATTGCATGAGCCTCCATAGGATAGATGTTAGTTAAGAACACCTAGAGAAGCTATTCTTAATCTAAACTTGAGCTTGATAAAAACAATAAAAATCCTATTACAAAATTGTCAAGGGAAGCCAAAAGAAATACTCAAAATTCATACATTAACAGATTCCTTGTTGCTGGATTGTAAGTGTTGGAAAAAGGAGAATATTGTTGTTTGAAGTTTCCAACAGCAGCACAACGCTCCTCATAAGCTCCTTTCATTTCCTGAAAAATTGGACAATTTTTAACAGGATGACCAATCTCATAACAAGAATCACATACTTGATTGACATCAGCTTGAAAAAACAGGTTGAGGCAAATTTGATTTTTCCGTTTTCAAAGCAGCTATCTCTTTAGTCAAAATCTCAAATTTTAATTTCCAATCATCTTCTTCTTTTAATTGGTAAATTCCTTTATTAGTAGAAGATGTGACAATTCTTGAACGATCAGTGGTTTCAACTAGACTGGGGGACAGTCCATTGATGAGCTTTTTCAGCAATTTCATCCAAAAATTCTAAGGCATCATCAGGGTCTTTTTGCATAAAATTTCCATTACACATAGACTCAACAAATTGGCAATCACGGGGAGAGAAGTCCCTCATAGATATAACTAGCAAGACGCCAGTTTTCAAAGCCATGGTGTGGACACAAATTCAAAAGTTCTTTAAATTTTTCCCAAGTTTGATACAAAGTTTCATTTTCCTTTTGAGAGAAATTTGAGATTCTTTTCTTAAGAGCAATTGTCTTGTGATTAGGAAAATATTTGTTAAAAAAAGCTTGAGTCATTTCCCCCCAAGAACCTATGGATCTAGCCCTTAATGAATATAACCAACTTTTGGCCTTCTCTTTTAAGGAAAAAGGAAAAAATTTCAACCTTATGAAATTAATCCTATCAAGTTGAACATTGTAAAAAGTGTCAATTGCTTCTTCAAATTCCCTAACATGCACATAAGGATTTTCACTTTCCATGCCATGAAAAATGGGAAGCAGTTGAATCATTCCAGGTTTGAAATCATAATTTGGCATGTTAGGCGGAAACATGATGCATGAAGGATTTGGTGCACGAATAGGATGCAAAAATGTCTCTAAAGTTCTAGGTGCAACTACTTCTCTCATTTCATTATTCAAAATCTGAGCATTAACCTCTTGTTCATTATTCGCAATTTCTAGTTCATCATTCACAACAATTGCTGCCATGCTTTCAGATTTGTTGGATATTTCAGTTGAAGAAGTTGAAGCAGAATGTTCTAAATTAATAGTTTCAGACTTTTTGACAAACCTTCCTAGATGATCTCTAGGTCGCATAAAGTAAATAAATAAATAAACACACACAAAAACAAAAAAAAATAACAATAACAAAATAACAAAAAAAAATAACAAACATTATTAACAATAAGATGAAAGTTGGAAAGAGTGTACCATATGTGAAGAATTTTACATAACCAGCAAACCTCTGACCAAGGGGATCTCTGTACTCTTTGACCAGCCGCTCCCCGGCAACGGCGCCAATTTGTTCGGACCACTTTGCAAAACCCAAGGGAGGTGTCGTATAGCAGTGTAGCTCGGAAGTCCGAGTGTCGTATCCACAGAGAGCGGTGTAAAGATAACAGAGCTGAAAAAGAACAATTATGATTGAAAAGTAGATTTATGCAAGATTTGATTTCAAGAAAATTCAATTGATTAAAACACTAAGGCATTGGGGTTCCACTTTTAACATAAGCATGCAACTCTTAATAATTTGATCCACAAAATATTTTCCAATGTAGTTGTTCAAAATAATTAAAGCTCTTTTTAATTTCCTTTAGAAGTATTCTAAGCATACCTTGTACCAATGGCAACAAACTATCAAAAAATAATCTTCATCAAAATTCTATTAATCTTTAGTAATTCTCTTCTCTTTTAAAAGCATGAAAGTTTTTACTACACAATGGGAAAAACATGATTGAACCCATGAAATAGATTATCAAACATTCATCAATTAATTAAAAAGAAAACTACAAATTCCATTTGAACAAAAACTACAAATTCACATTAAAGCTTAAGTTTGGATCAAACTAATAAAAATTACACACTTATATTAAAAGCTTTCCCCCTAGCCTTAGCTAGGGAGTTAGTTCCCCATAAAATAAAACTAAAACAGAAATTTAGAACTAGAAGAATTGGAGGAAGGAGAGAGAGCTCAAGAGAAGATTGTGAGCTTTGTCTGTTTTTCCATCTGCAGCAATGCTCTATTTATAGGAATGGGAGCTGCACTTTGTTGCTTCAATTGTATCATACTTGATTAAACTATTATCCTATCATGCCATTGCCGTAGCCTTCCTCTTCTTTAATTCTTCAATTGATGCTCCACTTACCTTGTTTATTCACTCTAGTGCTGGCAACACCCTCCAAATCTCCATCCTTATTAGTTTGGCTGCCACACTTCAATGCTTTTGTTTTATTAATATCTATGCCATCACCACTTCTTCCTTTGATAAATCTTCTTTGGCAAGTGCTGATCTTCTTGCTTCCATTTACCTATTAGCTTTCATTTGTTTATTTGTTCTTTCAACAAATGAGTTGCGTATGCCATGACACCATATGCTAGTAAAACACAAACTTTCTTTCCATTTGCAGCAGCCACCCTTCATTTCCTTTGACTGGTGCATTCATTTCTTCTTGTTCTTTCCTTTATGTTTTGGTGCGGCACTTCACTCTTCTTTTCAAAATCCAATAGTAATTGCTGCACTTATTATTAACTTGCTGCAAATCTCACCAACAGCCTACAAAGAAAAAGTAGTAATTTTAATTTCCAATACTTTTATTAGCATAATGCCCAAATTTATAAAAACCAATCTTTAGCCTAAATAGCTCAAAATCAAATAAATTACAGCACTAACAAATATATATTTAGGGATAAAACTTGTAATAATTATGTGCTCATCAGAAAGAAGTTAAGAATTCCCTCGCACTGGAGAGGGCACCATTACAAGAAAGTGCTCAAGGTGTGGTTCCGGAGGCCACAATAAAAGCACCTGTAAAAACAATATTCCATTGCGCAATGTATCTTAGACAATATGATTTGTGTTGCTTTGGTAGGTCATGTAAACTTTACTTTTATTTGTGGTGGGTTTCGTGTTATGTTGAATGGGAATTGTTTTAAATTTGCATAATTTGGGTTGCATTGCTACAACATGCTGTATTGCTTCCAGATTGCTATTTTATTGTACTTTTATTGTACTGGTATTGCTTCCAGATTGCTATTTTATTGTACTTTTATTGTACTGGTATTGCTTCCAGATTGCTATTATAATTTGAGTGTGAAATTAAAGGGCCTGGAATGTAATTCCAAAAGGATCCAAAACATTAAAGTTCTTAGAATTCCTTTATTACACAGTTACCCTGATACTCCAACTAAACCTTCTTTTCTGATTACAAATTCGGCGGATGCATAGGCTAGATGTGGGGCAAATACAAGGTGAAATGTCCTATGTGTTTGACTACATATAGTTATTGAAGGAGCATTACGAATGTTAACCCCAATAGATTGCTCATGTCTTTCCAAGAACACTCTTGAATTTATGCAATGTGCCCAAGCCAGTCCCAAAGCTGGACTCACCCGTCCCCTGATGTGTCCAGGGACTCCAAGTTTCCCAACCTCACCCCATTCACTCCATCATGTGGCCCAATAAAATCCACCACTTGGTTGGTGACAACCACCGCCAACCCAAACTTATTTGCTAAACCCTTCAATGTCCCAGATATGTTGAAGAACATTTCAGACCGCCGTTTCAAATATGCCGGTGTTGTCTATGCTGTGATCGAAACAATGCAGCAATGGATGACAATGAGTTTGACAGGTAGGCGGGTGTGATCAATGGCAATAAATGCTTCTATGTCTCCAAGGACATGGATGAGTTCTTGAGCATCATGAACACCATGAACATATATGTCTTCCAATGGCTCCAACCTTATTAAGTTGGGGTATGATGCATGATAAAGGTTGCCTAGTTGTTGCAATCGACGAAATGAGAAGCTAAATTCTGTGAATATGTAGACGGAGGAGCCCCCTAGTCCGCCATGTGAGGGTGGGAGCTGAGCTTGTTGTTGTTGTTGTTTTTTTTCTGTTTTTTTTTTATTTACTTTTTTACTTTTTTCTTTGTTTGTAATGCAGTGTTTGAAGTGAAATAAAAAATGTGTTTTTAACACTCAGAAATAAACTAACTAACCACACCACGTAAATAAATACATAAACTAACTTAACAAAACAAAAAAAAAAAGAAAACAAAGAAGTTCCAACTTGATTTTTTTTATTTAATTTATTATTATTTACAACTAACTGACCACACAAAGAAAAAAAAAAGTTCCAAATTGCAATTTACAAGGAAAAATAAATAAAAACTCAAATTTCAAATTTTTATTTTTATTTTTTAAATTTTTTTGTTTGTTTTTAAACACACAAATATACAAGCAACTCATGGATGACCAGTTAAGGGCCTTAGAAAACACAGCCAGGGGATTCGGGGAAGGCTGGAGGGGTCACAAAGGTCCCACTTAAAACCCAAACTTCTTAGACACCGAAGGTGTCGCCTAAAGAACTCCTAGACACTGTATTGACGGAGACGCTCATCTGGAGTTACCACGAGTCAGCTCAAAAAAAAAAATCTTTTTAATTTTTTTTTTAATAAAAGAAATGGAAAATTGAAATTACTGAAATAATAACAAAACAACTAAAGAGAAAGGATTGGAATACTCCCCCTTGAAGCGATTAGGTCGAGCGTGATGCATTTGGAGGTCGCGACTTCTCCCACTACTCCACACTCCCCATTCTTATGATTGAAGTTGTCATCTCTCTCCATTTTTATTAAGCTGACATTACTTGCTAAAACGAACACAGAAAACTTGAAACAGAATTAAAGGATTAGAAAATAAAAACTAAAATGGAAAGGAAAATCAACACATGTCCAATTTCATGCTTCAAAGTAACAAGCAACAAAGTAATCAAACTAGCTTATGGAGTTCGTTCTTTCTCAAATATGATTATCCATATGGTGTGTGGTTTTAATCAAGTATTCAGAAAAAGCATTTAGCTATGGTGTTTAGTCTAAACACAAATTCCGAACCCATTAAGAACAAGAAGAACAAAAGAGAACTAAGTAGAATTTAAACATGGTGTTTGTCTTCAATATCTACCAATTCATTCACTAATCAGTTCAAGAGTCATATGGTGTTTATGTAAACTTGAACAAGATATTTAATTAAGAGCAAGTGAATGAAACCAGAAACTAGCAATAATCAACATGCTACTTGAACCTTTTCTTTGTGTTGTGTAAGCTGGGACTCAAACCCAGTTCTCTTGCTTGTCAAACAATTGTCCTTGTCCGTTGGACTACAAACACAACTTGTCAATTAACGTCATTAACTTTAAAACATGAAACTGTCCAGTTATGAAAAAGATAAAAATAAATAAAAAGTAGAAAAACCAAATAGAATCAAACAATGTTACCGATCCCGGCAACGGCGCCAAAAACTTGTTGCGTAGATTCAGCTGCACCAAAATGGGTTCAACTGCATCCTCAACTTGTGATACTCGCAAGTGCACGAACCGTTGGTAGTTTAGCGTATGTAAGTGCGAGGTCGATTCCACAAGGATTGGTGATTGAATGATCCAATTCAGTTTTCCTACACAAAACAAAAATGAAAACAAAAGAACATAAAACAAGGATTTTGTATAACACTTGTATAACACTTAGGAACATTGACACGCCCTGATATTGCATATGCGGTAACCGTTGCTAGCCAATTTATGCATTCACCTAGTGAAGACCATATGGCTGCGTGTGATGCGTATTTTGAGTTACTTAAAGTCTGCTCCTGGGAGAGGTTTATTATTTAAGAAAAATGGCCACTTGGATTTAGAAGGTTACACTGATGCAGGATTATGCAGGGAATATTACAATAGAGACGTTCTACATCAGGTTACTTCACCTTTGTTGGTGGTAACCTAGTTACGTGGCGTAGCAAGAAGCAAAACGTTGTGTCTCGGTCCTCTGGAGAGTTTGAGTACAGAGGGATTGCCCTAGGGGTTTGTAAAATATTGTGGTTGAGGTGGTTACTTGCTGAAATTGGGTTTAGACCGGATGCTGCTACAAAGCTCTCCTGTGATAATCAGTCTGCATTTGAAATTGCTAACAATCCGGTGCAACATGATCAAACTAAGCATGTAGAAGTTAATCGGCATTTCATTAAGGAGAAGCTGGAGCATAAGTTAATTTCTATACCTTTTGTGCCTTCTTCAGGCAGCTTGCAGATATGTTGACCCATGCCGTGTCAAAGCGCCCATTTGAAGACTCACTTGACAAGTTGGGCATTACCTCATATCTATGCACCAACTTGAGGGGGAGTGTTGGCATGAGTCAACGTTCCTATTAGGAATAGAATTTATATTTTATTGTAATTATCTAATTTGAGTAGAATTATGAGATTTTATACATATTTCCTATTTGTACCCACTTTGTATGTAGTATATATATTCCTCCTTGAGAGAAGAATAAATATATCAGTTTAAACCCTAATTATTTTGAGTTTAAGAATCTCCCAAGTGAGGTAAAAATGGATTCTCTTGAATATTTTAGTCTTCGTGGCTGCTCAAAAGTGAAAAAGATTCCACAGTTTGCAAGACAAATGACAAAATTGTCAATGCTTTTTTTAGATGGAACTGCTATTGAGGAAATACCTTCGTCAATTGAATGTCTGGTTGGCCTCATTGTACTGGATCTGTGTGACTACAAAAGTCTCTTGGGTCTTCCGAGTGCGATTTGTAATTTGAAGTCTCTTGATACACTCTGCATATCCGGATGCTCAAAACTTGACAAACTCCAGGGGGAGATGGAGGCTTTAGAGTATCTTGACTTGGCGGGAACTGTTTTAAAAAAGCCGCTTGTTATGATGAAAAACCTCAAGTTACTATCTTTACGTGGGTCAATTGCTAAACCAAGGCGCTGGTCGGGCCTTGCCGGCTTATTTGGAATTAGAAAAGGTCCCGAGCCTTGCCCTCAGCCTTGGGGCTTGGTGTTGTCTTCTCTTAGTCGTTTATGCTCTTTATTGGAGTTGGATCTAAGTGATTGTGATCTAAGTGAAGGGGATATCCCTGATGATATCGGTTGCTTGTCCTCTTTACGAGAGTTATATCTTAGAGGAAACAATTTTGTGAGCCTTCCTGCAAGCATTAGATGCCTTTCTCAGCTTTGGTGTTTTAACTTGGAGAGGTGCAAAAGGCTTCAACTACTGCCAGATCTTCCATCAAATAACGAATTACACGTAAATGTAAATGATTGTACTAGCTTAAAGAGGTTGTCATATCCATCAAAGTTGAGCAGCAGATTCGCCAATTTGTATGATTTTACTTTCAGTGCTGTTAATTGCTTTAGATTGGTTGAAGATGAAGGCTGGAGTGCTAGAATAATTTCAACAATAATGAAATTGGCCACTAAGGTACACACACACTCTCTCTCTCGCTCTCTCTCTGAATATAATAATGGTAGAAACGATATTGGGGGAGGTGGGGAATTGAACCTAGAATCTCGGGTGCAAGGGAAATATTCTTATACCACTTGACCTACAAACCCCTTGCATAATATGTAATGGTTCTTTTGATGCAGGGAATGTATCCAGATTTGTACGATAAGTGTATTGTATTCTCGGGAAGTGAAATTCCAGAGTGGTTCAATGTTCAAAGTGAGGGACATTCACTAAATGTGGAGCTACCTCCAGAATCATGCACCAGCTGGCTAGGGATTGCTTTTTGTGTTGCTTTTGCAGATCATCAGGAAAACTTGGGAAATTCAACATTCGCTGATGACTTTGATTGTTTCAGAATTCAATGTTCATCCGGTCCGTGTTGGACTTTTGAGAAGATAGGCCATATTCTGTCACAACACCTTCTGGTATTTTATTTGCCTCGTGATTACCTGCGGGGAACAGTTTTCATTCGAAATGTATTACGGCACATCTAGAAATTTGAACATATTTCTGACATGCTTGAATAATGTGAAAAAGTGCGGGCCCGCTTGGTGTACGAGCAAGATTTGGAAGAAGAACAACTGAACTGGACACTGAAAACGCTGAAGCGAACAGTGCAAGAATGTGGTTGTGACGAGGCAGGTCCGAGTGGTGGAAGTGGTAGCTTTGACGACAGGATTGAACCATGCCGCAAAAGATAACTCATCCGCGTGAGGGACTTGTAAATACATAAATAATTTATGTAAAAAGACACAAAACAAGATGATATAGTCCCACATTAGAGAATATAGGCCAAGGTTTAAGTCCCATCAGCGAACCAAATTTCTGCATTATTAGGCAATTACATAGTGGTGGTCCAGTTTGGGTTGGAAAAATTTACCAATTTGGCCAGTTTTCTTGCCAATTTCAATGGTATCAATTAGAAAACCGGACCAACCCATCAGAACTGATCCGGTTCAGTTGGGTTTGGTCAGGTTTTTGGTATAAATGCCCAGCCCTAACATAATTGCAGCAACAAGGCATCATGGAGCCATATATATTTTGCAGGTACAGTCTCGTGTAATCCAATTTTCATAATCTGCATCAGGCGCGGTTTACAGGCAAGGGGAGGGTAGGCAGCCGCCTACCCCACTTTTTTTCACTTAAAAAAATACCTATATATAAACAAGCCCATGTAAAACTTGCCTACCCATGATAGTGTAAACCTTGCCTACCCAGCCCATGTAAAACTACCCACATGTGTTATAGCCCATTTAAACTTTAAAAAAAAAAAGAAGAGAAACAACAAGTATAACCAACCCACACTTTTATGTTATGGGATGACCCAGTCAAACTTTAAAAAAAGGGGAACATAACTTCTTAGCAGTCAAATAGCTTTTGACTGCAATTCCAGGCAGTTTTTCCGCAGCTTCTTCTCCTGTCCAGTTCGACAGTCTTTGCTTGGCTGTGCAGTTAGAGCTGTGCAATTGTGGACAGCTCCTTCTCTTCACAAATCTGAGGAAACAAGTATTCTTCTTATTCTCTCCTCTTTATTTATCTTCTTCTATTGGGTTATTCCTAAAATAAATGTATGCATCTTAGTTTTAATTTTAATGTGAAATTGAGTCTTCTAGGGTTTAATTAGGAATGAAATATAATTTGTTTAGATTTAAATAGTTTAGTTTTGTATTGCATTGCATGTATTTGTTTTTTTTTAGTTTTTTTTTTGTTAAGCTTTTATTTATGTATAGAGATGCATATTTGAGGGTAAGGCTCATTATGTTCCCCCTGACTAGGTGTATCTTTTTATTTTTATGAATGAAAATTCACTCGTACCGTCGAGTTTTTAAGGTAAGTTTTGCCTACCTTACTTTTGAATCCTGGATCCGTCATTATTACTCCATTTGAGTAGAAAAATATAGAATATATAGGGGGTGGAGAGGAAGCATTGGGAGAAGGAGTGGATATAAATTAATTTTAATAAAGAAGAGAGAAAAGGAACAACATTGATTGCAAAGAAAAATTATTGATTGTATTCGCTGATTGTATGGTGTGTACAGTGGTCTAGAGCTATATATATACACTAAATTTGAGTAGAAGCAATCTAGAATAAGTTTGTTGCAAGGAATATGGAGATGCTGCCAAGTGTAGGTGAATGATGCAACTAGCCCTTTTCTCGTGTTCTTCTACAACAGTGATGAGGTGTTCTCCAGCTGTGCTCCATTCTTTGCTTGCTTCTCTGTGTGTTCTTGGTTTGCTGTGATGGAGGATTGAGAGTTTGCTGCTTGCTTTATTGCTCTGTTTATTAGCATGCACTGCATGCTGCCCCTGCATGTGTTTTTGAGTTTCAGGGGTGACATTCTCTTTCTTCATAGGTATATGAGGGATGGGTGGAGTAGGAAAGACTAATGGAAACATGTCATTTCTTGTATCAAGTCATGGATCCATATCTGATAATGCTTCTCAATAGATTTGAGGCTTCTCAACAGCTAAGAGAGAAAACTCTCAACAGCTAAATGACTTGATACAAAAATGACATGCACAATTGTTCGTCAAGAGTCTAAAGAACCTGGTCAATGCAGTCGATTGTGGCTTCGTGACGACATTGCTCATGTGCTCATGAACAATATGGTAAGAATTTATATGGATATAAGACCAAATTGGGAACAAAATATGATTTCTTTTAGCAAGATATTAGACAAAATCAACTTACTTTCATTGCTTACTTCTTATGTGGTATCTTTTGTAATGGTTTTCCTTTCTTAATCTCATTTCAGTTCTCTGGAAAAACAGTTGGCATTATTTTCTTAGGAAGAACCGGCAAAATTAAAGCTTGGCCTCAGACTCTTGCATTTTGATTATTGTGTGAATCTCTGATCACTTCTGAAGAGACCAACAACATCGTCAGATGTCGAAGTCATCGATGCTTTGGGTCAGGGTGTTCTCATTAGCACTGGAAGAGGTTCTCATGGCGATGAACCTCTGTGTCTGCACCGCTGGATATTTATGACAATGAACCAACCACAAGTTCCTGATCAGCAATGTACTACTGTGGCAGATTTAATTTGTTTCAGTCAGTTTTATAAGTAACGGAAGCTCGTTATAGTCCAGAAATAGCAATATTTTCACTGCAAAACAAAAAAAAAATTCCGTAAATCATTGTGCATTATGTTATACTGAATTTGAGAACATGTCAATCCTCTTTAGCTGCTTTAGGATTGATTGGTGGTGTTTTAGAAATCAGAGAAGGAAGCTGTCATGGAAAACACAGAGTATTTCATTTCTATTTGACATCAAAACATTCTAATGATTCTTCTAATAAATTGGCCAACCTAAGAACTATATTAGGACAAACTATGACTACAAAATCAACAAACTACTGCAACTAAAGGATTCTCAGGTCCCCAATCAACAAGACGCTCCTAGCTAGTCTGTTACAAACTGCGCTGAAATTCCATCTCTCAAATCTGAGGTTACTCGATCTATTATGAGCTACTAATCCTTGCCAAAGTGGCTCTTGGGGGTCAAATATTGTACATCATCGAGTTCAAGACTGAGCCGAAGACCACAGAAATTTGGGATTTCTTCAGAATCATCAGGAAAAACAGGTGAAAGGTTCACTCTTGGTTTGCTTGCTGGCAACACAGGAAGTGGCGCTTCGCCTTTAAGAATCCTCGCTGCTTCCTTCATTGTTGGCCTCTTCACATGGTTCGGGTGCACACAAGCAAGTCCAGTCATCAGCGTTCTTTCCATCTCTACCATATCGAACTTCCCCATCAAACTCCGATCAGCAGCTTCAATCAGTTTCCCATTTTCCCACATGCCCCAAACCCAATCAACAACCACTGTTCCATCATCCTCCACCGGCTTTCTCCCTGTTGCCACCTCTAACACCACCACACCAAAGCTATAAACATCAGTTTTAACAGTTGGAACACCTGAATAAACATATTCAGGAGCAAGATATCCCATTGTCCCAGCTGGTATAGTTGCGTCTCTTGCAATGGAACTATGTTCGTACACTTCTGCTAGACCAAAATCCCCAAGTTTGGCATTAAAATCTGCATCAAGCATTATGTTGCAGGTCTTAACATCTCTATGTATTATTTGCCTCTCACACTCCTCGTGAAGGTATGCAAGAGCAGAAGCAACTCCAAGAACTATATTAAGTCTTTGCTTCCAGGATAGAACAACTGAGGAATTGAAGCTTTTGTGGATAATTTTGTTAAGGCTTCCATTCGGCATGAGCTCATATACCAGGACTAACTCATTACCCTCACAGCACCATCCATGAAGCTGAACCAGATTCTTGTGTCGCAAACAACCCACCATAGTTGCAAACTCAGTAGTAAAAGGACTCCGCAGACAACCAATCTTATCAGCCCTCTCAAACCTCTTGACTGCCACTTCTCCACCAGATGGCAGAGACCCTTTATAAACCTTAGCTGATGCCCCTTCCCCAACAACTCTGTTTCGGTTAAATCCCATTGTAGCTGATCTTATCTCTGCAAGTGACAAACTTGTTGGAACTCTTTTTGCCTCAACTCTACAAGTTTGGCCTTCTCTGCTCCTTCTGGCAATGACCTTTCTCTTCTTCACACACATAAAACAAATAACAAAAAGAAACGCAAATATAGAGAAGAGAAATGCAGCTAAACCTCCCAACCCAAGAGCCATCTCCACCATCTTTGTTTTTCTTTCATGAGAATGATCAATAGGGCTGCTGTTGATACTTGAATCTTCTGGTGAAGAGCACATGAAACAGTCCCCTTCTTCAACAGCATCCATAGGAATCCCAGGTGGAAGAGACCCAAAAGTCTTGAATTTCCATCTGTCAACAATGTGAATTGAAGAGCCCTGCCCATTAGAAGCAGAAAACCCAACACGCATGAACTCCTTGAATTGCTTGGAGAGATCAATCTGAGCAACAAGGAGAGGAGTTGGAGGCCTAGTTGACGAATACCCGACCCACACCCGGATCATCTTGATTGCGTCTCTGTACTCAATCCAAGCAGTGATCTCTCTCCCACTTGTCAAATCAATTCCTCTTGAAACAACATCAACAGAAGCTACAGAAACAACTGTGTTTACATCAATGCCAATATGGTTCCCATTGATGTCACCAACCATAGGGTCAAATCTGGTATCAAATTCCACAGCAAAGAATGATTCTTTTGAAGTTGAGGTTGGCTCTGGAAGGCCCATGTACCCTCTAGAGGAACTGAGAGAATCTACATCAGGGGTGATTACAAAGGCAATGCCATCTCCACAAGAACACAATTGGGAACTTGGTGTGATTGAGAAAGAGAAGCGGCACAAGAAAGAAGCAGTGGCATTGGTTTTAGAATCAAGAAACCGAATTGGGTAGGCATAAAAGGCTCTTCCAATCCCAGAAGTAGTAGTAGAAGAAGAAGAAGAGGGGCAGGTGGTGAGTTCTTGAGTGAGGCTAATGGCATTGTTGTTGATGTAAGCGTCACCTGAGAGCGTGACATTGTTTGTTGCAGGCGAGAATGGGACAGAAATTGAAGGGCATGTGAGGTTAACGAAGAGAAAGAAAAGGACCCAGATGAGAAATGGATGAGATGAATGCATTACTGTAAACCAAACGGGAACATAGCAACTTTCTCGGGAAAAAATGCAGAAACTTTCCCAAGAAAAACGCAGAAACTTTCTCGGAAAAGAAAAGGGAAATAGTGCTAAAGTACCAAGATTTTCCTCCCTTCTTTGTATCTGAATTTCTGTGGATGCTTGACCCAATCTTGATACTTGAAATTTAACGAGTTGCAAACGGGAGAGAGAGGGAGAGGGAAAAGAACCCCATTTGATTGATCAAGAAATACCCAAATTGAGTCCAAGGCCAGACTGTGTGTTAGAAAGTGTTGGTCAAGGGGAACTACGGGTGTGTGAAGAAATTTGTTGGGTGGCATTAGCATGTCCTGGGTTTAATACTTGAAGATTAACCAAATTGGCAGCACTAATGATCTGCACATTAAAGTCGGTAAAGTAAATTGGTGCATATTAATATATTATTGACAATTGAAACCTTTCATAAATCGTAATTTCGCTCCAAATCACAAGTCCTACGATAATTAGCAGCCCTAAATCACTTGCTTTATCAATCAAATAATATAAAATGTCAATATGCCCTTTTAGAATTCAAGGGGAATATGACAATTAGACCACCAATTCACTAACTTTCATTTTTCCACAACTATCCAAATATATGTCACCTAATTATAACTTTATATTACTTTTTAACACATTTTGCAATTCGAACTCACTAAATCGTATCTCCCTACCGTAGTGTTTTTCAAAATCAAAATTAAAATGGAAGTCAAAAGGAAGATAAAGATGAACATTCCATAAGCATAACATGACCTCCTTGAGAGATTTTCCATGAAATGTTAGTGCATGTGACTTTAGATAAGACGTGTGGTATGCCTTATTTTGACACATTTTCACCCAATACTCGATTCTAGATTTTCCCTCTCCCACAAAATAACATTTCTAACTTTCAATTTTGATTTGACAAAACCCCAGATTTTCTGACAAATTTGGATTTTTTTTTTTTTTGTTCAAAGGAATGAACATGTCATTATCATAGAGTTTTACATAAAGGCTCAATACAAAAGTGAGAAATATAAAACAAGGGTCCAACTAAAAAAAATAAAAGCTCAATCAATATTACAAAAAACCCCGAAATACAAAAACCCCAATATACAAATTTGGATTTCTTGAGTGATTGTGTAGCACTGGAAGATGACCTCTTATGACCAAAAAGAAAGATGACCTCTTCAAAATCCTAATGTCCTCGGCCTCTCCTTGTGTCTCACATTCTTTCATGGCATGTTTATTAATTCGTAATTGGATTATGAGGAATTGAATTAAGGAGTTGGATTGAGGAGAATTAGATTCTGGATTCCTATTAAAGCTATTTACTAAATCATATGAAATTGAGGTAGGAGTGGTATTAGTTACTAAAATGTCCCCGTTGTTGAGTTAAAGTAGATGACAAATTTTAAAATTTTAAAATTGTGTGAGGTATAACAGGTAAAAAAGATGAATTCCTAATAGGTTCACTATGCCAAAATTGACTTTTCACGTCGGGGAAATACCGTTGCTAAAGGTACCCAACAACCGATGTATTGGGAACCGATGCAAAAGATATAGTGATACGCTTTCGGACATTCCCCGTCGCTAAAGATGAGTTAGGACTTCGCTCTTCCATAATCGCCGATGCATAAGGTATTACCATATGCCAAAAAGAGCGTTGACCTCCGATGCCTAAACCTTTAATAGCATCAGGGAATATATTAGCGCTGATGCTAAATACTCATTATAGCATCAAGGGTTTTGATTGTACTGAAGCGTGTTCTAACTTACCACTTTAGAAAAGATGCCACTATTGTTGCAAATTATGGTCTACGCCTTCGTTTTTTGTATTTATGCTGATGTGGAAAGCTTACAAATGGTTTGACTTTCTACAAATATTATTGACCCTTCGTTTTTTTTTTAGTTTTCAACAACGATTTTAACTAGAAAAACAACCATAATAGTTTATACCATAAAACTTGAAGATTCAAAAGTAATTACATTGTTTACCAATCTTGATTCCTACTATATCCATACAAAATACCACATCCATAACATTAACCTATAATTACAAAATACAATATCCAAAGCATTAACCTATAGTTGTTGTATCTTCCACAATTTGTACTTGGTCTCCACATTCAGCTGTCAATTTGTACCTAGAGTTCTGCATTTTTGGAAATACAAAAAGAAACTGGGACTAAGTAACAGGAATTTGGACAAAGATAAGTTCTAGAAAAGAATATACCTGGGAGAAAATTGTATGTGCCGCAAAAGCTGAATTTCTGATTTCCACTTAATCTTATTGACAAAAAAGAAGAGAGAGATAGAGGAAAAAACCTGCAAACGAACTATTGAACCTGGGGCCGTTGTCCAAATAAAATTCACTATTATCACTCTTGCATGCATTCTCCAACTACCATAACTTAATACCAACTTGCTCATGATGCCATTGCCAAAGTGCATTTCAAAAGAACTCCAACAAAAAGATAACATGGTGAAGAAAACGTATTGATAACAAGATTTAGCATGACAATAAAAATTTGACAATAATGAATTGCACCAATGATCATAAATGCAACAGAACAAAGAAATAATTTCATTAGACCCTTTAATGTACCCGTGGTTTTCATATAATTGCAGGGCTTGAACTTTTATCAACTATTTGATAGAAAAGGCAACATAATTCTTTAGTACGACTGAAAAAATGAATCTTTCAAGGCAAGTACCCCCAAAGGCTTTGAGAGGCTTTGAGAGGCTTTAAGAAAAAACTATTGCCTGAAAGCTAAGTGAACCTTTGAGAGGCTTTGAGAGGCTTATTATCGTCTGAAAGCTGAGTGATAAACTTTTCATTATATCCTGTAATTCCTCATCGCTGTCCAAAAATGAAGTGCAGGAAAATGAACAAAACAAAAAGTGGTTCTGATCAATTCTTAGGGCTCATGTCAAAATTGATAAGGTGAAGTAGAAAAAAAAAAGTATCGATTTAAGCAGATTGCCAAGAGATACCCAATAAAGAAGACTGCCAAGCTCACCCAAAGATGGCCTAATATTTGAAGAGAGATTGGGCATTCCTTTAGTCATTTAGGGCTGTTTGAATAGTTGAACACAGGATTGCACAAGATCATTTTGTTTATTAGTCAAATTTGCCCCTCTACATAGTACTTCACCTTATATCAACCAATCCTTTATGATGCCTTGCCATTGGCCTCCACAATGAATGTTTAAACATAAACAATTCGAATTAGCTATTTTGATCATGTTACGTTTTACAATATTTTTGGGGTCCACCCTTATCTTTTCCAAACACTTGACATCTTATGAGATAAATGACATGATCTGTGATGATGAGGAAAAAAGAATCTGTGGAAATTGATAAATGGTGCAAATGAATCTATGGGACCATGATGACAGTATACACAATAAGGTAAAATAAGTCATGCAAATATGCAATCATGAAAATATACATTATTTTCAGCATAATGCATAACAAAGGAACTACCTTATATCAAATTCTTCCAACTTTGCACAGCTTCTTGGGCAGCTTTGACTGCTTGATTATTGATTCCAAGATTGGAACAAAAGCGCATCTCAGTTAAGTTGCTACTAAGTCAGTGGAAACTACAAACTAGGAAAAAAGTAACTTAGAATTCATGCCTAGATATTTAGCTCACCATAAAGTCCCCACCATGTATTGTTCCCATATCCAGCTGACCACCCTTCTCTAGTCCCAGTTGTTTCACCATATATTCTTTTGCTCAGCCAATTTTCTTCTATGATAATGATAAATAAAAATCAGTATTTGGTGAACATTATGAATCAAAAGTGAAAAAGAACACATTTATGGTGAACATTATGAACATCAGTCACTATAACACGTTTATCAGCCTACACATGAAGAGGAATATAAATTATGCTTGAGTAAGCATGTGACCCATATAGCAGCCATATTGGAGTAAACATACACTTCAAATTTTTATTTTTTTAAAACTCAAATCCAATCATGACACATGTGGAGCTGGTGTAATCATTCGAACGAGGTCCATATACATCAGATGTGTCAAAGAAAGTGATTCCTTTACTGAAGGCATATTTGATTATTGAGATTCCATCGTGCACAGTAATAACTCAATGAACCAAAAAGCAAAGCCATCATGAAATCAAGTTATGTAAATTTCAGAAAAATTCAATCCAATCAGAAACAAATCCACATAAATCCCCAATCAAATCGTCATAATAGAAAGCAAAACACAAAATTGACCAACCAAAAGGTCCAAATCAACAACACTACAAACAGAGAGACATTAAGTTGAAGGAAACAAACCTCAAGCTTACAAATTGAACCAGAACCTGAACTAGTTCATTCGAATATGCAATCCTATGAAGATTGACAAATATGCAATCCACCGGTACCTGCTCATTTGTGATAGTGATGTGATGGACATGCTTGAGAGAACACTACAAGAAAAAATCCCTTTTGCGACCAAATATTTGGCGACAAACTAGATTTGGTCGCCAAAAGACACTTATAGGCGACGAAATAATATAATATGGTCGCCAAAGGTTTCGTCAGATGGAGTCAAATTGTAAAATTTCAGTCACCCAAGTAGCGACCAAATATTATTCATGGGCGACGAACCGTTTTGGTGGCTAGGTGAAAATGTCGCGACCAAAGGCGTAGTTGGTCGCCATTTTCTTAATGCCGCGCGCGCGAAAATGTGAAATTCAAAGCAACGGAAATATTTGGTCGCTAAGTTGGCCTCCAAAGTAAAATTCGCGCCTAATAATTTCATGCACTTTGGCGACCCACATATTTTGGTCACGAGGAGGGATCCTATGATTTTAAGGTATTGAAAAACTACGTCGTTTTAGTGATTTGAGTATTTTTTTTGGTGGCTGATTGTTGAGACTATAACTTTTAAAAAATAATAATAATAATAAGAAAAGAAAAAACTCCTTCCCAATTCGTCACTTCTCAAGTTCACTCCATATACCCTCTCTGCCTCTCCCACCGATGTCAATAAACGAATCCTCCACTGAAGATGGCGAACCAGTGACATACCTCTCTAACCCCTGGATTTCTCATGGCATGGGTATCCCACTCTGACCCACCAATTCCCTAGAATCTCTAGAATCTCCTCAGTTCTAAAATCTGATTTCTTTTTGTCTTAATACCAAGGTGATCGACAGCCCTTCAACCATTGAATCAACATATTGAAGACCAATTTCTGCTGCCTCTCTTTAGGTATGAAGACCAATTTCTCTACATGTGTTAGTTTTTAATTTTGGGTTTCACCAATTTCACTTACATATTCTATTATCTCTCTCACACCCACAAAGTATTTTTTAGTTTTGAGAATTTCATTGTTTGTTAAAAAATGACATGGTGAGATGTCTGTTCTAGAATCAGAAAAGATGCTTCTTCTTTGAAGATCTGGGAATTGGCCTTGTCTTCTTAAAATTTTGTTCTGCATACCTTATATATTTTTATTCCTTCATGTCTAACCAATACATGATAATATGAGTAATCCGGGAGAAAGTAACGATATTATTGTTTTCCTTGGACTTAAAATCTTTAAATTCATAATTGTATAGCCTTTTTTAATTTTAAAGTCTTCTCAATTTGAGATATAAACTAGCTGAACTCACTACATAATGTAAAAGTTTCTTTACCATGAACCCCACAAAACCATCTGTACATATGAGTACTCAGTTTTTCTTGTTTGACAGGGATTGTTAGGCTTGTTCGTGATTATCATCTCACATCAGTGAACTCAACGAGTTTATGGTACAAATGATAAGGTATAGTTTATTTCTTATTTATTTATGACTTTAGGAAAAATGGAATGTTATTTGAATGTAGTATGTTTCTCTATTTATGTGTGTGTAAATGTGCCAGATGTTGAGTAAGAAAGCTGTTAGTTTAGGCAACACTAACAATAAGAGGAAGCAAACTGCATTTTCAGCCTCAACAGAGGCTTCACGGCAACAGGGTAATTGCATTTTATTTCATTATTTGGCTTTTTTCTGCACATTTCAGTTCCTTATTTATTTATTTTTTGTCTTCTAGATGATGTAACTTCTTCACGTGTGAACAAAACTTCAACTCAACAACCACCACAGCCACGTGAGCTATCACAAGAATCAACTCTGCCACAACGATTTCCATTATTTGCCTCAGCAGGGGGTTCACGACAACAAGGTAACTGCATTATTTCTTTGTTTGACTTATTCTGTGCACTTATGTTTCTTATTTATTTAGTTCTGGTCTTTTACACTATGGAATTTCTTCACATGCAAAGAAAACTTCAACCCCACAGGCACAACAATTTCCATTGTCAGCTTTAGCTGGAGGTTCACGGCAATCTGGTAACTACATTTTTTTTCCTTCTTTGGCGGTGCACTTCAGTTTTTTAATTTTATTAATTTATTTTGGTCTTCTAGATGATGGAACTTCTTCACATGCGAAGAAAACTCGTGGCATAACTGTGGGGGCTGGCACTTGTGATGTTGTTAAAAAGTCCAAGAAGTTGATTCCAATACGAATGGATCCATCACAGAACTTGGTAGCAAGTGTTGAGGCTCAATATTTGTTCGTGTCTGAGATTGGGTTAATCACTCGCAACAAAGCTCCATTGAATGTTCTTGGGTGGAAAAAAGTGACTTTGGAGACGAAGCGGGATATGGCAATTGCATTGCAGGTGAGTTATTTAATACTGCTTTGTAGTAAGTGCAATTAAGGGTTAAGGTACTTGGGTTTGGAACATAATATTTCTTTTTGAGCAATTAGATATCTTCTTACTGATGTACATTTGGTCTGGAACATAATCTCTCAATTTTGGTTTTTTTTACTTTTTGCTTTATGACGAAAAAGTAAACCAAGCCTTTAATGTTAATATACATATAAGAAAAGAATTGTTAGAGCTGGTGCAAGACATATACGCACTTGTTTCCTTTCTTGCTAAGTTGTGTATACAATAGTGAAATTGTATAGTTGGATTATTAAGATCTCCTTTTATGTTTCTAGTTAGATTATAATAAGAAGAATTAATATGTTTACTATTTTTACGGTTAATTGATATTAGTTCAAGTTTGAAGTGGACTTAACGGATCCAGCTATGTGGAAATTTATTGATGACCATATGAACTCCACTTATAATGATTGGAGAGCAAAACTCCACAAGCACTATAAGGAGTATGCTTCTGACCCCTGAAGTCGCACGGGCCACACCTCCCCCTGGAAAGGTCTTTGGTTCTCAAAGGACTCTAGAAGAGTGGCATTATTTGGTCGATAAGTTGTACACGGATGAGAAATACCAGGTATCTTTAATTAATTGTAGGTTATATAGTTTTATGATATCTTATATTTGTGCAGTTTAAAGTTTTTGATTTGGAACAATTTATGTATGTTGTTAAAACAGAAACGATGCAAAGCCAATGCTGAGAACAGGAAAAAGAAAAAATATGATCATACAGGGGGGTTCACGTCCCTTCCTAAAACACATGGAAGCTGCTGCAGAGGTTATAATTTTCCTTTCATTTTAATCTTGTTTTTTTCTTTTAAATTTATAACTGCAAGTATTTCTCATTTTATTTTTGGTTGGGAATATGTAGAAGGGTGAAAATCCTACATACATTAGCAACTGGAACACCTTGCATATGTATAAGGATAAGGCCGTGTGGATCAATGAGGCTGCTGAAAGTAAAGGGGTAAGGAATTGCTATCCAAGCATGTGAAATTGTTTATTATGTTCTTGTTAGAATATTTGTAGGTCTTCTTTGTAGGATTACAGCAATAACAGTTCAATGTTGGTATTGACTATTGAGTTACCAAAAATTATCAAATATGAAGCATTGTTGTTGTTCCTAAATATTATTCTTGCATGAAATAAAGCAGATATTTCTTTGTTGAATTTCTGATGCTGAAAGCATTTTAGTGTGTTCCTCTACACTTTTATATTGCTCTTATTCTTATCTTGTTTCTTTTTGTAGAAGAAAATGATGGAAGATTATGAGAAGGCCAAGCAAGAATTGGCAGAGAGTTCAGGAATTGAACTAGATCATATCACGATCTCTAAACAACAGCATTAGAGATCATGACTGCAGAACTTGGGGTTGCAAAGGGAAGAAGGATACGAGGCTTGGGCTCTAATCTGTGAGTGGAGAGTTCACGTGATCGAACTACTGCTACTTCCTCTTTGGCTACAGAGCAAAAGGTGGAGGAGCTTCAGGGCATAGTTGGTGAGTTGAAGGGCACGGTAAGTGAGCTTCAGGGCACAGTTGGTAAACTTTTGGGTGTTATTGAATGGATGCGAACCCATGTGGGTGCTTTGCCCCCAGATATGGATATGGGTGTTCCTCCTCAGCATGTTGGTGATCCAACCTATGGTGATGATGATGATGATGATGACAATATTAGTTTGGGTCACTAGTTTTTGGTTTTACTGAATTGTCTTGATGATATAGGCTTTGGCTAGTTTTTGGTTTTACTGAATTGCCTTGATGATATATATCCTCTTGTACATGTTGAACTTCTAAAACTTTTATTAATGCCAGTCAATTTTTGTTACTTTTATGTACCTCAATTTAATGATTTCCAAAATTATAGTTTTTTTTATGGACATTATAAAGTATAAAAGCTTAATAATATCCCTAAATTAATATAAATTAAATTAATTAAAACAATAATGTATATTTTTGGCGACCAAACATTTGGTCGCAAGTATTCGCTACAGTTCTACCACAGTACATTTTGCGACCAAAAAGCACACTTTTACAGACGAAATAACACGGTCGCAAAAACTCAACGCGACCAAATATCCATTTCGTCGCAAAATGCCGGCCAATTCGCGGGAAATTTTGGCATTTAGGCGCGAACAACCTACTAGTTGGCGACCAAAAAGGATCCGATAAGCGACGAAATATTTTGGTCGCGAATAACTTTGGCGACGGAAATATTCCTTCCTCGCTCATTATTTTCAGCCAAGAGCTTTCGGCGTCCAACATAACGACGAAACAAATTTGGTCGCTAATAAATATTAGCGACAAAATTTGATCTTTTAGCGACCAATCACGTTCGTCGCTGAAACAATTTTTCCTTGTAGTGGAAAGGAACGAAGATGATGATGCAGAGGATAATGGTGACGATGAAGCGCGAGAGGTTGAAATTGCCCATCGCGTCCTCAGACCTGGATTCAAATCAAATTTCAAATAGAGATATTAAAAGGGGGCTCAGAAATTAGGTTTTGTTGGTTCTAATTTTTAGGGTTTAGGAGAAGATGGCGATAGAGATGGAGGAAAAAGAGAATGGCGGCAGATATTGAGGATGTAGAAGAACTTTAAACAGACGACCGACGAGCACAGAGTGACCGCCCGAGACGGGGATGAGAGAGTACGGTGACTGTGGATATAGCGAGAGAGGGTTTAGGTTGAATGGGGGTATTGCGAGAGAATAGAGGGAGTTTGAAGGTGAGAAAATGGGAGCTCACTATAGTATGCGGGTATCAAGAGGGGGGAAAGTTTTGGAGAGAAGGGGGAAATCTAAAATACACGCTAAGGGACTGAAAATTTTTAGGGAAAAATCACTTGGAGTCAACTATAGGCTTTTGGCATCGGACCTGAATTCGCACTTAAATTTACCTTTCGCCCAAAAATTTTACGCTTCAGTATAATTCTATCATAGATGCTAAGTACGATCAATGGCATCAGGAGTAAAAACCAAATATTTGTGCTGATGCCTTTATATACTTTTAGTCCTATTATTTATAAAATCGATGCCTAAAATACTAACAGCATCGGTTTTTAGATTTATCGATGTCTATATGGTGCTGTGTAAAGTAAAATTTGGCATAGTGGTTAGTTCTTCAGGAATTAAATATCACCTCCCACCCAATAATTGAATTCCTCCAAAATTAAGAATTCAATTCCCAATTTTGTGTGGGCTCCACGTACTTTTTAATTCTTTGATGTGAAGTAAATGCAGGAATCCTTAATAGATAGAATTTAATTCCTAATGAGATTTCCAATTCCTGATTAGTAAACACACCAGGTTGGAGTTTATTTCACAGAAAATTTTAGGATTTCAACTTCCAGGTTGGAGTTTTGAGCTACTTGCAAACAATGGTATGTTTCTTTGCCCACTAGCCATTTGAATTTTGGCTGCATTTTCCAATTAAATTTCATAGTTTGCTTTTGAAAAGTTTTGATTTACTTGAATGGTCCTTTGTTATGTAGTGGAAACCGTCTTGATGATTTTTTTTTAAGCCTGTTGAGTGTTTGAGGGAGTGTGATTATGGACTTTTTGGTCAGAAAGATTGCTTTTTGAAGTAAAGTTTTTGAGAGTGAAGTGGTGGGTGTTCTGGGGACCCTTTTAGCTGTTGCATTTTGTTGCATTAGTCTCCTCCTTTTAGTTTTGTGGTCATAAGAATTTTGTTTTTATTGTGAAAGCGATAGATTTGGCTGTGTAACTTGAGACTGGTTCCTAATAAGTCAATGTCACATGTGCTGTGCGTTTGCTCTGTACCTAGTTTAATAGGATCTTCTCTTCTGTTTACTGATTCATCTCATTCTTCCTTTCTCATGTTCTTACATTACTGTAAACCTTTTTTATTATTTAAAGAACTTTATAGAAAGACGATAGCATATGAAACTCACAGAGTGATATCTACGAATGGTTTGGAACTCAAAACTTTTCCTGAGGGAATAATTGCTCCAAATCACTACACTAGTGATGAGTCTTTTACTGTGAACTTTTAAGTCTCTTCTTTTTGGTTGCTTCTATGCGTCGAATTATTGAGTTGAGTATATATTGGGTTGGTGGTGTGGGATTGTTTGTTTTGTTATTTTGTGCTACTAATCTACAATTAGGAGAGAAACGTGCTAATGTTAACTATGGATTGTTCCATATGACTGTTTGTCAAACGTGTGGTGATAGTGACATAGGTTTTGGTGCTGCCTTGATCTACTGTGACAAGTGCCAGAATTATGCTATTCATCTGTATTGTTTCCATTTTTCTTTTGTTTGTGTGTTCTTTTTTTATTTTTAATTCAATGAAAAAGAAGTAACATTACTGTGATTTATATACCACATTATCCTGAAATAATTGCTCCATTTCCTGGTTATTGAAGTCTGAATTTTGTCCTTAAGAGTTAGTTGTTGGAATGCAAAGATGCAAGCATGAAGGGGTTTTATCTTAAGTGATCTCTGAACATTTCATAAGTTTTTATTTGAGTCTTTAAACTTTTAAATCAATCAATGGGGTCTTTACTCATCAATTTGGTCCATGTCGTCACATTCCGTCAAAATATTCATTAAAATTGTCACATATTCATTAAAATTGGTCACCTAATAGCACGTGACCAGCTTTAATGTGTTATTTTCGTCAAATATAACATGTTCACCAATGAAAAAAAATAAGTAAATGTTACTTATTTTGCTCAACAAGGCTATTTGCTCTCCAAAATGGAACCCAAACGTAATTTCCTAAATGGAGAGAAGATGGTCTTGTAGATATAAAAAGGTGAGTTTTATAACTAAGATAACTTATATTTTGATGAAATACCTTTTAAGTTGGTAAGTTTTGTCGGAATTTGACTAGAGGGACCAAATTGATGTGTAGACCAAAAGATGAAGGATCATATGAATTGAGGACTTTAAAAAAGTTTAAGGATCACGTATGATAAAAACTGCGATTGTAATGATGGTGAAAGTTGAAGATGGATTAGTTCTTGAAATCATACTTTAAAAGATAGGAGCACACAAAATGAACTTTTTCAAATTCTATGAAATCTTAGCTGCATGAATTCTCAATTTTTCCCTTTTTAAATGATTTTGCATGGATTGGTGATTAACTGATGGCTCTTTTTTTCTAAAAAAAAAAATTTCTATCCAGCTATTGCCTTGATTTGCCAGCAGAAAATAATTTTGATGAAGATATGGCTTCGTGTGGATTGTGAACCAAAAAATGTAAAGCCTTCTACAAATGATAAATCGGTGAGATCAACAAAAAATCATCCAAACAAGATGTTGAACAAGTCGAGGTTTAAAAGGAAGAGTAATATATATGTTGCTGAAAAGGAGCAGATATGCGAAGGTGCTAAAAAGAAGATGAAGATATGTGAAAGTGAAAGGGCTAAAACGAAAGTGCATAGATATCACATGTGAAGAAGGGGATAAAATGAAGGAGCAGATATGAGAAGGTAGCTCTTCTGAACATGAGGTTGAGAGTAGTAATAATGGTGACCATGATCAGAATGTTGGTAATCCGTGCACAGAGGTTCTTAAAGATCAGTTCAATTCTTTCCACGACGTTGCCAAATCTGTAAAAACGCCCTCAAACTACTACTAGTGATGCTTTAGAAATCACTTGGGCAGGGTATAAATCGTGAGCTATGCTTATAATTATGTATCCCAAGGCATCCAAATTGGGTATCCTAAGGCATTCACTAAGGTATCATAATGCGAACGGCTGTCAGTCCACGTTCAGCTCCAAATCATTTGTGCTTATAATTATGTTTGGTATACTATGCTTTTGGAATAATTGTATCTATGTAAACAGTGTATATTGCAGGTGTAAAATAGAACTTGGTTTTGAGCTTTGTATCCTAGAATCTGAGGTCTATGATGACCCAAAAATCAATGATGTGTTGACTGGCCCATTAAAGGAAAGATTTTGGAGACCTGCTTTGGTCATTTGTCTACACTTAATGAGATACAATTGTTAAAGCTTATAATTTCATATATATATATATATATATATATATATATATATATATATATATATATACATGTCCAATTTACTTAATTCTCTTGTTTAGTTTCTTAGCATTCTGAGTCATTTACCTATGTTTGTTTGTTTTGTAGGTCAATAGAGCAAGAGAGCATAATTCATGCAATTCAAGCATGTTAAGGCCTAATTTAGATGAATGGAATAAGTACTTAAAGACAAACCCAATTTAGGCCACATCAGTCCAATTTCGTAGGTCATGTTGCAGGCCTTATTTCAGCAACCTACACAGCTCAAATGAGTAGACATCCTTCATGGAAGTTGTTCCAACGGGTGTCTACTATAACATATCAAAAATTCCGCCCTATTGGATAAATATTGAGTTTGTCACCCAACAACACACGAAACCATGCTTAGGAGGACGTTTATCTGCAGGAGCCAAAACAGAAGACTAAGTTAGCAATTCATTTCGGACTTAACTTCTTCATTCGACCTTGGATTGGCCTAAATGATATGTGGTTGGAAATATGACATTCTGAACTTCAAGATGGAGGGCTCAAAGTCATCATTTGATATGTATGGTATACTATGCTTTTGGAATAATTGTATCTATCTAAACAATGTATATTGGGTTTTGAGCTTTGTATCCCAGAATATGAGGTCTAGGGGAATGCTAGCAACATTCTCTCTAATCTTTTCCTTTGGACCTTCTCCCTTTTTTTCATGCCGTATGTGATCGGTTCATAATTGTATATTATTTCTTACCCTTCTAGCTTATGATTTGGTTATGTTTTTGAGTTAAACTTGTGCTTTTAATCCTTTTTGTGTTTATCTTTCAGTTAATTGAGCTTTAGGTAACAATGATGGCTTTGGAGAACATAATTCATGCAATTCAAGCATGTTAAGGCCTAATTTGGATGAATTGATGAAGAGCTTAAAGACAAATTCATTATGGCTACAGCCCCCTGCCAGTCCAGTTCCGTAGGTCATATTGCAAGCTTTGTTTCAGTAACCTACATAGCTCGAATGAGGCCGCATTCTTCATGAAAGTTGTTCCAATGGGTGTGTACTATAACATATCCAAAATTCAGCCCCATTGGATAAATATGGAGTCCGTTACCTAGCAAACACAGAACCATGCTCAGGATGGATCTTATCAGCGCGGAAAATGAGTTAGCAATTTGTTTCGGCCTTAACTTCTTCCTCCGACCTTGGATTGACCCAAATAACATATGGCTGGAAAGAAGACATTCTAAACTTCAATTTCGAGTGTTTAAAGTCCTAATTTGATTAAGACAAGCCCAAGTTGTAAGCCCTTGAAGTTGCTGGTCATGCTGACCTCAGCATGTGCTGGTTGGATGCTTGGTCATGGTGAGCTAGGCATGAGCTATCATTTCTGGTTGGAAGCTTTGTCATGGTGACATGAAGATGAGCTAGGGCTGCTGGTGGGATTTAGTGGTGAAGTGCATCAACCAATTCAAGATTTTCTAATACAAGTGCATCAACCATTTCAGATTTTCTAATACAAGTGCATCAACCATTTCAGATTTTATAATTCAAGTGTTGTATGCATTAGTCTTATTGAATTCAGATTTTCACTTCCCTTAGGCCTATAAATAGGGAAGTTCTCTAAGCTTGTAAACACACCCCAAGGGGGGAAGCTCTCAAGCACCTCTCTAGAGCTCCCTTCCCTTCTCTCCCTCAAATTCTCTTAGTTTCCCTTTGTAGTTCTCAATTGTTGTAATAAGATCATTCTACTAAATTTTCTTTCTTCTAAATTCTCCAAACACTTCTCTATTCTCTTCCAAAATTCTCTAAAGCTCCCAAACACTTCTCAAACACTTTCTTCTCCCTCCTCAAAGTTCTCAAACACTTCCTTTCTTCCTCAAAGTTCTCTTAGTTTCCTTAATGTTTCCTTAGTTGTAATTTATTTTTCTTGTAATGTACATTCTTTCTTCTTGTTTTGTTTCTTTTGTTTTCATTTTTGTTTTGTGTAGGAAAATCGAATTGGATCATTCAATCACCAATCCCTGTGGAATTCGACCTCGCACTTACATATGCTAAACTACCAACGGCTCGTGCACTTGCGAGTATCACAAGTTGAGGATGCAACTGAATCCATTTTGGTGAGCTGGATCTACACAACAGTATGTCATTTTCTTTACACTAACAATGTCATTAATGTATAGCTTTTGTTTTCCAAAGTTACCATTATTGAATGTATTAACTTTCTTTTGAATTATTATTAAAATAATAATAAATGTTATTTAAAATAAAATAAAAATCTAATAATATAACAAACACAAAATTTTGACAATCTGAATTCCCAAAACATTATTGAATAACCCTTTTGCAGTTTGGTAGCATATCAAATTTTGATTGATGTAAAATGCCCCTCAGTTCCTAAAAAAAATACAAAGTTCAATTAAAAAAAATTTAAAAAAAAATCAGTTTTAGGATATTAATAATTAAAACATTAAGAAGGAAATATGAAAACATTGAAAAAACAACCCAGCCACAACTGCGGAAGGAAGATGTTACGTAGTTGTATGGCTGGCGAAAGAAGCAATATATTTTGAGAGATGGAGATGGGGTGTATGGCTGGAGCTAGTGGTTAAAACAAAATATTATTTTAATAATTTCTATTTTTATTTTTCCAATCTGTAAAATTTTTTAGATAAATTAAATGTAATATGAAAGTCAATGTATTTAACAAGGGTAATTTTGGGAAATAAAAGTTATGCATTAATGATATTATTTTAGTATAAAGAAATTTACAGATGACATGAGTAAAAGAGAGAAAAAAGAAAGATTAAAGAGAAGAGTGCTGAAAAGACTATAAGCGTGGAACCCAGCAAATGAAAAGATTTTGAAAAGCAAAAACCCAAAAAACCCCCAGTCTGAACTTTTTACTACATACTCAATAACTCTGCAATCTTGCGCTGCTTTGTCATGTCATGTAGGTAAAGAGCAGGCATGACATGTCATGTCTTATTTTTGACACGGGTCACTGCAGTAGGATTACTTTTATCGTCTACATCGAAACGACTTCACGTTTGCACTCGACTCAGGGTGAGTGAACGACGTACCGTATAATGGTTTGTTTCCCACCCAAAGCTTCACACTTCCTTCCTTCCTTCCAACACCACCACTGTTTTCAGTTGCTTCACCTTTACATTTCTTGGTTTTTAGATTTTCCCTCTTATTTGTTTTCCCACAAAATATTTATATTTTCAATTTTCTCTTTCGATTTCATCTTCTCACTGACAAAACCTCAGATCTCTGACAAATTTGCAGTGCTTCACTGATTGGGCAGCACTGAAAGACGACCTCTTCGAAACCCTAATGCCCTTGGCTCCTCCGTGCCGTGCCGTGCCTCTCACATTCTCGCTCCCAATTGACCCCCAGAGTTCTCGTATTGCAGTTTATTTCACAGAAAATTTAAGGGTTGCAACTTTCATGTTGGAACCTTGAGAACATGCAAACTATGGTATGTTTCTTTGCACACTACCCATTTGAATTTTGGCTACATTTTCCAATTTTAATTTCATATTTGGCTTGCTGATTCTTTTGAAAGCCTGTGAAGTGTTTGAGGGAGTGTGATTGTGGACTTTTAGGTCAGAGAGATTGCTTTTATATAAGTAAAGTTTTTGCTGATTTTTTAGCTGTTGCATTTTCTTGGTTGGTCTCCTCCTTTTAGTTGTGTGGTTATAAGAATTTCTTTTGTACTTATTGTGAAAGCGGTAGATTTGACTCTGTAATTTGAGACTGGCTCCTTCCTAAGTCAATGTCATATGT
Organism: Prunus fruticosa; assembly: GCA_018703695.1. Lineage (NCBI taxonomy): Eukaryota > Viridiplantae > Streptophyta > Magnoliopsida > Rosales > Rosaceae > Prunus > Prunus fruticosa. Next base: position 6,058,676 of record CM031924.1, read on the forward strand.
GCGGCGTGTTTGCTCTGTACCTTATTTTAGCCTTCAAATTAAATAGTTCTTTCCAGCGACTTATAAGATGGTAAAGTAATTACTGGGAGTATAAAATTTCTCCAGGAAAGTGATAGTACTTGAATGGCAGAGCCAGAATATGTTATGATGCTTTAGGATTGTCTCTGCTCAGGCATTTCAGTTATACAACGCTATACTAAGCAGCTTTAGATTCTATACCACAGTTATAAATTGCATTTCTATTTTCTGTTTCCATTTTTATTCATGAGTCTCTAATGCTAGAGGGCTAACGCATTGGAATCTTTTATTTTTATTTTTATATAGATCTAATTAATATATTATTGTTATTTTTGCTGTCTAACCCATCAAATTTCAAAATCTGCAAACCCAAGTTGTTTCTTTTTAATTTTTTTTCTGAGCAAACCTAGTTCTTTTTACTTAATTATAAACTGCACCTCAACTTGCCTTGTCTTCTTTGGGGTAATTATATAGCTGGATTCGCAGTAAGCAGCCCTGTTAATTAAGATTAGAGATTATAAATAAAGGCAGCTTTTCCTTTTTGTCTTTCATTGGTTTCATCCTTCCTAACATGATTAAAGATGTCATATCATTGGATCTTCTCTTTGGTTTATTGATTCATCCAATCTTTTTCCTTTTTCATGTTCTTACATTACTAAAACTTGTATAGCTTCAATATGTACAAGAAATTCTTTACTTTTAGGCTCATGTATCATTTAATGTCTCCATGAGCATTAGATTTTAATAAAAACCTGATGTGCGTGAAGAATGAAGATGTCAGATAATGTGACCTGTACTTAAGTAGTCCTAAATTATCAAATTTGGCTACTCTTGGTAGTTGTATTTTACCCAGGTAGACTGCGTAACATACAATATATTTATCGGTGTTTGAGGTTCACTTAATTTTATTTTATTTTCAATAATTTATATGGCCATGTTTGATTTGATGGACCTCTTTTACAAGTCAATACAGGGGAAAATAAAGATAAAACAAAACCTACTATCTTGTTCCAATGACATTGATTCTTATTAATGCTCATTGCTCATTGCTCATTTATGTTGATGCTATTTCATTCAAATAACTCTGAGATTCCAGCATGCATTATAAATGATTTCATATGTCAACCTTTTTTTTGGGTCATTAATTAGGCAGCTCTCATTAGTTTCGGAAAAAAACCGAATATGTTTTGATTGGTACCTCAAGAAAATGGATTTTATGATTCCACTTTTTTATACCAACTCATTTGGTTGACTGGTTTATCAGATTTTATCAGATTTGATACTGCTAAATACTGGGGGTGTTTGATCCCCCTCACTCCCCAACCCTAGAGAAAGAAAAAAAATTATGTATGTGTGCATATACGTGCTTATTCGGGCAAGCATGTGGTTGTGGATTCATTGTCTTCCACTGTATTCCAATTCATCTTCAATTCTCTCAGAACTTAATAGAAATTAGCAATTGACTATCTAGTGCCTGGCCAATTGAAAAAAATGGGTTTATTGGTTTATTTAAATGATCTATCAGTTGTTAGTTATTCCAGGTATAAATCTTCTCTTTTTTAAAGAATTTAGTCGTTGACTAAACTTGATCATACGCCTGTGGTAGTGTCAGTGACCAGCTTACTGGTTAAAAGTTAAGGGGATTTTGCATAAATCCATTTTGGCTGACACAAAAGATTGAGGAGGGAGTGGAGCTGATACAAACATGTGCTTTTGGGTAACTGCGGATAATGGTTGAACGAATAAGTTTTCATGATTACTTCCACATCTCTTTAAACTTGTAGTCTCTTCTTTTTGGTTGTTTATATGGATCCAATTATTGAGTTAGTATTGGTTTGTGTTCTGGGATTGTTTGTTTTGTTATTTTGCGCTAATAATCTATAAGTAGCGCAGAAACATGCTAACGTTAACTGTGGGTTTCTGCAGGTGATTGTTTGTCAACAGTGTGGTGACAGAGGCTTTGAAGATGCCTTGATCTACTGTGAACAGTGCCAGAATTATGCTATTCATCTGTATAACTTGTTTCCTTTTTCTTTTGTTTGTCTTTTGTTTTTCCCATGACAAAGAAGTGACACATTACTGTTATTTATATACCACATTATCCTGAAATAAATGCTTCATTTCCTGGTTATTGAACTTTAGAAAGCAAAGATGCATGCATGACTGTAATGATGCTGCAAGTTGACGTTGAATTAGTTCTTGAAATCATATTTAAAAGTACAAGAGCACACAAAATGGCCAATTTCAAATTCTATGAGATCTTAGCTGCCTGAATCCTCAATTTTAACTTTTTAAAATGATTTTGCATGGATTGGTGATCAACTGATGCCTCTTCTCTTTTATTTCTTTGCAGTTATTGCCTTGGTGTGCCAGCAGAAAATATTTTTGATGAAGATATTACTTGGCTTTGTGTGGATTGTGAACCAAAGATTGTAAAGCCTTCTACAATTGATAAATCAGTAAGATCAACAAAAAATCGTCATAACAAGAAGTTGAAGAAAAGGAGGAGGAAAAAGAATATATTGACTTTACCTAAATCTGTGGCTAAAAAGGCGCAGATATGTGAAGGGGATAAAACGATTTTACAGATACGTGAAGGTAGCCCTTGTGAACATGAGGCTGAGGGCAGTAATAATTGTGACAGTGGTCAGAATGTTGGTAATCCGTGCAGAGAAGTTCTTGAACATCAGTTCAATTCCTTCCATGACGTTGTCGAGTTTGTAAAAACCTCTCAAATTATTACTAGTGACGCTTTACAAATCATAGAACACAATTCTTATGTTGCTGCACAGCCTATCATTGATCCAATCTGGAGGTAAAAGAAATTTCCTTTCCGCCTCTTTCAAATTTATGGTGGGCAGGGTATAAATCGTGTGCTAGTTTGTCTTATTGACAGGGGAAGTCTAAGCATATTCAACAAAGACTTCAACATTGTTAGTGGACTTGTAGCCCATCTCTCTAGCTTAGCCTGTCCTAAAGTGCGCGAGGAGGCAGAACTGTTGCCTTTGCTGATTTTTCCAGAATTGGTTCGTAGGACTGATGTGTGGCCAAAAGCTTTTGAGAAGTTGGGGCCTAGTGACCGGAGTATCGCTCTTTACTTTTTTCCCGACAACGAAAGGTGATACATTTAACTGTCTTACTTTTGTCCATGTACTTTTGCTGTTTGGATTTCTTAAAATTCGCTGTTTTTCTTAGTTATTATTTTTTTCTTTGGGTGCAGAGATGAGAAAGATTTTGACAGTCTCATGGCTAGCATGATCCAGGATGATCTCGCTATGAAAGCCATTCTGGACAATGCTGAGCTTTTAGTTTTCACTTCGACTATACTGCCTGAGCAATATCAGAGTGAGTCTTGAAATCGCTATTTGTTTAAAGCTTTTCCAGTTTTTTTCCCCTTTCAGGTTAATAGCAGTGTTGACTATATTGATTTGCAGGGTTTCAGACGAAGATTTATTTATGGGGAGTATTTAGGGCAAAGAAATTTCCAGAATTAACAAATGGTAATGTTCCCGGTGGGGAGAAAGACGTTGGAAAGCCCTTAACCTTAACCTGGTATGGGCAGAGTCCAGTTAGTACGTTGAGCAACAATGTAGATATTAGTTGTGATCCTGAACCACTCAATTCCTATAGTTCTTAATCCATGTGAATTTTATTTTCAATCAAACCCTGTATGATGTTTAGTGTAGTTTTGTTTTGATAATTGTAGGTTTTTTTACCAGTAGATGCTGGGATTTTACTTTGCGTGGGCAGTTTCGGTTCCGATAAATGAGAATTAATTTCATTTACCCCAAAAAAAAAATAATAATATTCCCAAGATGAATTGGAGGAATTTGGCATAGCAAATCAGTTTTTTCTACGACTTTGTGGTAGAGGAACTAATGATAATGATACTAATGCAAATGGAAAGATAAGTCAATCCCATGTTTTAGTCCTTTTTTCAGCATGTATATTATTATCTCAAGTTAGTGTGAGAAACGCGCCAAAATTTACTGGTTTCATTTTCATACGCAACTTGGCAACTTGGCAAAGACCTTAACGATCAAGGGGTGCTGTGTGATATGTCATAGCACACTGAGCCAAAATAGAAATTTGATGAAAGTTTGCCGACTTTTCAACTTTTGTTAGTTATCCCAAGGTTGCTTCTTGATCATTTCCCATTTAAATTTCTTTGTTTAAGCCTAGGTTAAAACGTAGAGAAATTAATATAAAGAAAGTTTTATGGAATGGTGATACCATGTTATCGTTATCATGCTGATTTGATATGACTATCTATATTCTTAAAGAACTCCATATATTGTAAAATGGACTTCTAGCTCAAATTGTTAATATATATATGTTACATATCCTAAGGTTGCGTTTTGATTAAGAAGGAAGAAAAATTATTATAAAGAGACTTTTACAGGACGATCGTTCCACGATATCCTGCTGATGTGATATGAGTATCTACTTAGAAAAAGTGATTAATAGTAGTTACTCATGAATTCAGATGGTACTCCTTTCCTTTATACATTCAGAAGCCTCACTCCTAGGTTAGCTAAGTATGCTTCCTCACTCCTAGGTTAGCTAAGTATGCTTTGTATTGATTGAGGTGAGCTTGCGGGATCAAGCTTCATGCCGCCCTCTCTTTGTACAGCTGAGGTTCTCTAAAAAATTATAATTAAGGGCATTTTAATGTACTAAATTCTATTACTTTCACTATTTCCTGTAAATAAGTACATATCACATTAACAATTTGTAGATTGCTTCTCACCTATCGTGAGACAAATATTATCCTTTCTTTAATTATAATTATATAACTTACAACTTACACGTATCTTTATTATATCCGTGTATTAGGTTAAGAAAAGCTAATGTGCAACCTAGAATTCTATTGATCCAGCCAGCCTGTGGAGGCTGCCAACCTATTTTCAACTTTTTCTTTCAATAATTACTACTTTTTTAGTCTGTTTGATAGTTTTGTGGACTAATCCTTCCTTAATTAATTGCTCTTAACAACTCCAATTATAGCAAAGCATATGATTTACTGATTATGATATTGAATTTTTTTTGACTTTGAGGCACCAAATATAGATATGTCACCTCAAGCACCAGATTTTAACAGCACTAATTAACCCTTGTCTTCTAGAAGGATATATAAGCGGGTAAGTTCCATAGTCAACTAGCAAGCTCGATAGGAAAGTTCTTTTATCGCATCGTTCAAGTTAAAAATAACTAATCTGTAAATTAAGGAAAGTCTTACTTTCACACTGCAGATATAATATTGGAGTTGGAGAGAGAGAGAGTCGTGGACCCGTGGAGTTTACAAATTTGTGCAGGAGTTTGGAAGACTTGGTGTGAAAGTGAAGGTTCAACTTAAAAGCTCGACTGCCAACATATACAAAGTTCCCGAGCCTTTATATTTAGACATTATACATTTATCTCATGGTCATATGCATATATATATATAATCACCTTTTTACCACATATATTTATTTATTCATTTGGATAACTTGGGCATAGCCGGCTGCATGTATTTTCCATGCATGCAATTTTTGTCTGAAAATCTATAATATGTTAGTTTCGGTCTCACCTTAAAATAATAAAAAGTGTTAGTTTCGTAATGAATAACTCTAGTTTCTGCAAGCCCGGGAGTCAGTAGATATATATGTATATATATATATATATATATATTAAAGAAGAAAGGAATTAAACAAAAAGAGAAAAACAGCCCAAGGTTTGCTAAGCTTGGTGAGGAAAGTAAAAGTTATCAGGCTGTTGTTTTGTGTTTCAACAATTACTTATTTTCTTTCGTCTACTGCTAGGACTTTGAACATTCACATTCATGTATTCTGATGTTTTATGTCAATCAATGGTAGTCTACCCCTCCACAAAATCCTGGTTCAATCCTATATTTGTTGAGAGTATATCTGACATTGAATATGGAAGTATATATAGTGTAATAAGCTTAACAGATTTTAGGCTTCTATACTCATTGTCAATTGATTTTCGTATAAGTACACATTTATTTTAATTTCGTAGTTACTTCTTTTTCCAAGATATTCAAATACCTCATATGTGGTATACTATATTTTCCATATAAGTAAAAATCCCACGTGATCATGCTGCTTAATATGAAGTTGCTTAATTAGTGAACTCATTTATCAAATACTACGAGAGAAAAGAGAGTTGTTCATAACTTCATAGTATTTCTAGGATGATATGTTTCAACAACTATGCATGTGTGCATTTATATATATAGGAAGCTTCAAAATTAGGATGTTTACATTTGAGAGAAAGACAGTATTATATTGAAGAGAGAATGAGTAATTTGTACAGAAGTCAGGCTATGTTGTTGGGGATTAGGAGAGTGTCTCTACACAAATGAGCTCGGTTGTTTCATCCAACTGGGTAGCATTACCTGCTCAACCACAAACGGGAGCGGAAACCTAACTGGTTACAAGTAAGAAAAATGTGAACATCCTAACTACTACCCCCAATTAGATTATTATTGTTTTCATTTTATTTTTATCTAAGAAATTACGTTTCTCTAGTTTAGATGATAAAATAATTTTCAATTTCATTGATTTTTATATATATGAAAATAATCATTGAACAAGAACCTTAATGTGGATGGTTATGTTCATTTCTAGGTGAGAATAGTTTGAAATGCAAGGGATGTGAACAATAGTATAAATTAGTGCAAAGCACGTATAAAACAAACTGAAAAGAGCAATGAGAAAGGTCAACTACATGTGTTGCAAATTACATGACAAAAGATGGTATCCAAAACAAAAGCATGGGTATCCTATATATGATATTTGAGAGCCAGCCACTCTCCATCCTACGGCCCACAATATTAAACTGACAATTAATCTAAGAACTTTCCCACCTGCCTCCCCACCAGAACAAATTCAAAATTCCACTTTCGTCCCTTTTGTATTATCTTCTTCACCAATGACTAAAACTCTATTTCTCTGAAAGAGGAAAAAAAAAAAAAAACCAGGAACCCAAAAGCACTCTAAGTAATTCCCCTGAAATTCCCATTCTTTCTATGAAGGAAAAGAATTTGAAAATAGAAAAACTAAAGAAGAAAAGAAAACTATAAGTCGTGGAAATTGTTGAATAAGTCTATGGATGGAGTGCTAGGGGAAAAGAAGTTTGAAGGACTAGGCATGAAGCTACCTTCTATGAAGTTCCTGTTTCCGTAGAGCACCGGGCTCAAATCATGGAAGAAGCTATCCGACGGTGGAGAGAAGAAGTTCGAAGGAATCGGATTGAGCGATGAGGGCCCCGGTGACAAGATCCCCGGAAACAAACCCTTCTGCCTCACACCACCATCATCACCGTCCATCTCCATCCCTTGCGCAACATCTTGAGCAGAACTTGTCTTCAGCACTTGATCATCACGAGAATTATTGTTATTGTTATTGTCATAATTCGGAGGATTATTAGGATTATTTTGAGTAGGTGGGGAAGAAGATGAAGAAGAGTTTAAGCCCGTGAGGCGTTGGACAAGGTCCATGAAGTCACTAGGGTTTGTGTGGATGACCTTCGGGGACACGGTGTAGATTATGACCGGCTGACGTGGCTGCTGGTAGAGATGTGGCTGCTGGGAGGGTGGTTGTGAGGAGGGTTGGGGCACAATTGGAGGCTTCTTGATCTTGTGAGAGTCTTTATGAACCCTGAGAGGTGTAGGGCGTGGGCCTTGAAGCTGAAGCTCTCTTTTCGGAGACTTGCCTGCAGAATAATCCATGCCGGTGAAGACGAAGGCGAAGACGAAGACGGATCGAAAAAGAAGAACAAGGGTTGATCTGTTTTGGGGTTTTGGTGATGAAGTTGTGGGGAGATTAATTTATGTATCATGTTATATTAATATTGGAAACTCAAAGGGCAGGAGGACATAAGAGCCAGATGCGGTGACATGAAATATTTAAAGGAGAGAGAGAGAGAGAGAGAGAGAGAGAGAGAGAGAGAGAGAAGAAGAGAGAGAGCAAGTCAATGAAATGGAGGGGGATGAATTAAATAAAATAATCCAACAATATTGAAATTAGTAAAAATTGGCTACTAGCTATGAGGTTAGCTTGTGGAAGTGATATTTTAGTAGGACGGGAGGGATGCAAAGGCCGGTTTCGTGGTGGGATGGTGTTTGAATTGAAATTGTCGTAATGTGGGACTTGGAAGGGGTCGTTTGTGTGCCTCGTCACTCTGAGAGGTAATGACGTACTATATAACCCTTGTAACATAAGCTTTATACATTTGTTTTTGTTTTTTGTTTTTGGTTTTTCTGTTTTTTTTTGGTTTTTTGGTTTTTGTTTGTTTTTGAGAGAGAGAGGTATTTAATGGTATTAGATCAGTAACACTATATATACTGTGTTTGTGGTTAAGAACATTAACTTTCACCTGAAGTTGTTGGTTCAGTCTCCTTTCATATCAAAAAGAAAAAAATTTACTATCATAAGACACATGTGACATTACATGAAACAATCACTACATAAAAAAGGGGCAATAGTCACTATTATTTGGTGACATTTGCCTTTTTTTTGTAGTGAATTACTATTATATATGTGAATCATGATAAGTTGTGTGAAAAAAAAAACATAATTTAATAATTATTTTATTTAACAAAGCATATTGTATTGTGCATCCTTAAAATGATTCAAATCAATGACTTATCAATCGTAATTAATATGTAATTAAAATGAATAAACATGCTAGTTATACTACATTTATATACCCCTTTGTGTACCACCTTTCTAATAGAGGTGGATCTCTCATTGTATTGGTAGGCTTTCACCTCTATTTAAAAGGCGATACACAAATGTAATATGCGTAACATTAATCTAAAAACAATCATATTGTGGTGACTGCCGCCCTAACTTTTAAAGATGTGAGAAATTGTGGATTGTGGGGAGTGAGTGTGACTCAAGTAGTTGCAAGTGCTCATGTATAAAGTACGCACTTCTAGTATGTGTGGCCCCAAACATATTGATCCTATATTTGTCTTGCATTAGGAGAAGACACTTTGTGTTTCACATTGTAATTTACCTTAGGGCATTTCCACCCAGTCTAGCCAAGGCAAGAGTCTCCTTAGGTTTCAAAAACCATTTTCAGTGCAACAATCCAACCAGAGCAGATGGTGGGCTCCACCAAGCCTGGACAGGCCCGAAGGCAAGAACAGCTCGAACTGTTGTTCAGAGCAATGACGTCAGCGCTACGTCATCAATGTAAAATTTTTTTTTAAATAAAAAAAAATTCCAAAAAATTTAGAATTTAAAAAAAAAAATACATATGTAGCAATTTTTATTGTTATTACTCTCATACATATAAATTAAATTAATTCCATATGAATAGTAATTGCCCTTAAGTTGTCATGGAAATGAATGGAAAAATAAAATAAAAAAAGGTGACAATCACTATTCACATGAATAGTATCTGCCCTTACTTGCTCTTGCCCTTGTCCCTTGCCATGACACCATGAGTGGAAGTGCTCTTATGTTTTGTTTTGTTTTTTTTTTCATGTTATGTTTTAGTGCGATGTTTAATTACTTAAAATGGATATTGAAATTAATCTGATTTCTGACTTTCCAACATTAACAACTAACACATAAAGGATTAAAACAAAAGGTTAGTTCTATCTTAAAATCTGTAATCCGTACTTGAAAAATAAGAAATTAGATTGATTTGGGAGGAGTATCCATACCAATTCATTCTCTCCTCTATTATTAACTTTTCGGATTCATAATTTTTTTTTCCATTTTAAGTGAGTAAATATGCCATTAGTGTTGATTTAAGTGTGTTTTGGAGTTTCTGATACTCATCCTAAGAAAGCTTCATGTTGTCCTGAAAGTTCTTTGGGCCCCTTCCATACACTGGGTCAAGGTCAACACAAATGGAGCTGCATGTGGAAAGTTTTCTAGGTCTGGTCGGATTCGGAGGCTTCTTCCAAAGTTGGTAAATTGTAAAGGGTATAATTGTACCGGGTGGACTTGTATGTGTTCTTGGTTTTTGGGTCACTCAGTTACGTAGCGCCACATTAGCAGTGAAAGGGCTTGGCGTTGAACTTGATTCCAACCTTGCCCTCATTCATATCCAGTAATTTCTTGATGTTATATTTGCTTTGCACAAACAAACCTTCGAAGAAGCATCCAGAGAAGGGGGAAAAACAGTAAAAGTTGTGTTCATCTTCTCGAGCATCAATCAATTGACTTAGTAAACAAAACAAGTCCAGCATCACGTTCATAAATTTGAGTCTAGCGGCGTGAAGAGACTCCAGACGACAATTTAATTTTAACCCAATGAGAAAGGTAGTCGGCTTAATTAAGTCTCACCAAAACCAGGTAAGAAAAATTCAATGGTGACTTTTTTCTGTTGGTACTTGCTTGGTCAACCCAGTGTGGTGAGAGAGTGACCGGACCGCGACTGAGGCAAAGCGCCATTAACATTGGTGGAAGTGAAGTTGCAAATGTTTTTAATTTGTTTTGACCTGGGAAAAACAATAGATTTATTATTTTGTTTTGTCAATGTGAAAAACATTGGATTGATGAAAGCCCAATAACGAAAGTACGAAGAGAAGATCAGATTGGGCCTCCAAAATTGAGAAGATCATGTTGGAGAGATTACGTTGTCCATGGAAATGAAAATGACTCATGGGCCTCATTTCAATTCAAATTGTCCTTGTTTAGTGGGATGACCACTTCTATAATTTGTTGACCCTATGATGAGTGACATTTCATTGCAGAAGCATGCGATCTTAAAGGTTAATGAAAATGGAAGGTCTTCAAGTTCACTGATGAGTTGTTTCTGTTGTCTAAGTACAACCCGTAGGGAACTCAAACAAAACGAAAGTGTACCTAACCTACCTTTTAATTTTGATGAACAGCCATGAGAATTCTCAGTGACAGGATTGTGTTTGCTTTTCCTACCACAATCAATCGTTGTTTGTATTCAGTATATTTCAATATCTCTTTCTTCAAAACCCCCAACACAATTAGCCTCCGGTACTGTGCAGTACCCTCAAGTTGAGGGAGTTGATTGCCATATTATACTGTTCATGCAATCTCTAGAGATGTCGAGAAGCTTTAGAATAAGATTTGGAAAAGTTTTGCTATTATGAGAGAAATTATTGTATGTGACGGTAACATAAAGAAGTAGTACCTGGCCCGAGACTTGATTGTCCACATTCTTTAAGCAACTACTTTCGGTCCCGAGACTGCAAATTTAAAAGGTACGTACGTACTGAAAGGCACAAAACACTTGAACTCAGCAAAATCTGATCATATACAGTAATAAGACCACTGCATTTATATAGAATCGGTTTCCGTTTGCTTCACTCACACCAACTAGTGCATGGCTCTGTCGTCGTCCTTGGCTGTCAATGTGCCATGCCCTTTGGGGCACCTCCCAATCCTTTGCAACCATCAAATTCTAAAGCTACGATTGGCCACAAACACTCACAGAAGTCACAGTGCTAAAATTATTGGCAGCTGAATTAAATGACAGATATATGGCTCCATGTCAAGACAGAGAAGGGGTCGAAATTAATCCCAAAAGGTCTCATGCCATGCCTAAAACGTGTAGTTAAGAATTGAGTGACTAGCTGGCTTGAACTTTTGATTATAGATAGTTATATATCATCCGAATGAGAAGATATACAAATACCTGTATTTATAAAAAGAGATGTAAAACAAAGACAGGTAATCATAAATCAAGAGAGAGAATAATAAGAGGGAATGAGGGGAAAGAACAAGGGGATCTAATTAAGAAAGGAAATCAAGGGAGGAAAGGTACGGCATCAATATTGCAAACAAACAAAGAAGTGGACGGAATAAGAGTCGAACTTAAAACTACTTGCAAAGAAGGCTCTGATACCATATTAGACAATCATTAGTTTCAAAAATTTACGATGTGTCAAAGAATGAACCAACAATGTATATCAAGTATACATTCCTAACACTTTTCAAGTAGAATATAATAATAAATCAAAAAATTCTATTACATATTACAGAGTATAGGATGCGACTTTTACCTCTACGATCTCTGAGTATTTACCTTACATGTAAGGTTGTAGTTCGAATCTCCCCTCCCATAGTGGCCATTCATCAAAAAAATAAAAAAGTATGGAATGGACGTTCACACTATGTTGCTTCACATCATCACATGCAATATACGGACGCATTAATTAGAAACCCTGTAGACTGATTTAGCACTGTCATTCACACTGAACAGGATTGGCCTATATAAATCTTCAAAACCGTTCTTTCCAAATGCATCCCTTTCCACTTATCTTCTTTGCTGCCTACTTCATTTGCATATTTTCTAGCTCACAAGTAATTGATCTTCTTCTTTCTCACTCTCCACTTCACTCAATTTACTTTAGTTTGACACATTTTATCATATATATATATAGAATTGGAATTTAATCAGAGGGAAGCAGTTACAAATATAATTGATGATTAGATTTTTTATTATCAGAAGCTAGAATAAAGTATCTTTTGTAATTTTAAGATTGTCTTTTTTTGGTTTTCTAATGCACTTGACTCATGGCACAGAGTTGAATTTTTCAAGCAGTCGGAAGAACTATGGAGGCGGGTCGAGATTGTGAGTTAGACTGTGGTTCTGGTTTTCATCAGAGCTCGTTTGAAGCTGCAACAACTGCACTGAGGACCGGAAACAAAGAGTTGTGTGTAAGCCAAGAAATATTTGGCTGCTGCAACACAACTTGTATAACACAGCATGAAGAAAAGAAAAATGAAGCTCGAATATTGTGCAAACTAAGGAGAAGTTTTGAGAAGAAAATGGAATCACCAAGTGGAAAAATGATTCAGAAAACACAGTCGTTTGGCTCCCAACTATTGATCAACATAGATGAATTTATTCCTAGTGTTACTGGAAGCTTTGACAAGAATGGTTCCATATTAAGCAGAGCTTCTAGCAATGGGTTGGGCTATTCTTTCTCACTTGCTGCAGGTGACATCTCAGATATTGCCTTGAGAGTGCAGAGTCCAAAACACAGTATGATACTAATGCCAATTTTAAGTTATAATTAACCTACTTTTTTTGGTATAAAAGATATATAAGACTTTTTGGTTGTTGAGATATTACTTGCTTTTCAAAATTTTCATCAGGCAGTGAACTGGATGATATTTGCACCCAAAAGTGCACAATTTGATAGGCCCCAGTGGAGGAAAATGGAAAAATAAAATAAGAATTCTCAGTTTTAATTATTTAATTATTTTATCAAACAATATCTGTGAAGTTGGGATTTAAACTCGGGACCTCAAATGCTGGGTAAATGTTTAACTATTGAAACCAACTAGATCTTTGTATAGTAATATTTCTCCTTCCATTATTATAAGATGTCCTAAGTTCAAATTGCCCTTCCTCCATCGATAAAAGATTCTTAAACATAGAGCTACAAACTCTTGCATGTGTGAAAGTCTCAGGTAAGGTAGTTTGAGAGTGAGGATGTAGAGATAAAAGATACTTGCTAGTACAATCTGGATCCTAATAATGACAAATTAAATTAATGTTTGCCTCACTTCAGAAAAAATAAATAAGTTAACTGACTAACTTATGATCTTTATGGTAGAAGACAATACTTCAACAGCTAAGTCTACTTCAACGGAAGAAGGAGGTCCAGATGCAGACAAAGGGAGAAAATTACATGTGGAACCTACCTTACCAATTTATCTTAAGGTGACACATGAACCCAACAGATGCATATTAAGACAAATGGTAGTTTGGTTTATTTAATTGTTTCAACATGAATTGTGTTGCAGTTCGAAGATGTAAAGTATAAGGTAGCTGCAAAGGGTGTGAAAAGCTCAAATGCAGAGTACATTCTGCATGGAATCTCTGGTTCAGTGCTTCCAGGAGAGGTTCTTGCTCTAATGGGACCTTCAGGAGGCGGCAAAACAACTTTGCTCAATCTCCTCAGTGGAAGAGTCAAACTCAACAGCGGCACCATCACTTACAATGACCAACCATACGCCAAGTCCCTCAAACGGAGGTATATATGACATATAACAGTAGCTTACTCGTTACTATAAAAATAAAAACAGAGGTTCAAATCTCGGCTCATATATAAACAAATGAAATGTTGCCGCGTCGGTTGGGATTTAAAAGTAGAGAATTTGATTTTGCAAATTTGCTGATACTGATTTTGATGAAGCAGGATTGGATATGTAATGCAAGATGATCTTTTGTTCCCCCATCTTACAGTCAAGGAAACTCTAACTTATGCTGCCCTACTCCGTCTTCCCATTACCTTAACCAGAAACCAGAAAGAAGAAAGGGCCATGGATGTAATTAATGAGCTAGGCTTGGAAAGGTATCTGTATTGAAATTCTATGTAACATTAAGCATCCATCTGTTACTATTGGAATAATCTTCTTAAATAATTTCTGGAATGAGATTGGCTCCTTGAACCATATGTGGTTTACTTTTCAGGTGCCAAGACACACTAATTGGTGGCACATTTGTTAGAGGAGTTTCTGGTGGTGAAAGAAAAAGAGTGTGCATTGGCAATGAAATCCTGCTCAACCCATCACTTCTGTTTCTAGATGAACCAACATCTGGTCTTGATTCGACAGTGGCACTTCGAACACTTCAGATTCTTCACATTATTGCAAAGGTACTGGAATTTGAATTGTTTGGATGAACAACATGAATTATTCATATGAAAATCATTTTAAAAAATCGAAATATTGGGTTGTGCTTCTGTATATTTTAGGCTGGAAAAACAGTGGTGACTACGATACATCAACCGTCTAGTAGGATCTTTAACAAGTTTGATAAGCTTATTCTCTTGGGTAGAGGAAGCTCCTTATACTTTGGAAAAGCCTCTGAAGCAATGACGTACTTCTCCTCAATTGGGTGTGCACCCCTTATAGCTATGAACCCAGCAGAGTTTCTCATTGATCTGGCAAACGGTAACACAAATGAAAAATCACTTCCAACAGAATTGGAGGATGGAGGGCCTTCTGCAGTTGACGTCCACGAGGTTGATACGAAAACTGAATTTTGAATCCCACTTATAAATTTACAATTGCTAGCATGGAGCACAATCTTATTTTACATTTTTATGCAGTTTTTGGTTGAAGCCAATCAAGTCAGACTTGAAAAAATGGAGAAGGCAAAGCTCCTAAGCTCTGTGCTGACAGAGGGTGAGAGTAAGATGCAGGGAATGTCATATTCAAGGGAATCAAAAGCAACTTGGTGCGAACAGTTTTCAATTCTTTGCAGGAGGGGCCTTAAGGAGAGACGCCATGAATACTTAAGCTGTTTGCGTATAGTTCAAGTTATCTCCACTGCTGTAATCATAGGGCTTCTATGGTGGAACTCTGATGCTTCATCCCCAAGGCGAGTTCAAGATCAGGCAGGACTGTTGTTCTTCATTTCAGTATTTTGGGCTTTCTTTCCTATGTTTACTGCAGTTTTCACATTTCCACAAGAAAGAGCAATAGTAGCTAAAGAGAGATCAGTGGAGATGTACAAACTCAGTGCCTACTTTTTAGCTAAAAACACCAGTGATCTTCCTCTCGATCTCCTGCTCCCGATAGTGTTCCTCGTGATAGTGTACTTGATGGCAGGCTTGAAGCTGAGATTTTCTGCATTTTTTCAAACAATGCTTACAATTTTCCTCAGCATTGTGGCCTCTCAGGTAAAAATTATAAAAAAACAATCATATCAATAACTGTTCTTTTCCTTGAAACCAAGGCAAAAGTACTCTGTGTGTGCGTGTCTGGATTAAGAGATTATAAACTTCCAAATTGCAGGGTCTAGGATTGAGCATAGGTGCAGCATTTATCGACGTGAAAAAGGCGACAACGCTAGCTTCCATCATTGTTATGACATTCATGTTATCTGGTGGATTCTTTATCCAGGTAAGATATATAACCTAGCCAACAAGCACATTCTGGATTTGTTAAACAGAATGTGACAAGTACATTATAAATTATGTGTGGGTGCAGAAAGTTCCATCAATGGTTTCGTGGATACGCTATATCTCTTTCAACTACCACACATACAGGCTACTCCTGAAAATTCAGTATGGTTGCTCATCAGGTAATTCAGGTACTTCTGGATATGAAGCTTGTGAGTCTCCCTTCATCAATGAATTAAGACTTGATTCAGGTATGATGGAAGTGGGAGCTATGATGGTGATGATCATTGGGTACCGATTACTAGCCTATTTACTACTCAGGACAATGAAGTTCAAGACAATGATGTAGTAGGATATCCAATTCTGAGACTACTTGATAATGAAAATCCCAGAATGTTTTTATCCATGCAAAATCGTACTTCTGTTCCCCATGTATTTCGATTTATTAAACAATAGTTCAGTTTCTATGTGAGATTCTTGGACTGTTCAACAAAATTTATATATGTCAAATTGAATAATCTAATATTTTCTATAACTTGAGATTCCCACACTCTGTGTAAAGGTATTTCGCACGTTCAATTTGTCAAGCGAGTTGTATAACATTTACTAGAGACTTTCTTAATTAGTACATTAGATGGTTGATCTTCAGTCTTCATCATATTTAAAAAGAGAGTACCGAATCTATAATCTATCATTTTTGTGCTTAGGACACTCTTCCTTGTGCACTGTCGTCCAAGACGCAAACATTTTGCGGCCACTTCCGTATCTTCTATATGTGTACATTTTGCAAGAATTTCATTGATGCAAGCATTTTTACTATAGATCTTGTTGACGCTCAAAATAGTTCGGCACTTTTGAGCCCAAATTTAGTGATGAGGTGTGATGGATGATGGGTGAAGGTGAGGACCATCACCAAGTGTGTGAGGATTTGCGCAAGCGATAAATATACAGAAGACAAGATATACGTGGTTCACTCTTGGTAAATGGGCTATGTCCACGGTGAAGTATATCCTCATTCTTATTATAATGTGTATTTACATTTGTACAAAGGGTTGAGCCCAAATATAAAGAGAAGAAAGCAGAGACTAAAGATCAAGCCCAACCAAGGGGGGATCCCTTCCTAGATGGAGATTGGTCTCCTTTTATAGGTGAGAGGGAGTCTTCACTTCTTGCAATATTTCAATGTGGGACTCTTTGCCTTGCTTAGAATTGTTTCTAGTTGCTTGGTCAAATATGGTATAAACAAACCCTATATCCCAAAGGAAGAAGATGAAATCAAATATAAGTATTATCAGTAGAATGTCCCTTCTTGCCCAAGAAATCGGTTACCATATTAACTTCCCGAAAAATATGTTGAAAGAAAATAGACCTAAGTATAATCCTATAGCAAGTACGAAATATCATGTATGATTGACCGAATCCTCCAAGGAGTAGGGATTTGTTAATTTCTTCAGAAATAGAATTAGAATCTTGGAATCGCCTTCAGTTTCTAAATACTTTAGATGTAGCAGAGATGCCCAAGTTAATACATGTCGTAGTGCTAGAGCTTGACGAGCAGAAGCGTCACGTATATATATATGTGAGTATATATTAAAACGTTTGTTAGATAAACACTACTACAAAATAGTTAAACCACGATACAAAATAGATGACGGTGCATCTTAAAACCGTTGTTATGTTTTAAAAGACGACGCTTGTTAGTGACAAGCGTCGTTTTTTAAAAATCAGGTGGCATTTTTTTTTGTAAAGACGCGGTTTTTTTGAAAGAACTGCGTCTATTATATGTAAAGATGACTGTTTTTTTTTTAAGGGTCGTCTATTATATGTAAAGACGATGGTAAAAAACCGTCGTTAATTGTAGGCAAAATACGACGGTTTTTATTTACAAAAAAAGGTCACTTGATTTTTAAAAGACAACTCTTGTCACTAATAAGCGTCGTCTTTTCAAACACGCTAAAAAATGGCCGCTTAAGTGAATTCGCGCTAGACAAATTTTCATATTTTACTCCGTCTCTAAAACCTTATCTCTCCCTTCTTGAAACCCTCCTGAGCTCTCTAAAACACCCTCATGAAACTCTCTACAAAATCATCAGAAAATTGATATCAATGAAGGAGTTGAGAGATTGAGGTCTTTGCAGATCCATAAGATGGAGAGGGAGGTTCTGGATTTGAGAATCAAAGTTGGTTGGATGGTGAAGATCTCGATCTCCACTCTCTTTAATGATGATCTCCATCTCAGGCGTTCAACTCTCTCATCAACCTCATCGGCTTGGTCCGATTAGCTTTCCAATTTCGTAGTCGCGATCTAGAAAGACTTGTCCAAATCTATCGCGCATGCCACTTTAGGCCCATGGTCGTCGTCACCACTTCAGGCCCTTGGCCCTCGCACTCCTCTGAAGATCCAAGCCCTATAATTTTCCTAATCTCCTGATAATTGTGAAGATCGAAACCCTAGCCTCCTACCTTTCGAAAGGTTTGATTTGAAAGTCACATAATCTCTCAATACCCTTCTATATCTTGCTAGTGAATTCTGGATTAGTCTCTTTGCGTTTTTGGTATGTTCTTTGTCTCCTTGAGATTATTTCAGCTGTAAATCGTGATGGTTGCATCAAGTTATGAACCTTGTTAATCAGTTATGACCTTTTCAGCCATATGTATTGCTCTTCTTCTCTGATGACACTTTAAGGTAATAGCTTATTCAAGTATATTACTGTTGTGCTTCTTTTGAGAGATTATGCTCTAACTCTTCTTTTTTTATTTGCATATTTATAACTTTTTCTTTTGCAGGTTTTCTATGGTCTTTTCTATGTGAGTCGTATGTCTTTTTGTTGTTGAAAATTTGTTACCTTCTCTTTTCACCATCATTTTATTTATATATTTTTCCTTTTGCAGGTTCTCGATGGTCTTTTTTATGCTCATTTTACAAGTTTTCTATGGAAATATGGTCCAATGGTAAAATTTCTCTTCCACCTAATTTTATATGTTTATAATCTTAGCTTTTTTTCTCTATTTGTCATTTTGATTTATTTACAAGGATGATGGAGGAGACTTTGCATCATTTGTATGTTTGGATGAAGAAGGCTTGGATTAGGAGTACGTAGGTCTTGTTAGGAAAAGATTGTACTACTTAATTACCATATGTATCAATTGAATATTTATATTTAATTGGTAGGAATTATGTTTGTTGGAGAATAAAGATTGGTTAACTATGTAATAACTATTGAATCTTTAAGTTTTATCCAAAAAACTATTTTTGAGTGTATATATTCATTAATAAAGCATTATGGTTGGTTTTCTAGTTAAAATCGTTGTAAAGCATCATAGGAAATAAAAAGGAACTAAAATGTAGCAGTTTGAGAACTTACTAGACGACAGTTTTTATAATAAATCATGATCTTTACAGATAATTAATGACGGTTTTATAAACCAACCGTTGTTTTTATAGATAATTATCGACGGTTTTTATAAAACAACCGTCGTCTTTACAAACAATCCACAACGGTTTTCATAAAAAACAGTCATCTTAACCTACAATACACGACGGTTTTATTAAAAACCATCGTCTTTCCTCCTATAATTAACAATCTTTACCTCTAAACAAAGACGATTTTCTTTAAAAAACCGTCGTCTTTACAGATAAACAACAAAGGTGTTTGACACCCAAAAAGATGGCGGTTGATTTAATGACGGTTTGCAAAGCATTACAACGACGGTGGTTACCCGTCGTCTATTTTGTTTTTTTGTAGTAATGAAAGATCCCTCATATATAAAACTACATTGTTTTTAAGGAGTAATTTCTTCCGTCCACTGTAAATTTTTTGTTTTTTGAGAGTAAATTATAGCAGTAACCCACCACAAGCTTATTTGATTTCTCAAATATCAGAACTGAAGAGCATGCGTTTAGGCAACCATCAAGCTTCGGTGACATTGAAACACTTAACCACCCATTTCATCATCAGGTGGGCCCAACTCATGGCACAGACAAATGGTCCCACAGAAAACCTCATCTGGCTTACGTGGATTTTGAGACATCAACATCAATTACTCAAATGGTAGCCTATGAGTCATGCATGCAACATTACGCACGTGCTGTTTTGGACACATTGAACATGACCTTAATTCCAGACAAGGCTTTGGAGAGAGCCTTGCAAGTTGGCAAATTGTGACCACTTTGTCGGTTGGAAATTGGAATTGCAGAATCAAATCAGATGCATGAAGAAGAAGAAGAAGAAGAAGCTCTTGGGTTTTGTGATTTTGTGAAATCTGGAAAAATAAAAACTAAGGAGAAGTAGAGACGTGGAAGCTATTTGATCCTCTACTTCGCATCTTTCGTGAAAGCGACGCCAAACCCCCACGTGATTTAAATGTTTGAAACTCATCATCAAAGAGGTTTTCGATCCCATGGAGTTGGATGATATATATTGCAACTCTCGTGATCATGAGATTGATGGCTGCCCACCACAAACACCATTTTTAACTTCAATCCTACGTGCAATAATGACATCCAACTTCATTGATTTCGGTGGGGGGAAAAAGAATACAATATTGAAAGGGAATCACCAATGAATCACTAGGACGTCATTTGAATTGACTTTGTTTCTAGGCTATAGCAATTATATTTTCATAAAATTTTAGTTGTTGTTGTATTCTGGCGGATGCAGGAATGACCACTCATGGGGTCATAGTGTAACTATCAAATAATTTTTTAAGATGAAAAAAATATTGAAAATGAGACGATAGTACTTTCACTCATAATTAATGTCAAAAATAATATTACAAGTTACTTGAATTGAATTCTAAACTTTCACAAAAATAGTGGCGGCAACGGGAACCGCTGGTGGTGAACGGCAGCTAGCACCCTTGGCGGCGGTGGCAAGGGAGGAGATGGTGGTAGAGGTCTTGGGGAGATTGGGGTTAGGGAGG
Source organism: Prunus fruticosa (assembly GCA_018703695.1). Classification (NCBI taxonomy): domain Eukaryota; kingdom Viridiplantae; phylum Streptophyta; class Magnoliopsida; order Rosales; family Rosaceae; genus Prunus; species Prunus fruticosa. Next base: position 6,079,479 of record CM031924.1, read on the forward strand.
AGAAATATGAAAATTTGGAGTTTGGAGGGTCTGTTTTCGGGTCTGTCTGTTGTGAAGAAGTTGCAGCCCCCTTTTTTGTTTTTCTTGTTAAAGTCCTAGACCAAAACGACGTTGTTTTGGCTAGGTCATTTTAAAAAAATTGCATTGCCCAAAACGACGTCGTTCTGCAAGGCAGTTTTTTTTATAAAAAAAACTGAAAAGAACCCCAGCCACCGAAGCTTCTTCTTCTCCATGGGGTCATTTCCATGGCTTCCAAGGGAAAAAACCAGTCCCTAACACTAAACTACATATCTGCCATGGGGTCGTCTGACCTCATTGACCCCATGGTGGATCCGCCTCTGGAACTTGTATTTTGCGGTTTACCGATCACATTTCAACAGTTAAGGACAATTGTTTATGCGTATATATGTGTGCAAACCTACAAAGTATATACGATTATAAATCACTTACGTGTGTAATCGATTATCGTTTACAAAAATCTCACATCACATACATTTTCTTTTTATCACACTCACATCTGTTATCTGTTTAAATTAAAAGTTCTAAGGTTTGTTTTAATCATCGTGTCATGCATGCATCACCCATCGTAAGAGGTTGTAAATTCTTCCCACAAACATAAACCACGTTAAACAATTTGTCTTTGTTTTGTTTTTGGATATATCCCCTTCTTAGAAAAAAGGACAAAGCAAATTAAAGATGGAATTTGGTTAAGTTTCAAATGGGGGAAAATTAATTGAGGCGATCCGTCGACGCATGAATTTGCAGTGTTATACCTGAACATTTGCACGCATATGCTGTCAAATGCCAACGTAATTTCTTGATGCCTTTGTATTGTTCGCTAATGGATATGCTTATTGTAGAAAGTTTTATAATTTATAAACAATGACAAAGCTAGCTTGTCAATGTCATTTTTGGCAAGGACTCTAGATTTTTAAAATTTTCCATATGGCTACGTAATTTTTTGATGAGATGAAGAGACAGCGATCACACGAAAGATGAAATTTCAAAACATATATATGAGTAGGGTAATTTTATTTTATTTGACACATTTTTATTTGAATTTCAAGTTCATATATAAACTCGTCTGATCAATTACTTATAATCACTTACTATTACATGATTGTTTACTTCAAAAGCACAACTAATATATACAGAGTAATGCTCAAACGCTATAACCAATTAGTTACTATGTTATTGACCAAAAAAAAAAATTAGTTACTATGTCGTCGTTTCACCGTCTCTACAATATATCTCATGGTTCAATCTATTTACATTTTGGATCTTCATTGAAGGATCACTTTTCCAAAAATTCACTCACGTCGAAGAGCGTTTAACTCTAGCCAAATAAAAAGGTAAACACAACATTTTTAATAAACAAGGAAATGTTCATGAATAATCAAGTACTTTGGCCATGGGTTGTATCCTGTTGGCGCGTCCTTATTTAGTTAGGATTTTGGTTACTTATCTATTTATCTAGTCCTATTATAATTGAAATTTATTTTCTATTGTAATTTAGATTTATTTCCTATTGCATTATTAGGGTTAATACATCTTTGTACTTCCTTATAAATACCTCCATATTGGAGAAGAATACATTATTTGAGCATAACTGAATATTTGCCCTATTTTATCTGACTTATCCGTAGTTTAAATGGAGCTTTTCCCATTTGGGTGAATTTTGCAGAAATAATCTTCTAATGAAAAAGCTGAATAATTTGAATTATGAAGCAGATCCAAATGAGTAGTTAGGGTGGTTTTGATTTATTAATTGATTAACGCTTAAGCATCATTCAATCTTATAGGCCATAGCTAGACTAGTTTTGCACGACTGGCAAAAAGAGCAGCGGATACGTTGACTATATGATTACTAGTATCAAATGGTAGATCAATTGATACACAATTTAAGATTGGAGTGTGAGTGGTGGACCAACATAGGCCGCAAATTGAGATCAAGTATTTCAATTCAAGTCTCCAAAACAAGCTTATATTTTAATGTTTGAATAAATTAAAGTTGAAATTAAAAATTTGAGAGGAATGAAATGATGCCACGTAACAGAGTGAGCCATGTGGGGAGGCTTATGGGATGTGAAATGCAAGTTTATGCAACATACCCGCGACGTTAGCCTATGATTAATTAAGTAATCAAATCTTTCTTCCTTCCTTCCTTCCTTGCACACACAGTTGCACTAATTCCTCGCTAATCCCAAGAAGCAACGTACACTGTATAGTATTAGTGCATACATGCATTGCATGCATGCCGACAATTAACTTGTTGACATTCTAAAACTAATCAAGATTTGCATTCTCTTATCAACTCTTAATTTTTTTTCGTTACTATATTTTAAGCATCCATGTGAACTTCGTATGGTAATCACGCGTACGGGTCTTAAAATATATTAAACGGTTTAGATTATAAAATTACATTGTGGAGCTAGTCCAATTAGTAGTTTGCATTTTATTAACTTACCGTTAAAGCTATTGATAATGACCCTCATTCTCTTAACTTATAGTCGGATCGCGCTTCAGGAATCAATTGACCCCATTAAGACACACTAAATAGGTTATTGCCCTTAGATTGTATGCTTAAGGGTCATTTAAGAGATTCTTTATCTCATCTCCACAAAAATCAAAATTCATGAATTTGCCGCTCTAAAACCTATTGTTAAACGTTTTTTCGCAAAATCATTACACTAAGAGCAAATACTCTTATTTGCAGATATTACATGCTATTAAGAGAATGAGAATGTGAGAATCGAACTTTTACCTTACATTTAAGACAAGGTCTATAAATATGGACACTAACAAAATAGACAAAACCACAAAATTAGGTATACTTGTAATTTTGCTCCTGTAATTAATGCTTCTAATAACCTTCGTCCTCTTAAGTTATAATTAAGCATTTATTCCTCAGACTCATTGCTGTGATTGCAAGTTCTCTGATCCCTAGGGCAGGACCATATATATATAAAGGACATATAGCGTTCACATACTGGTGCCGGCAAGGCCAAATTGGTAATTTGAAAACCCACCCCGCACCCACAATCCAGAAACTATGACAACTAATAAGCTTTGACTTATCAACCACAATCACTCTCACGAATGCGCCCAATGAAGAAATGCCACGTCAGCCGAAAGAGCCACGGCTAATCCGCCTGGTAAAGAGCACTCCATAACATGTATACATGAAAATAACACACTTTGCATACCAAAATCAAAATCTCACAAATTCACACCCTTCCTTGGTCGTAACGCTTCTCCCAACCGCCCACGTTCATCTCCAGCCCCACAATATCCAAATTGGTAATTTCACCTACCCTTCCCCTACAAATTTCTCTCCCACACCCACGCACACGCACACGCACACCCCCCCACACATGCGCTTGCACTAACTCCAACGCATACCCTCCTAAATCCCGAACGCTCTTATATACCCCCCCAACCTCTCTTTTCTCCACGAACTCACTTCCACATTCCACTTGAAAATACCATTTTGTGTTGCAGAAAATGTTCTCAGCTCCTGTTGAGCAGATTCTGCAATGCCCGTCTGGGCCGTTCATCATGATGGACAAGAGATCATGGAACAAGCCCCACATTGAGGTTGCCCCGAATTGTCCTCGCTGTGCCTCTTCCAACACCAAATTTTGCTACTACAACAACTACAGCCTCTCGCAGCCTAGGTACTTTTGCAAAGGGTGCAGGAGGTATTGGACCAAAGGCGGTTCTTTGCGCAACGTGCCTGTAGGCGGCGGTTGTCGCAAGAACCGTCGCGGGAAGGCGGCTAAGCTCTCGCAGGCTGACCGCGCTACCTTGTCTTACATTCATCATAACTCGAGTAGTTCTGACGACACATCTGGGCAGTACTCAAGTGGTACTGAAAACCAGCCAGGTGGAGGCAATGGATCAGATATTGATTTGGCTGCTGTGTTTGCCAAGTTTTTGAACAACAACTCCTCCAGCCCTGCTGATGAGCATGATCATCTTGATGATCAAGATCATGAACCCAATTTGGTAATTTCCAGCTCAGAGCTAAATGATGTTGATGGGTCCCAAAATTCTTCAAAGGCTGATCAAGATCTTGTTGAAGCCGTTGATCACTTGCTTGGAGGCCTAGTAACTCCTGATCATCATGGTCATCAACATCAACAAATACAAGAAGAAAATGTTCAGAGTTTTATGGGAATTAATCATGATCAACAAGATGATATGAATATTCATCAATTTGAGTTACAGGGTTTGCTAGGGGAGGATGACCAAGTGGTGCAAGATGTGTTTTGGTCCGACGATGCAGCAACGACGTCGTCTTTGACGAGTAGCACTGCTAGTTTTTCATGGCAGCCCATGGTGCATCTGCAAGAGCTGGACTATTCACTACCTTCCGATGATGATCAAATGAAGATCTCCCCCAATCTTTGTAGTGATAATTGGAGCTCCTTTGATTTTTCAGGATTTGAAGTTTTCTCACGGTCTTAATTGGATGCTAATTACAAAGGCATTTTAACTTCTTGTTAGTTAATTTCGTTTTACAATTTTTGTTCTTCTGTAGTTAGGGATGGAGTTCAGTACTGTTACATTGCCAATGCCATGGTAAAAAAAAAAAGTCATGGCATATACATATATTTATACCTATATATAATACAATAAATTTTTTATATTAATATATGATCGAGTGAGTCAATTAATATTTTGCTAACTTTATGGCTATTAATTTCTGCTGATCTCACCACATTGGACTTTTATACATTTAAAGTTGCTTCTATGATTATTATTTTATCATATGCCCTTATTTTATCAAGTATTTATTCATAGATTATTCTTGAAAAAAATTGGACGAATCTTAAATAGTTATTATGATTAAATAATTAAATAGATGAACACAATTTTTTCAAGAAACGCTAAAATGATTGCCTATTAATCCAATGGTAAGTATTTTTTGATTTCAGTGATCTTTTGCAGAAATGATTTATGAATTAAGACTTGAAAATTTGACAATGGGATCCCCGAAATACAATAGGAAGTATGTGTTACAAAGATGTCTCTCTTGATAAATTTATTTGATATATCTATCAATTCAAGCTCTCTCTGTACGTATGAAATCAAATCAAAACCAACCTCGCAAGATATTAAGACAAAAACAAGGACCAAGAACATACAGATATGGCCTACAGAGAGCAGAAACATGTTAGCTTGAGTACGGGTGGGCCCCGAAAATTGAAGCAGATGTGGTCCTCCTCACTCGTCACTATGCATAATGCATCTGCCTTCTGCACTTATAAATGGATCATGCAGCCATGTACAGCTAGATAGGCCTGCAGCATCGTGTACTTCTGTTTAAACGTGTTCTCTTTTTCTTTTTTTGGTGTCATGTTGTGTTCATTTTTAAACGATGCTACCATGAGAGGCGCGTAGGTTGATTCAAATTGTTGTTCTCCAGTCAAGTCTCACAAACATATTAGTAATTTTGATCGATCTACGCGTATATACTCTAACACTCTTTATTTACTTCTTTTAAATAATATGACTTGTGCATGATATTGTTAAACAGTCCATCTAAATTATTGATTAGAGTCCCTAGATTTAATTTTAATGTATAGTAATGGATCATAGTATGGGAACATGTGTAATAATGATATATCAAACTTAAAAGTGAGGAAGCTATTTGAGGAGGTCAATCTCACCATTATCAAATGTAAAGAAATCAAGGGACTTAAATATTTTAAATGATTTGATGGTGGGATTGGCCTCCTCAAATAACCTCCTCACTTTAAACTCCTAATTATAGCTTCTCCCTTATATATACCGTCCCCTTCTATTGAGGGATACCTTTTAGGGTCCCCTACAAATTTTTTTTCAACGATCCAAACATTAATTTTTAAGTCTACTTTCAATGGTGCTCGTTTCTTTTGTTTTTCTTTAGTTGGTGGCCCTGTTAGTCTTGTTTTGTTGGCCTTTTGCAGGTGCCTAATGAAGCCTTATTGACCGAAAAAAAGGAAAAGAGAAAGGGCATGTATAACCTTTTTCTTATGTAATTGGAGTTGGAGCTAAGGTGTGAGAAAAGATATGTATTCTGAATTGCATGATTTAACTATAATTTTTTATTTGTAGATTTGCAATGTATCATCCTTTCTGCAGTATAAGTTTCGGAAAGCAAAGCTAGACTAATCAAAGCTCTACAAGATTTGCAGAATTTCTTTCTTTCTTTCTTGTTAAGGCTTTTGTATATAAAGGAGAAGGGCCTCAATTTAATTTATCCCCTGGCCACCCAAAAGTCATGGCCGGCTCTGGAAGAAGCTAGCTAGGCCAGGAGTTCACTCACTACCATCAGATTTTGAACTCGTGTTCTTAGCCACAAAAGTGAAGCAAATCCTAAAGTCAAGTAATAAATTCTAATAGATAAATCCAAATAGAGAATTCAGCCTGTATTTGAATACAAATTTATGCGTGAAATAATTGGTTATTGGTTGTAAATAATTGAGACTCAAATCTCTATCATTATATCAGAGAAGGCATGTAAATAAATGTGGCTTGGTAGAACCGCAGAAGTTGAGAAATTCATGCTCAGTGTCTACCCCGAAGCTTGTCTAAAAGTGAATCTACTCCGTCATGCGGGCCACTTCCATGAGACTTCAGCAACAACGCTGCAAAACACAAAAAAATGGAGAAAACCAATTGGGTTGCTAGTTTCAGGTCAGCCATGCCAAGAAACAAAATTTTGAGACTAATAAAAATATTAGCATTAATTATCTCATTTGGATCTCAAAGTTAGGCTTCAAATATGGTATTGGTACCCCAAATAAAACCTCCCCATAGGAAGTGCCCCGCATGCAATGTGTAAATAACTGAGTGTTTGCATACCTTCAGCCGCCATTGGATAGAGATCAAAGAAGGTGCTTGCTGACTTCAAAAGTTTCTGCGTATTTATATATAAATAAATAAATCAAACAATCAATCAAAGGAAGTAATTATATGTAAGCATGATATAACTAGGTTATATGATCCGTACCAGTACCAAATCACCTGGTTTGAATGGAAGTTCTTCCATGCCGGTTGCTTTCCTGCATGTGTTTTCTTTTCAGTCACAGAATTTAGATCAAATATATAAATTCTCTGAAGTGCTCTCCTTCATACCTACAAGACAATTGGAAATCATACCTAAGAAAGAGCTCTCCTTCAACTTGTGCGTATTCAAAGAATGTGCAACCAGTGGCAAAGGGTATCTCTTTCTCTTTCCACTCTGTAAAACATCCAAAGACAAATCCAATCACTAGAAAATTGCATTTGAGGTCCCCATGTTATGTCCTATTGCAAAACATTCTTTTAATTGATTAGATTTACACAATTATTAGTCGCGTTTCAACTTTGTTTGCTCAAACATAACCAAATTATTAGACACGTAATACGATCCGACACACAGTGACGCAGTCAAATTTAAGATGATTAAGGTTGTGAAACTTACCAAGATGCCAAATTACACTGGCGGTCAAGTTCCCACCTTCAGTCGCAGCATCAATGACAAAATGAACATTGGATCCCATTGCATCGATCACCTTCTTAAGAAATTGCACGGTCGCCTGGGCATATTCCCAAACACCTCATTTCGTTAGTAAAGTACCTCTTTAATAAGAAAATTTATTAATCAAATTCTGTTATTAAACAAATGAAATTTTGACCCTATTCTAAATCTCATTTATTCTTTAAACAAATAAGATATTGATATATGTACAGACATTATTTTTCGTGAACAAATTAGGCGAATAAATTTGGTGTTCCTAGCATGATTGTAATTAATTTATCAAATACCAATGAAACCTATTAACCTGTGTCACATCTTCCAATTTCAATAAAATTCACTATGAGTAGAGAGAAAGGAGAAAGCAATGAAACCTCTTTTCCTAAGAAAGGAACATAAAAGACAAGGTCTTGATACTGGCAGTCATCAGCTAGAAGTTGCTCTAGAGCTTGTATGTCCTTGGCATTGATGGCCTTGTAGAAATCTTGAACTGCCTCCAACACAGAAGGTGGGAGTGGCATAGGTGCAATCCCACAAGATCCATCATCACTGCCAAAAACTCTCCATTTCTCATATTTGCAATTTTTCCCAACAATATTTGAAATTAGTTTTTGCTGCAGCTCTTTCCCACTTAATGACAATTGGGTCTTCTGGTTTCTGATATGACTTGTTGCATTGAGTGCCTGTGGAAAAACAGAAAATAATGTGTTGAGGTTGAAGCTCTTGTTTTGGGTGAGGCAAGCTCCTACAGAATATTGGGTCAGAGAGGCCATGTACTAGAAATTGGGAAATTTTGTGAGAGAAAGAGAAAGGTTATTGTTAGGCATCCCAATTGGTTGTTATAACAAATAAGATGATTGCAAATGAGGCAAGGAATTGATGTTCCTTATTGTAAAGCATTATGGAACTTCTGGTGCACTTTTTATCTATCTGCAGCATAATTGTGAACTAGGCAAGGAATACTTTTCAAGTTCTAAGCCAATATTAAGCTTGGGCCAGTTAGGATCAAACTCTGGCCCAAATACAATGCCTTGATTGGGCGGATTTTGCATTTGAAAGCAGGGTGAATGCTAGGTCCTAGGTCCAATCACCAGAAAATCATACAAACTCCCCTAATGATTATTAAAAACTTTCCCGAGAGACTGAATAAATGCATGTATTATAATATAAGTGAATTGATAACAACACGTGATTAACTTATGTATACTTACCTCTCTGGACTGATTGCAAATATCTAAAATTTACAGGGCTTCGAAAACTTTGGCAGCAAGTATACTTGGGTAAAAAATGAAATTAATCAAAAGAAAATCTAAAATACCTAACATATTAAAGATTTTACGAAGTGTAAGTTTGCACATTAGAGTTAAAATCCAGATCTCATTAGGTTTTTATTCTTTTTTCAACCTGCAATCAAGATCCAATATCTTAATGTAGTCCAACCTGCAATCAAGATCCAATATCTTCGATTATGATATATGAACTGCAAAGGCCAATTCCTTCCCGGTTGGTTAGATTTTGAGGAAGCACAACAACAGAATTACTGTTCTTTCTATCGCTTTTTGTGCCTCCCTGCTGAAGCAAAAATGCGGCCCCCCACCCCTAACCCCTCCATAACAAGCCTCTCTTTTAGGCCATTACCTCACACTTGATTGGGCCACTCTATTCAATGATTTGCTTTACTAAGTCCAAACTTCTTTATTCAGTGCACACAATTCATAAGCGACTATGGGAATAATTTGTAACTCAAGTGATTATGACTCTCATTCATGTACCCGACAATCGATATATAATTAGTTTGTAATTTAAGTGATTAAAAATATTCACTTATGTGCACATATATTATCGAACATCAACAAAATGTCATTATTAAGTTGATAAGTGAATGATATGTCTAACCTTCGTGATAATCCAGAGGGTTAACCCTATTTAGCTTATTGCATTTCTGGTACTGTGTGTCTCCTATCTTCACTTTCCGTTGATGCAATTTCCTTTCTAGGCGTTTCCAACCTCTTTTAATTCCATTTTTTTCACCATCTTAATTAGCTGGAAAGAGTTATGGGTCACTTTCAAGTAAAACCAAAAACCCAAATGAAAACTTTGCAAATTAAAATAGTCATTTGGCACCAAATGTGGTTGGGGGATCACTTGCCCCCACCATCCATACATAACTTATCCCCTTACGGATATTCCACTTGTTTCCATTTCACATTGAGGGGACATCCTTCTGAGACCTACGCTAGTGATGCATCATTTTCCTTATTCTTTTCTGTTTGTATGTTTGCTATATTCCCAAAATTCTCTCCAATGCCATGTTGACTAGGGCTTCCCTATAATTGTAGGCCTATATTCCCTACACCTCACAATATTTGTTAGCTTTATGTACTTAATTTCTCCCAAAATAATTCAAACACAAACTAATTAATGCTCTAGTGTATAATACTTGCTGCCTTTTGTTCCCTATGTATGTCTCTCTTTTTTTCTCAGAGTTAGGAGGGGGAGGGGGTATTCTCACACACTGCCAAGGTGCTATGGAGAGGAGAAAGGTACTCTCACATACAGTGGTGTGCAAATCAAGATTCTTTTTAACTAGGCTACACCCTATTGGCCCCTATATATGTTAATTTACCATCTACTTCTGATCACGGACATTGAAAAGGAAACATGATCTGATAGAAAAAATGGGTCAGAAAGAAAAAAACCAATACAGCCAGGGAGGTACTTGCAAAGTTTTTACTAGGTAGGTCATGGACAAAGCAAATTTGAGCTGCTTTTTTTGAGGGTTTTGGGAAGGTTCATGCATGGGCAAGGAAAAGAGCCTTTTTCATGAAGAGGCATGGACCTGTGTTGTTGTCCCTTCAGAAAACCGCTGACTTACTTCCATGACATGAACAACTTTATCAGATACAAAGGTGATCTGAAGACCTCACCATACTTCTCATCACATAAGAAAGTTGAAGGGTCTCTTTTTATTTACAATATATTTTTTCCCTTGTTGGGTTGGGAGGGCTGCTTAGTCATTTTCATTATGTGGATTGTTCTGCAATTAACTGAAAAGATGAACAATCATTATATGAAGGCATTTAGAGTGAATCCACCAAACGATAGCAGTATATCCATAGCATACGACTAAAGCTTGTTGTACAACAGAATTTGAAGCATGCAACCAAGTATGCAGAAAGCAAAATCTACCATATGGATGTTTTTGTATTTGTACAGTAAACTTCATAGCCGAAAAATCGAGCACTTGCAGACGATGAACTCTCATCTTATTAGTTAAGCTACCTAATTACAAGAGATCCCATCCAAATTTGGTGAACAATGAAAAGGAGAAAAGCTTAACGAAATCTTTCTCATATGTCCTATAGTGATTTTGCCTCACTGGTATTTTCCATAATGTTATTAGTTTTGGCTAATTTCCAAATGTTATGAGAGGGAAAAAACAAAAAAATATACACCCATGACAGAGAGGAATAGATGAATAATTAAAGATTTGTCCATTTTTCAAAGACGGCATGTCCCTCATAACCCCAATCATATAAACTATAGTTAGGTCCCTTCATACTCAAAATTTTCTATCAATTTATATATATAATTTTTTAATATATCCAGAACTGCACTAGAAACCATAAACTAATCTGTCCCTCCAAGGCCCTAGCTTTTAGTCTATTCCAAGGAAATTTAAGCAATGTTTTCCGCTGAAAAAGCAGTTTGAAGGATTGATGCAGCCAGTTCAATACCCCACTATCACATGATGAGAGATTTAAAGAGACTTAAATGAGATAGAAAGTAGCAGTGTTGTTATTAACCTCATCATGTCAAGCAATGCAATCACTATTATTCTCTTGCTTCTCAATATCTCTCTGTTTCCTGCCACCTCTGCTCTGAACCAAGAGGGCCTCTCCCTACTTTCATGGCTTTCAACCTTTAATTCTTCTTCCTCTGCTGCCTTTTTCTCTTCATGGAATCCAGCTGACCAGGATCCATGCAAATGGGATTATATCATATGTTCCAGCAGCAGGTTTGTTTCCGAAATCACAATCACCTCACTCAATGTTCCTACCAGTTTCCCAAGCCAGCTCCTCTCCTTCAACTATCTTACCACCCTTGTACTCTCAAATGGGAACCTCAGCGGAGAAATTCCACCCTCGATTGGAAACTTGTCTTCGCTTACCACCCTGGATCTCAGCTTCAATGCTCTAACAGGTGAAATTCCACGGGAGATAGGAAAGTTATCCAAATTGCAGTTATTATCACTGAATTCCAATTCCTTGCATGGTGTCATTCCAAAAGAAATTGGAAACTGTTCACAGCTTCAACAACTTGAGCTGTACGATAACCAGCTATCCGGAAAGGTTCCTGCAGAAATAGGCCAGTTATCGGCTCTGGAAATCTTCCGTGCAGGCGGGAATCCTGGAATTCATGGGGAAATTCCAATGCAGATATCAAACTGCAAAGCACTAACTTTTCTTGGCCTTGCAGCTACGGGAATCACGGGGCAGATTCCAAGCAGCATAGGACAACTAGAGAATCTCCAAACACTTTCAGTCTATACTGCAAACCTCACAGGTGCCATCCCACCAGAAATTGGTAACTGTTCAGCCTTGGAAAATTTGTTTCTGTACGAAAACCAGCTTTCTGGTCATATTCCCGGTGAATTTAGTCGGTTGAAAAGACTCAGAAGAGTTCTATTGTGGAAGAACAATCTAACTGGAAGTATTCCAGGTGCTTTAGGGAACTGTTCGCATTTGATAGTGATCGATTTCTCAATGAATCTTCTGAGTGGTGAGGTTCCTCCTTCTCTTGTAAATTTAGTGGCATTGGAGGAGTTTCTGCTGTCTGAGAATAATATATCAGGCAGCATACCACCTTTATTTGGAAACTTTCCCAGTTTAAAGCAACTGGAATTGGACAACAACAGATTTACTGGCAAGATTCCACCTGTCATTGGGAAACTAAAAGAACTTACTCTGTTCTTTGCCTGGCAGAATCAGCTGCATGGAAGCATACCAACTGAGCTGGCCAATTGTGAGAAACTTCAAGCTTTGGACCTTTCACACAATCTCCTCAATGGGTCAGTTCCAAGTTCTCTCTTTGACCTCAAGAACTTAACTCAATTGTTGCTGATATCAAATCAACTTTCAGGAGTTCTTCCAACCAATATTGGTAACTGCACCAACTTGATCCGCTTACGGCTGGGATCAAACAACTTCACAGGTCAAATTCCATCTGAACTTAGGCTCCTTCATAGATTGACCTTCCTTGAATTTTCAGAAAATCAATTTAATGGGGAAATTCCTCCTGAAATCGGAAACTGTACCCAGTTAGAAATGGTTGATTTGCATGGCAATGAGCTCCAAGGCATGATTCCTTCATCTTTCCAATTCCTTACTGGTCTTAATGTTTTAGACCTTTCCATGAACATGATAGAAGGAGTGATTCCTGAAAATTTGGGCAATCTGACATTCCTAAACAAACTGGTCATCAGTGGAAACCACATTACAGGTTCCATACCAAAATCATTGGGCTTCTGTAAGGATTTGCAGCTGTTGGATATGAGCAGCAACAATATCACTGGCTCTATCCCAGATGAGATCGGACGCTTGCAAGGTCTAGATATTCTCTTGAATCTGAGTTGGAATTCTCTGACAAGCCCCCTTCCAGAAAGCTTCTCAAATCTCTCGAAACTTGCCAATATGGATCTCTCCCACAATATGCTGACAGGAAGCCTGAAAGTACTGGGCAGTCTCGACAATCTTGTGTCCCTGAATGTCTCATACAATGACTTTTCAGGTCCACTTCCCAATACTAATTTCTTCAAAGACATTCCATCAACCGCATATGAGGGCAACCCGAAGCTATGCATTAACAGAAATGAGTGCCACTTGAACGGTAACCTGCATGACAAGAAATCCATCAGATATCTAATTGTTTGTGTTCTTCTTAGTGTGACTGCAACTATATTGATTATGCTTGCTGGAATAGTTTTATTCGTTAGAGTTGCTGGAATCACATTTGGGATGGACAGTAAAGAAGAAAGTCATTTGATATGGGATTTCACCCCATTTCAAAAGCTTAATTTTTCTGTTAATGATATTGTGACTAGACTATCAGATTCAAACATCGTGGGGAAGGGTTGCTCAGGAATGGTTTATCGTGTGGAGACTCCGACAAAACAGGTCATTGCAGTGAAGAAGCTATGGCCGGTAAATAATGGCGAGCATCCACAGATCGACTTGTTTTCTACAGAAGTTCGTACTCTTGGATCAATTAGGCATAAAAACATATTGAGGCTTCTGGGATGTTGTAACAACGGAAAAACCAGACTGCTTTTGTTTGATTACATTAGCAATGGCAGTTTGGGTGGATTGCTCCATGAGACAAGGTTGTTCTTAGACTGGGATGCAAGGTACAAGATTGTACTGGGAGCAGCTCATGGGTTAGCTTATCTTCATCATGATTGTATACCTCCAATAGTTCATCGGGATATTAAGTCTAACAACATCTTGGTAGGACCACAGTATGAATCTTTTCTAGCAGATTTTGGAATTGCAAAGCTTTTGAGTTCTCCAGAATGCGGCAGAGCCTCCAACACAGTTGCAGGTTCTTATGGCTACATTGCTCCAGGTGAGTCTAAATTCCTCATATTCTTTTGTGGTCTGTTCATTGTGTTATTCGGGTTACTCAATCAAACCAGTCTAATGTCATAGTTGTTGAACTTGTTCACAACCCTTAATCTCTTATTCTTATTGTTGATGAATCCAGTTTCAATGTTATTTTACTTCCTATAAAGATGATGTAGGTCACATGGTTTTTATACCTGACTAACACTGCTTGTAATGTAATAATGTTTTGCAGAATATGGATATAGTTTGAGAATCACAGAAAAGAGTGATGTGTACAGCTATGGAGTGGTGCTCCTGGAGGTCCTAACCGGGAAGGAACCGATGGATAACAAGATTCCGGAGGGTGCCCATATTGTCACTTGGGTCAATAAGGAACTCCGGGAAAGGAAACGGGAATTCACCTCAATTCTTGACCAGCAGCTAATATTGAGATCAGGGACACAAACCCAAGAGATGCTTCAAGTGCTTGGGGTGGCTCTGCTCTGTGTTAATCCTTGCCCAGAGGAAAGGCCAACAATGAAAGATGTAACAGCAATGCTCAAGGAGATCAGACATGAAAATGAGGATTGTGAAAAACCGGATTTTCTTGGAAAAGGAGATGCGAAAGCTACAGTCCACAGTTCCAGTTTCTCCAGGTCATCTGAACCTCTAATTGGATCACCTTCTTGTTTTCCCACAAACCCCTAAAGTCATCATTCCACTTCATTAATTTTTATTTTTTGTTCAGGTAAAAAGATACAATTTGTATAGATTAATATTGTGTAGTAGCAATAAGACATGTTTATTGTCTTTCACTATGATTCAGGAATTGCATTATCAGAATGGGGGTTTTCTCCTCTATCTACCTTAGTGCAGATAGCAAGGCAAAAGTAAAATGTGCCTAGTTCAAAAGTAAGAAGATACAATCAAATGCATGCTCTGGAGAAACACTTGCATGAAACAGGGATATATCACTGTTTTGCTATCTTCTGGCCAAAGCGCCAGGACACGAGTGATAACTTTTCCACGTGGCATATCGTTATTACCCGGAAATAGAAAAATAGTGACATCCCTTTTTTTCCCAGATCAGAGGCTATGTTTGAAAATTCCAAGCAAATATATTAAAAGAGAAAAATATCCTCAAGTTAACAGCATACACAGAATCCCACTCTAAACCTCATTTATTTCTACATATAACTAAGATTTCACTGTATCATCTGTCACATTTCGGTGACTCAAATTTAGAAAGAAGAAAGAAAAACTTTGAAACTTCATTATTTAAAGCCAAGATTCCAGCAGATTGTCCCAACAATGCAATAACCTGCTGCCATTGATAATGCAATTTCGAAGTACGTAAAATATCACACAAGGACTGAGCAACAAAATTGCAATTATCAATTTGGGGACCAACAGCAGTAGTCATAGCTTTCAAGCCCCATTGGGTTTGTCTGTGGGGTCTTGTGCCGACTAAAAAAGCAATGGTCGAGGTGACAATCTTGTTTAATAAAAGCCACAGAAAAAAACATGATATTAGAAACAAATTGGACCACTATCCTTCTCAAGCTTTTTCCAACAATTATTTTTCTCAAAGAAAAAGAGATTTCATGATCTGCATGTTCTTGAAAGGATACACTGTCCTTGGACATGTGACACTGAACCATCTAAGGCCCACTCTGATTGTGTATTGTAACTCATCAGATTCTAATGGCTAATAATGCAAGCAACTATCCACTAATCACTCTTCTAAATCTTCCAATAAAAGCAATAATTTTCAGAATTGAAGCATAGCACTTCAATCGGCATCCACTTTTTATCGATTTTCCATTTTTGATCCCATTCTCGGCATGATTGATAATGTGAGGATAAATAAGCTTTAAATCATGCATTATAATTGGTAGGTGAGATTTTAGGGCATTTACTTACTATAAATGTAAGAAATTATGAATCGGGGAACTTAATAAACGAGAGAGAAATGAGAATGGGATCAACTCCTCATCCTAATCAATCTAATTCCTGATTTTTTCAGGTATTGGATTACATAATTTTGATTCCATGTTCGTTAGTAAACGCAAGAAAAGTCAGGAAGTAGAATAAATTCAATATGCATGTATTAGTAAGAAAAGTATGAATTGGAATCATTCCAATAAAAAATAAACATGTCATTAGTTAAAAAAAAAAACTTTAGAGCCATCAAACCACCACCACCACCGGCTACAGGTAGTAGTACTAATGAAAAAGGCATCTCGTTCATCACATTGGATTTATCAATCACCCTAGAATGTCATACACTCACCATGAATTCCAACATCTAATCTATCCTTATTTCATACTTTCGCCTACCATCTACTTACTCATTCATCCGTTGATGAATTCATGTTCCAATCTAGACACAAAAGGAAGGGTGGGATTTGGAAAGGGAAAACCTACCCCTCATTGTATCGACAGTACAATAAATAAATAAATAAAATCATGCATCGACCAAGGAATGTGACAGCAGGAAAATCCAATAAGAAATGAAAAAGATGTTCTTATCAGCTGTTAAAGGTGAAAAGTCTCCGAACGTATCCTGTCAATATCCTACAGCTTATACATCAAAAGACAGCCTTATAGTGGCATAGAGAACATACCATAACATTTTCTCCTTTGGGCGATGTCCATGATTTTGCATGTGTTGGTGCAATTAGTTGCGTGGTTTTTACGATGAGTTCATGGGGTATTTTTATTTCTCCTGTATAAATTAATAGACTGAAATTAAAACAGCACAAGAATCATCGAATAAATCAGCACAAGAATTGGGGCAGCAGCAAACATCGAAGATCAAGTGTGCAAAAATCATCAGACATCCCATATCTTGAGGGGGATGACTTTATTGATCATTACAATAAATAAAAAGTTTCTAATTACAAATGAAGAAAATAATAATTACATTACATTACATTACTTCCTAGCTTTATAAGGTTTCAGAAATCCCAAGCAATGAAAAAGGAAGATTTGAGGAAAGGAGAGAAACAAGAAAAAGAAGAAATTATAAGTTACATTCAGATACCAATATGGCTGTCGGCCTTTACAAACAAATTCCTGAAAGAAAATTTTTACTCACAGGTTATAATCACAAGAAAATTGAAACCAAGATTTGCATATCACAGTTTTCTCTCAGGGTGCCACTTTATGCTGCATCCAACACTACAAAAAAAATGGGGGGAAAGCAATTACTTTTAGAATGTAACCATGGCTGAACATAATCCTAAAGACCTGGCAAACGTCGCATAAGAAAGAAGTACCTTGGTTTCTGAATCGATGGTACCGGTTGGCCACTGAGAACACAATCTATTGCCAGGCTCAAGTCCCTACATGGAGTTTTCTAAATCAGTTTCCACACCTTACAATAGAAGTCATAACGCTAATATGAAAATGAATTTCCTACCTTCCACTTACAGACACATTATTACTAGGTCTTGAATCATCAAACTGTCCATGGTACACCAGTTCAAATGGCCTCCGTCCATCCTATTACACGGTAATAAATTTAGTTGCGTGCTAGAAAGGGTAAAACAAATAGAAGTTGGATTAACTCAAATTGAGATACAGTGATAAGTTTACAATGAGTCCCCCAAAGGAAAGCTGAAATGAGGTAGTGTTCTTGAGTAAATTCAGCAAATTGATTGGTGTAGGTTGTGGTCACCTTTTTAAATAGCAAAAACTCAGGTGTGCAAATTGCTCCAAAATCCCGGGCGACATCCTGTGACTGTATTAAATATATTTAACAAAGATAATGAATTTAGAGAGTTACCAGGCATAACTGTGTTTCAATCAAATTGATATAGTATTACACTTAACACAATGTGCGACCTGAAGTTCTACTGCCCTCAAAATCTCAATTCTAGGAATGGCTAGCTAACAGCTAACAAAAAACCATGAAAACCAGTAAAATAGGAAAAGGGAAAGAAGAGACTCAAGTTGCTCAGGTTAAGGAATAACCAAGACTATCATTTCTTTTTCTTTTTCTTTTCTAAAAAGCCTCACTCTAAGGGCAACTTCGTATATTCTTCAGTACTTCTAATTTTACACTTGGAAGGAAATTCTGCTTTTCAGGGATCAATGTTTTAAAATGAACCATGAAAAGTCCCAGCCTGTCATGCATGCATGCCAAATATCAACCTAGCCCCGCCCTTGGAGCCATTAGTACCTCCTATTCTCCATGTTTAAATGTTAGCTGAAGTTGGGAAATTGGGCAAAATGCTATCCCTTTGCAAACTTATTAGCCAAATACTACCCACCCTATAATCATTTATCAAATACTATCTATAAATACTCTCTTATTGCCTACTTAACACTTCTCTCACTTTTTTCTTCTCTCTCAGCGCCCTCTTCGCTCTCTCTCCCTATGTCTGGTTTTGGGTCTTTTGATTTCCACCTAAAATCTCATTTCAATCCCTTCCTTTCTTTTTTATTTTGGGCCTTTCTTTTGTGATTTTGTTCTTCTGCTGGGAATATAAGAAGTGGAAGAGCTCTTCTTGGGTCTTTTCAGCAGAACCTGGTGGCTTGGCTGTTAAGGTAGCAGCTGGAGCTCGACGATGGAGTTGAGCTTTGAGGTTGAAACAGCTGCAAGCTTAGGCGATTCAGAAGAGAGAGCTAAAAGATGGGGTCAATGGTGGGTTTCGCGATACAACATCAATATAACATCAATAACCAGCAATGTAACACCAATAACACAACAATATACAACAATACCATAGCAACATAACATCAATATAACACCAATAACACAGCCATACACAACAATACAAAGACAAGCCCTTCAGCCCATCACAACTGAAAACAAAAAGTCACAATGACTGCTCTCTTGTTCTTTTGTCTCATTAGCTTCTTCTCTTAATCTCTCTAGATTTCTAAGTTCTCTGTACTGGTGCTACATCAATTTTTACTACGTAAAAACAACAGTTTGTACTCACCCCAAAAATGAATCATTGTGACTTTTTTGTTTGCAGCTATCATGGGATGAAGGGTTTGTCTTTGTATTGTTGTGTATTGCTGTGTTATTGGTCTTATATTGATGTTTTGTTGCTATGTTATTGCTGTTATATTGATGTGTTATTGGTGTTATATTGCTGTGTTACTGTAATTTAATAGGAATATATGTTAATATCATTTTTCTTCTAAATCGTGAAACCCACAAAGCTCAACTCCATCATCAACCTCCAGATGCAATCTTAACAGCCAAGCCACTAGGTTCTGCAGAAAAGACCCAAGAAGAGCTCTTCCTCTTCTGCTTCTTATAGTCCCGGCAGAAGAATAAATCACAAAAGAAAGGCCCAAAATAAAAAAGAAATGAAGGGATTGAAATGGGATTTTAGGTGGAAATCAAAAGACCCAAAACCAGACATAGAGAATCATCAATTAAGAGGCATGAAAGAATCATCAATTAACCAAGTTCATTCCAAGAAAGGGTAAACAAACCTATTGATTGAGTGCTTGAGATTAATTTGCAAGAAACAAAAGAGAAAAGAAACTTTGAGAGCTGAGAGAGAGAGACAGCGAAGAGAGAGTTGAGAGAGAAAAGAAAAAGGTGATAAAAAGTGTTAAGTAGGCAATAAGACAGTATTTATAGATAGTATTTGATAAATGATTATAAGGTGGATAGTATTTGGCCAATAAATTTGCAAAGGGATAGTATTTTGCCCAATTTCCCGATAAAGTTCAAGTTTGGATTAGTACATTGAGAAACTTAATTTTAATAGATTCATGTGTGCATGCACGCATGAATGAGAGCTTTGCAGTTGGACCAAAACCTAGCCAGATTCTTATGAGAGTAAAATATTGTCACTCAACCATTGCACATTTCCAAAAGCCATATTGAGAAATAAAATGAAATAAGAAATGCTAGATTTATAAAGCTGTTGAGATTGGCACTTTGGAAGTAGCATACCTCGTCATATAGATATGGAAAAGGATATTTGAACAGCTTAGCTTCTTCTGCCATGAATTGTGGTCCATCCTGTCAGGAAGAGTTCCCACACTTTGACTGATCATACAACAGCTTCACAAACTCTAACCCCAAATTATGGAGTTAGTACAAGTGTAGTACCTGTGGATGCGTAGCTACAGAATTCGAAGATATAGCAACAACTGCAAGTCCTTTCTGAAAAAAGAAAGAATGATATTAATAATAACAATATATTTGAAATAAATACGCATTTGAACATTTTACTATCCTATATTAATTTGCTCAGTGAAGTTTGGTACAACTTTAGCAAATCAAGCCTCTCAGAAGGAGCAAATTCAGCTGCCTTACCTTCATATAGAAATTTGCAAGCTTCACGATACCTTTTTTCAGGTGTTTAACAAACGGGCAGTGATTGCAGATAAACATCACCTGCGCCATCGCACTGTTAAAAAGCATCTAATCCTTGCTTATATGTGAAGAAAGATAGAATACAAGCAACCAAATTTTAGATTTAGTAAAGAAATAGCAGTATTACAGATTGTGGTTTATGGGTTGTGTTGATCTGTTCCTAAACCCTTGCACAATTCTTCTTTCCTTCTTATTTTCCAGAGCTACAAACCTAGTTCACGTGCATATATGCACAGAAAAAATTGGCATAATGCTGAAAGGCCCGAAACTTTTTAAAGGTCCTGCGGTGGCACATAGATCCACTTACTAATTAAGTATTCAGTGGAAAATGTTCCAGTTAAATCAGAATAACATTGGTAACCTCAAGAAATGACTCCTAGTACAATTATTCAACTACAGTTCTTTGGTTTTATCTTACTGAGTAAACTGTTGGCCAATAATTAGCATTTTAAAAGAAAAAAGGTCCCTGCCACATGTAAGTTTTTCTTTTTTTCTCAAAATTAATATACCAATTATGTAAATTGATATATGTGGCATTAAACTAATCTTATACCTATAATTGCATAAATTCATGGACATGTAAACTAGCTTAGCAACTGAAAATAACTATCAGACTACCAAGGACTCCAGACAATTCTTCAATTTCCAAGGCTGACAGACATGATTAGTGGTATTCTTGCTTTATACACACTCTATCTTAGTGAAATGTCAAGCTTCCATGGTTGGGAAAAATGGTGACATGCCATCTGTTTTTAAGCTGTATAAAGCTCACAACCACATGTTTTTCTGAGTATCTGATATCTGGCAGAGTAACAGATGGCTGTTATTACTAAAGTAACTTGTTCTGAAAAAACAAAAAACAAAAAAAAAAAACAAAAAAACTTGAGGCCATATGAGCTGAAGGTAGTAACATTTTAATTTTTTTCTCAGTTCATTCAGCAATTCGCTACACTCTACGGATTGATCTTGGCTTACCTGTTTCATAAATAAGCTCAAATCTGCTGCTTAACTATCAGAGCTCAAGTTAAGCACAAGCAGCCTGATTATGATTTAAGCAATCATAAATTCCAAAGCAAGGCAAAAATGCTAGCTTTTCAAAGTGAATAAAGACCGAAAAAATTATGACAGTAACCATTACTTTTCTCACACACACACTATCAAGGTGCCATTTAAATGCATGAAAGAAGATGTACGGTTTAGTACTATTCGTTTAATATTTAGAATATGTACTCATTTTCTATATAGCTTTTTACTTAAATCCCATTAATGGAATATTAGCACCTCCACATTGTCCTAGTCAGGCACTGCAAATTCCTCATACAAGAATTTTCCCTTTACAACTTGGGCATTCCAACGAATACTTGCATTTAAATGCTCGTAAGACAAAACAATATTAAATCATTTGAAGCCGTTATTTCATAAGAACTCACTCAGTTCCTTTTAGTATATCTAGAAATCAATTCACAAAATATCAAATACAGACATATATAATCACAAAATCAAACAAACAAACAAAAAACAACAGCCATCCAAAACAAAACAAATACACAACGGGAACTCACCAATAAAGCAGGATGTGATTCAAAATCCTCCAGTTTCCAAACTTTCCCAGTTAGTGGCTCTGGAATCTAAAATCAATTCCCCAAAATAATCAAAACAAAGAATAAAAACTCACGCGCACACATTCTCAAAAGGAAGAACAAACTGCGAACCCAGTTCGGAACAAATCTAAAAAGAAATGAGAAGGAAAAAGAATCAGTACATATGTAGTACCTCAAAATTGGGAGCTCGGAAGCCCAAAGAGACCCCTTTGGACTCGGTTCTAGCTGCTCGAACCACAAGCTTTCTTGCGGGTAGGGTGGTCCGGAGTTGCAGAGATTCAAAACCCAATTTGAAGGACGAGCATTTTGTTAAGAACTGGGACACAAATTTGGTTGAGGTGCGCAGTGAGCGCAGTGGACATGCGCACACTGAGTTCACAGGAACTGTGGCAACAGCCATGGCCGACAAGTTGCGGGAAGGTAATTCTACGGCTAGAAACTGGCCCCTCTTTTATTTGTTAATTCTTGTTTTTTGTTAAAAAGACAGGGTAATAGTCCTGAATTTGTTCCGGATTTTCATTTCGGTCATTGAATTCAGAAAATGGATGTAGTAGTCCATCAACTATATATTCTCTTATCCAAATATCCGGATACTATTATAAACAGGCAGAAAAATAAAGAGAGGTAATACAAAATACGGCATCCGCACAATAATAAAGTTCCTAATGTCCGCATAAGAGAATTTCTGTATATATATATATATATTTAGAGAATTTCTATTTAAATCTCAAACTTCTCTTAGTTCACCCCATGTTCTAAGGTCCCGTTTTGGATTGCTTTTTTTCGCCAAAAATCTGCTTCATTTTAAAGTTAAGTAGTTTAAGGTGTTTGGTAAAAATAAAATATCCCGATTATTTTAAAAGCGTGGCATTTTGACAGGGCTTTTAAAGGGCTCTAGGTTGCTTTTCAAAGCTTTTTCAAAAGGAAGCGAGAGAAAACCTTTAATGAATTTTTTTAATTCCCAAAATATCATCATTCTTTTTAAAAATGACACCACCTCCACTTCCATATCCAACTCCACCACTTGAACCACCACATTCACTACCTCCACAACCACCACCACCACCACCTCCTCCACCATCTCCACCACCACCTCCTTCACCTTCACCTCCACCTCCACCTCACCATCACCACCACTACCACCACCACCACCACCACCACTACCACCACCTTATCCAAAACCTCCACATCCACCATCACCTCCACAATCAACACCACCACCACCATGATGCCACTACCACCACAACCACCACCTCCTCCAAAACCTCCACATCTGCCACCGCCACCACCTCCACAACCAACACCACCACCACCACCATGTTGCGACTATCACCACCACCACCACCTCCACAACTGCCATCCCCACCACCACCTCCACTCCATCACTACCACTACGACTACATGATTAGTACACAACACTTTTAACATCCTGTCTATTTTAGTCATATTTATAGTTACAACAATTTTATATTAAAATTTACCAAACGGTTTTGACATACTAAACGGTTTTGACATTGCTTTTTGTACTAACAGCACTTTAAAAATATTGTTTACCAAACATGGAGCGCTTTACTTTACAGCTAATTATTTTTAAAGCACAGCAGAAACAACTTTTTTTAAAAGTGACAACAACCCCAACTTTTAATTTAAATTTTCACAATTTCTAAGTAAACCCCACTATCTTCCCAAACTACCCTTAAATACACCTCAAGCTGAAAAAATAAGAAATAAAAGAGATTTTCTATTTAAACCCCACAAGCTACCTTTAGAAGAGAAAATACGTTCTGAGCATGAGAAATAGTAAGTATTAAATTAATTTTTTGATGATATTTCAGAGTCTTATTCATTGTCTGTTTTCAAGTGCATAAACATACAATTTAACTCTCAAGTCCGCAAGCTTAGCCCATTCATGTTTACACTTGAAAAACTTCACGTGGCTTGTTTGACATTTGAATAATTGTCCTTAAAAGAATTCCTTCAAGTTTCAAACTGATATAAATTGTTGTTGCTTCCTATTCTTCCTTGAGTTTTGCAGTGCATTGGTTCGTTGTGGCAGCATTCTTATTCGTGCATGTATTAATCTTTTATACTCAAAGTAATTTGTTTTCTGAATCTAAATTGGAAAATTATTTGAAGGGTTAATGATGATTGACGTAGCTCATACATATGATTTATAACTGAATGAAAGATGGTACCTTCTCAAGAATATAGAAAAAGTTCCTAAATTTACCGTTATACTGGTTTCATTGTTTAATCACACAATACATTCATCATGCGTTAGTTGAGTTCAAAGAACATAATATATCTTTGAAAGGAATGAATTTCAGTTCAAAGAACATACAATTGTCAATGCGATCTCGATATGAACTATACCAATATACATCTAATAGTAAGGGATCAATATACATCAAGATGTACATCAAATGAATCAATAAGCTCTTTCCAATTGTCAATGCGATCTCGATATGAACTATACCAATCAAATGCTTTGAGGTTGGAAATATCAAGTCAACGATTGATAACAGGTGGCATAGGATGGTGTGGTTGCAAGTGTAGCTGTCAAAATAAAATAAAGTTATCAAATGTATAGTTAAAACAACAAACAAATTTCACAAGGCAAAACTGGCAGCTATATATAGAAAAAATTTATTATTATACTTGCACAAAGTGTTTTCAACCAATCCGATGGAAATTTCCCGACGTTGATATTCAGGCAAAGGATGACTTTCCATTGGTAGAAACATAAGAGATATGGCATTTGACAAATGCATCAAGACCACATTGTAACAATTTGCAATAAGGTAACCCATTTCTGGTATGAGCATCCATCTATCTTCTAAAGGGTAATCATCAAAATAATCCAAGCAATACTCAACCTCACACTTACTTTCAACACTCTGAAAGATAAATTCATACAGAAATTCATTATTTTTCAACTCATTCAGTAACTCCCTTCTTACTTTACGCCAAGAATTCTCTAAGTGTTGAAGATTTTGGATCCATAATCTCTTGTAATTTCATACCAATATGTCTCTTAGTGTCAGAATCATTACTTTTAAACCAGTTGACAAATACATCAATCTTTGCATCTTCAGGAGAATCTAAGTTATCATTAATTTGTGCGGCAGGAAACATATCTAATTTCCTCAAGTGAGGATGAACACAATGAAGAGGAATGGGTCGGAATACTGGACTTAGCTCAGCCATCTCATGAGCACATGGTAACCCGTGGCTACGTCTAATAACGCAGCCGCATGCAATGGGATCAGCCCCGACATATTGTATTCTCTTTGACTCACACAAAATTTCCTCTAAGGCAACAATAGACACATACCCTATCAAGTCTTTAAGTAGGCTCACCTTATTGAATTCATGCTGGACAAATGATTGACTCTTCTCAAATGAAGCCTTTATCTCAGTGTGTTGCAATACTAACATGGCATGAATCTTGCCCCACGATGTTTCGAAGTTGCATTGGCTTGTGCCAAGTTGTCGCTTTAGTTGTGAATGTGCACTTTCTGCCCTATTTATAAACATTAAAACAAGAGATTTACTATAAGCTAGGAATAATCAAAGAAATATATGTAGATGATATGGATTATTATTAAATAGTCGACGTACCTATTCGATGTGGTGTTGCCAAAATGCATGCAAGTGTCTGTCCATACAGCCACAAACCTATCCTTATACTCTTTCAACCAATTGACCTTCACATAATCAAGCGCCTTACTATCTTTCCTTCAAATATCCTATCCATCTCAAGTAGATTTCTTTCATAATCAACTTCAGTCTTTGCTAAGACCAACATATTCAATAACACTATAAATTGTTCCCATTTTTCACCTTTCTTAAGTATGCTCTTGCAAGCCATCATCACACACATGTTGATATGCCATCTACATAATAAATGTCAGACACTAGGGAACACATTGTGAATGGCATTCATAAGTGCCATTTCCCTATCAGTGACAATCACACTTGGAAAACAATTTGTATTCATGATGCTTTTCAATCTATTCAAAGCCCACATATAAAGTTGTCTTCCTTTTCAAAAGAAATATAAGCAAATGCAGCTGAGAATGTTAGTTTCGTCAATGTTACCCCCACAATTTGTAGTAATGGGTATCGAAACCTATTTGTCTTATATATGCAATCCATTACTAGTACATAAGGAAATGCGTGCAATAAGTTTACACTATCAGGGTGTGCCCAAAAAAGATCGCTCACACAATTGGTGTCATCAGTCCTATGCCAATTAATATATTTGTGATCAGATAGTCTGCATAGCAATAGTTGCATCTCAGATCTACTAGCTTTCTCAACCACTCTGCTTTTGTGTCTAGCATTGTAGATTGTCTTCATTGTTGTTACATTTTTGTCATCTCGTCGTTTAATGGTATATAATATATCTTTTGGCCTCACCAAGCTTTTAGACATATCCATTTAGCAAGTTGTTTTCTTCCTTGCTTAACCGTCTTGCATATGAATGTCCTTCAAGATACTCAGCAGAATGATGGTTATGAACTCCACATACAACCCCAACTTTCCACTCATCTCCAAGACCAATATTTAACCCCTTCAACTGAAATGGGCAACCACACTTCTTTGTACCAGCGCTTTTTTTTCCGATGATCAATACTTACATCTACTTCAGAATTCATTGGTTGTTCATCATCTAAATCTACATTAGGCTTCTTAATATAATGCCCACCTCTATCACAACCTAAAGTAACTCTAGCCATCCTCGTTATAATTTTTCCAGCTCCATCATACCTTTTAATGACAACTACTATGCCACACTTTTGTCCTTGCACATGACCCCAATTAAGCAATGCTCTCGACTATTAAATATCTATATAAAAGCATATATGGCAGTTGTAAAAGATTATCAACCACTCAGAAGTTACAACATCATAATAATAGTTTATTTACCTCATCAGTTGTGAATTGTTTAGTTGTGTCCAAAACACTTTCTGTCCTAGTATCATGGCTTGGAGTAAAAGTAATTTGTTCTGGTTGCTAAAAAAAAAAACAGCTGCATCAATACCAAAAGTGTGCTCCTTTCAAACTCAGTGTACTGTACCAAAAGTGTGTAGGACCTTTCAATACCAAAAGTATTTATTATTAATATTAATAATAGAAAATATCTAAAATATATAGTGTCTAATCAGTATATTGGAACATACTGCCTTTAGAAGAACCAAGTAAAATATGAGAATGTGCTCAGGTAGGGTGTTATTCAATGAAGATCAAACATACTTTTAAGAGAAATTGATTCAATGAGATAATGATCAGAAACAACATCACAAAATGATTTTGCTTTACTGTACATGCTTAAATTTCACACGATTCATATGCATAATCAACAAACGAAGTCCATGAACATTATAGCCTTCGATCTGTCAGGCTAACATTTGGCATATAAATTTTAGCATCTTGGGGATATCTTGTAATGCAAGAATATGATGAAAAATCACTTGCAAAATATGATAATTTAAAAATATGGCCGAGTTAAACAATAAATCCGAGGATTCAGTTGCATAGAGCAAGGAATTCCACCAAGTTGCTTGGTGAATTAAAAACATAACACCAATTGCTTCATGACAGAAGAAAATCAGAGAGAGATTATAATTATAAACCAGTTGATGAACCTAAATATGTATGCATATTTGCTGAGTGAAGGGACATTACCTTTTATATCAGTTATGTGTGTAAGTATAGAGATATGCAGAGATTCAGACTAATATTCACAGACATTGAAAGGTTAAGGAAACAACTTTGTATTGAATTTGCATGATGAGAAATAAGCAAAATATAAAGGTGTTGAGAACCTGTGCCCAACGTACACTATGAAGAAACTCAAATACTTTACCTTGATGGTCTCCCTGTGTTGAAGAGTGGTGGGGTGTGTGGGGTGTGTAGGGTGTGTGTATAGATGTATTAGGGTTAAGTATTAAGTTGGATGACCTTTTAGGTCTTTTTACACAATAATAAAACTTACAGCTTAATGATTTAAGTACTGGGGTGAACAAAGAGAAATTCGGGGTTTAAATAGAAAATCTCATGTAAAGCTGAAATTGTTTTGGACTTGCAGTTGGATTGTTGGAGGGGAGAAAGGTAAAGCGGTAAAATACTTCGGTGCAACATGAGAAGATGTGGCATTTTGTCATGAACCGTCATCCACGTGGCAGTGTATTAATGGACCAATGGAAAAATATTTGCATCAACCAAAATAAATTATTTACAAAATATGCTTTAACAAAATTCATCAATGGTTTATCAAATATATAGATCATGTGTGTTCAATTCTATCTATTCAGATTTCAAACAATGATGCTGATATACATATGTGTAAGTGTCATCTTATAAGAAAAAAACTAAAATTGGAGTTATCCTAAGTCAGTTAGTTACTTCTCGAACAAGAAAACTTATTGAGGGGATTGGAAAAAAAAAACTTTGAGCCCATACAGAAAGGGTTGATCAAGATTCAAGATAAGCTCTTGGAATGTAACAAAAGCACCATCAAAGAGATAACCTTCCAATCTATGAATAGTTTAGAATCACCTCCAAGTTGAATAATTTATACCAGGATGACGTGCACCAAAAATATGTCTCATCCCCTTCATCGACCATGTTTACAAGAACCTCCCCAAAAAATATGAGTTATGGTATGTGGAACTCCCAGATGGCGTGCACCATGCCAATAACAATGGGGAGCATGGTGTTCGTCTGGTTCGATGAATATTTTTTGACAAGCACACGAAATGTGTTTTCGATAAGAGCTGGCTGCTCATTCTCGGGGACAAGCATATGATCGAGAGAATGTCAACCATGAGGGATGTAGTACTAGGGAATTTTAACATGGTTCGATGGACCTTTATGGTTTCTTGAGTTACAAATACGAGGTTTCTTGGTGAATATGGAACAACTATTGGAACATCATGATCTTCTTCTCGGGGGCACCAAGCTCTTATGGTTGACTTGTAGAGTTTGAATCTGATGGCAAGGAAGTCGGGTGGAAGATGGGATTGGTTGATGTAGGGTTTTGCTCTTTGCCACACATGGGTTTCAAAGTATGTATCGATGGACATGGTAACTAGCTTGAATAAGGTTGATTAATTTGGGGGATTATAAACGGGAAGAGATGAGAGAAGGAACCAAGAACGACGAAAATGGGATTTTGCAAGTGCATAGTGTAATGAATAGCCTACGGGTCTTAATCCTGAGTTTGTACAACGAATAGTTTTTATCCATTTATTCTATTTTTAAAATACGAATTCGTGGTATTTTTTCAAATAACAAGAACAAGACTTGGGAAACAATGAATACCAAATATATTGTTTTTTCTTCTAGTGATGAGTTTGCCACAAATGAATACCAAATATACCATGTTTTTTCTTGGTATGGGTACCTCTCAATATCATCGATGATGTGTTAGTTGAAGACAAAAAAAAAAGTTAGCAAGAATTGAATATACTTGAAATTTCAGAAGCAAGTTTTTATTATGAATGCATCTATATATCATATCGATTTTCAATATACCTTAAAATAATATAATATAAACCCCAAAATATAACAATCAATCAAAAATTTCCCATTTTCTTTTAAGTGAAAGCACTCTTTTCCTTTTTATATTATATCTTATAAATAAAAATTTAAAATATTATAAATGCGTGGCTAGGTAAGACACATTACATTACAATCAAATTAAACAAAACAAAACAAAGAATTAGTTTGTTCAATTATGTTTCATGTTCTATTTTCCTTTTTTCTTTTTATCGCAAGAGGATTGTAATGTAAGAATGTCCAAGATTGCATGAACGTTCCTTACAAAACTAGGCTAATTCCATTCTTGTTTGTTTCCTTTGGATTAGCTTCCAACAGGAGTCTCAAACAAATTATAAAGTAAAAGCAAAAACAAACAAAACCTTTAACAATCTTGACATCATAAGAATACTAATTAAAGATTCAAATCAAACAATTAATATTTCAAAAATCAATGCTCATGAGTCATGAGGCATTGCATATCGACACAAAGGGTACAAGTCACTTGTCTCCAGCCATTGAACGATGCAAAATCTCATGAAAAACGTGTGAGCAATCAAGTCTAGCGAATAACTTCACGATCGTCAAAGCCCTCCATGCAAATAACACATGACTTAGGTCTTATCTTTAGGTGCATAAATTGGAAAGAAAAAAAAACATTATACTACAAAAAGCTACACAACAATGAAATTATCCTCCTTCTCCTATGGTTACCCGTGCCTTGGATCTCTTTTTCAACGCCCTCATACTATACGAGAGAGATCCTAACCCCTACCTCATATATCTGAAGCAAATGCTTCCCTTGGCCTGGTCCCACATTCCCCTTACCACCCTCAAGCTCATCTTCAGCGTTCAATCTATCTGTTTTTTCTTAGGGCTTCTTAGATATAGATCCATTTTCATCAAGATGTAATGGATGCAGTCTATGTGCTCTCTCTTTTCAATTACAGTCCAGTCTCACCAATTAAGCAATTAGTATGTCCATAATTTTTTAAAAAGTTACAGGATATGCCACTTTCATCAATGGAATTATATGAAAACACTTGCCTAAAATTCAATGTTTCCTTGTGTATATATGTACCTACCTTACATGTAGGTGTTTTTTCCTTAAGTTATATATATATACATACATTCCATGTAATAGTTTTTTTTTGGTTTTCCAAAGAAATTTTGTATGGATTTTTATCTCAGTTGAGTTTAAAGATCCATACCAAAATATTATATGAGTTCAATTACCTGGGATATAGGGTATAACTACCTAGACTAGAGGTAATTTATAGATTTAATTACCTAGACCATAGGTAATTTATGGGTTTAATTACTTGCATACGAGGTGTATGCATAGGTACCTTACCTATTGTTAAGGTATGAAATTTTCATGAACTCTTATTACAAATTTTGATGTCGGTATACCTTGGGAAATTTTCAAAATTCAATAAATAAATTTGCAATTAAATTCAAATCAAATATGATAATTAATGTCCTACAAATCAATAACTTACCAGTTTTACAAATTCATAATTACCTTATTTATGTTTTAGGTGCATAATTGGAACAAAAATTAAAAAATTAAAAAAATTAAATATCAATAAATTAAAAAAAGGCATGTAATCTTATGTGGCGCAAAAGTCAAAGGACTTGGATCAACAACAACTTTTGCATGGATTGCACCCAATATCTCTCCTCATAATTGGACTTATGCCAAATTTTCTATTTTTCTTACCAAAAATTTGACACCACCGTGCCTTGGCTCCTCCAAAACCACCCCAAGCCTCTCTTACACAACCTCTACTCTATTGCCGACTTGCCTGACTGGGGAGTTTGTATGCCCTTGTCCAAATTCTGTACGTCCTTCTAGTTCAAGACGATAAAGACGTCCATCTTTATCCTGAGAGGTACAACCGTGACCCGTATTATAAGTTGTTACACGACGGCATTATAGATATTCTCATGGAGCGACTCAACTTCTGATATTGACAAAATGAAGCAGCACAAGCTGGAACTGGAGCCATCTGATTATTCACCTTATTATCTTATGAGCCAAACAGATAAATACCACCGCCCCCGCAAAATCTCAGCTGCAGAGTGTTGCATTTTCAAAACATCGTGGCATGACCACCGGGCCCGCACCATTTTCCTGCGTGAAAGCATTGCGGGAGGCTTTTCCCGCCAAAATTAGATCAATTAGAAGAACGGGAACGGCTAAGGAAGGATTTTTTGATAAACTCTTTGTCCATTTTCTTCTTCTTCTTCATAACCACTACTATGTCGGTGAAAAACAATATAATTTTCACATTAGAGATGAAGGAGTTAGGCTTGTCCTCAATCACAACTTATCGGATATTCCATAGATCTCTATCGAAAGTGATAGGAAAATCTGGATACTCTGCCATATATGTTTTCACCTTATTCAACTCATTTGCGATTGAGTCTGACGACTTGCTACTTTCGGAGCCTTTATTATTCTTTGGAGAAACTGGGGGACTCCCTCTATTCTTTTCCGAGAAGAATAGGAAGTAGAAATATCTAAAATGCCTCACATCGTTTAAGTGGAGGATAGCAATCTGACTGTGTCTTATAATTTCATGTAATACTTTGTTAAAAGCATTATATTGCCCTAGCCAAATATGAACTTCATTCTTTTGGAGTGATTTGTGTTGTGTACTGATATGGATTAAAGGTTCAATGGTTTTTCAGAATTGAGTGGAAAGTGGGTTAGGAACACGTTGGTGGAGATAAGCCAGATCGTTTTGGAAAATGGGAACTAGCATGCGGAATTTTTTTATTTGATTGGGGCTGAATTTTTTAACAGAAAAACAAAAAGCAATGACATTCGACATTGGAGATGAATTGTTTTTATGGTATTTTAATGAACAATCCTTCAATTTTATAAACAAAATATGTCATAATTAGTTTTCCTTTTTTGTATATAGCTGAGAAAACTTATGAAAAAAATATTTATGCATTTTCGATGAAAAATTTCACTCAAATCTTGAAATTGAATGATTTTCTCTCCTTCACTCAAATCTGGAACTTGTGAAGAATAGGGAGAAAAAGTAAGATTTTCTCTCTGTTTCATCTCTTAATTGCTTTTGGGAGATAGATAGAATCTTTATTTAATCAAACCTCTAATCCATATCAGCATACAATACAAATCACTCCAAAAGAATGAAGTTCAGATTTGGCTAGGGCAATATAATGCTTTTAACAAAGCATTACATGAAATTATAAGACACAGTCATATTCCTATCCTCCACTTGAACGATGCGAGGCATCTTCGATATCTCTACTTCCTATTCTTCCCAAGAGAAGAAGAGAGAGAGTCTCCAGTTTCTCCAAAGAAGAATGAAGGCTCTGAAAGCAGCGAGCCGTCCGACTCAATTGCAAATGAGTTTAAGAATGCGAAAACATATATGGTAGAGTATCCATATTTTCTTATCACTTTCGATCTAAGAAGCACGAATACAGATACAGATACGGCGATACGGTATAACACGACACAACACAGGGATACGGCAAATCTCTAAAAACTAGGATACGATACATCATTGATAAGGAAATTAAAATATAATAATAAATATATATATATTAAAATATATTTTAAATAACATAAAATTATAAATTATAAATATAGTGTATCATTCTTGGGCTTTATTTTCCGATTCGTTATATTTTTTAGGCCTTTATAGCTTGTTTTATATCTTTTTAGGCCCATTTTAATATTATTAATTAAGACCCAAAACCCATAAACAGGTCTTTAATTATTTTTTGTCAACATATCTATGTTTTTTACAGACAGGATGTCGTTCAATTGAGAATTTATATTAAAATATGAAAAATTAGGTCTTCTTCTTCCTTGAGCTAGCGCCGCTCCTTTTTTTTTTTCCACTATCTCTCTCCTCTTCTTCATCTCCCTCTTTCTCTGTCCCTTTGTCCGTCCTCATATTTAGCGGCCAGCGTACGTCCCATCTTTTTTCTTCTTCTTTCTCCTCTCTCTCTCTCTCTCTCTCTCTCTCTCTCTCCAATCTTTCATTCTTCCTTTCTTTGGCTTCTGGCTTCGAGATTGACCAGAAACATATCGGAAATGTCTTATACTTGTGTCCAGACCTAGGATACGCATATCCGTTAGTCAAAGATCGTATCTGTTGATTCCAATATGTATCCAACGCATATCGAAGAATATCTGATGCGTATCATATCCGACTGCGTGTCTGATACGGGAAACGAACCTAAGTCCGCGTATCCGTGCTTCTTAGCTTTCGATAGAGATCTGTGGAATATCCGAAAAGTTGTGATTGAGGACGAGACTAAGTCCTTCATCTCTAATGTGGAAACTATATTGTTTTTCCCCGACATAGCAGTGGTTACGAAGAAGAAGAGAAAATGGACAGAGTTTAAAAAACCGAATTAGTCTTTTCTTTTGTGTCTGTGTATCTCTATTATTATGAAAAAGTTTCTCAATTATTATAATATCAAATTTCTCTTTATCTGGGGTTTATGTATGGTCTTTTTTTTTGTGTCTGTTTGTGAGTCTTTGTGTGTTTCTGATGAATGCATATGTCTGTAACTTGTGGTATTGTATTGATAAATATTATGGTCATCCATAACTTTCTCATAACTGAGGTAAGGTCATCCATCATCCATGAGTGAGCCTAGCCTAGTACATTAGTAACCAACAACCAAACAAAACAAAGAAAATAAAAGAAAAGAAGAGGAGGTGATTGGTATTTACTATTTGGAGGGTTTCTTGTGTTTACATAACCAAGAAGAATAGGAAGTAGAGATATTTAAAATGTCTCGCATCGTTCAAGTGGATGATAGCAATCTGACTGTGTCTTATAATTTCATGTAATGCTTTGTTAAAAGCATTATATTGCCATAACCAAATATGAACTTCATTCTTTTGGAGTGATTTGTGTTGTGTGCTGATATGGATCAAAGGTTGAATGGTTTTTCGAAATTGAGTGGAAAGTGGTTGAGGAACACGTTGTTGGGGATAAGCCAGATCGTTTTGGAAAATGGGAACTAGCATGCGGAATTTTTTGATTTGATCGTGGCTGAATTTTTTAACCGAAAGACAAAAAACAATGACATTTGACATTGGAGATGAATTGTTTTTATTGTATTTTAATAAACAATTCTTCAATTTTATAAACAAAATAGGTCATAATTAGTTTTCCTTTTTTGTATATAGCTGAAAAAACTTGTGAAAAGAATATTTATGCATTTTCGGATGAAAAATTTCACTCAAATCTTGAAATTGAATGATGAATAATTTTCTCTCTTTCACTCAAATCTGGAACTTATGAAGTATAGAGAGAAAAGGTAAGATTTTCTCTCTATTTCATCTCTTAATTACTTTTGGGAGGTAGATAGGATCTTTATTTTATTGAACCTCTGATCCATATCAGCACACAACACAAATCACTCCAAAAAAATGAAATTCATATTTTTCTAGGGTAGTATAATGTTTTTCACAAAGCATTACATGAAATCATAAGACATAGTTAGATTCTTATCCTCCACTTGAACGATGCAAGGCATCTTCGATATCTCTACTTCCTATTCCTCCCGAAAAAGAAGAGAGTCCCCCAATTTCTTCAACGAAGAATGAAAACTCCGAAAGCAATCAGCCGTCTGACTAAATCGCAAATGAGTTGGAGAAGGTGAAAACATATATGGCAAAGTATCCATATTTTCTTATCACTTTCGATAGAGATCTGTGGAGTATCCGAAAAGTTGTGATTGAGGACGAGACTAAGTCCTTCATCTCTAATGTGGAAACTATATTGTTTTTCCCCGACATAGCAGTGGTTACGAAGAAGAAGAAGAGAAAATGGACAAAAAGTTTAAAAAACCGAATTAGTCTTTTCTTTTGTGTCTGTGAGTCTCTATTATTATGAAAAAGTTTCTCAATTATTATAATATCAAATTTCTCTTTATTTGTGGTTTATGTATGGTCTTTTCTTTTGTGTCTGTTTGTGAGTCTTTGTGTGTTTCTGATGAATGCATGTGTCTGTAACTTGTGATATTGTATTGATAAACATTATGGTCCTCCATAACTTTCTCCTAACTGAGGTGAGGTCATCCATCATCCATGAGTGAGCCTAACCTAGTACATTAGTAACCAACAACCAAACAAAACAAAGAAAATAAAAGAAAAGAAGAGGAGGTGATTGGTATTTACTATTTGGAGGGTTTCTTGTGTTTACATAACCAAGAAGAATAGGAAGTAGAGATATCTAAAATGCCTCGCATCGTTCAAGTGGAGGATAGCAATCTGACTGTCTTATAATTTCATGTAATGTTTTGTTAAAAGCATTATATTGCCATAACCAAATATGAACTTCATTCTTTTGGAGTGATTTGTGTTGTGTGCTGATATGGATCAAAGGTTGAATGGTTTTTCGAAATTGAGTGGAAAGTGGGTGAGGAACACGTTGTTGGGGATAAGCCAGATCGTTTTGGAAAATGGGAACTAGCATGCATAATTTTTTTATTTGATTGTGGCTGAATTTTTTAACTGAAAGACAAAAAGCAATGGCATTTGACATTGGAGATGAATTGTTTTTATTGTATTTTAATGAACAATTCTTCAATTTTATAAACAAAATATGTCATAATTAGTTTTCCTTATTTGTATATAGCTAAAAAAACTTGTGAAAATAATATTTATGCATTTTCGGTGAAAAATTTCACTCAAATCTTGAAATTGAATTATGAATGATTTTCTCTCTTTCACTCAAATCTGGAACTTGTGAAGTATAGAGAGAAAAGGTAAGATTTTCTCTCTATTTCATCTCTTAATTGCTTTTGAGAGGTAGATAGGATCTTTATTTTATCGAACCTCTAATCCATATCAGCATACAACACAAATCACTCCAAAAGAATGAAATTCATATTTGTCTAGGGCAATATAATGTTTTTAACAAAGTATTACATGAAATCATAAGACATAGTTAGATTCCTATCCTCCACTTGAACGATGCGAGGCATCTTCAATATCTCTACTTCCTATTCCTCCCGAAAAAGAAGAGAGAGAGTCCCCTAATTTCTTCAACGAAGAATGAAAGCTCTGAAAGCAATCAGCCGTCCTGACTCAATCGCAAATGAGTTGAAGAAGGTGAAAACATATATGGCAAAGTATTCATATTTTCCTATCACTTTCGATAGAGAGATCTGTGGAATATCCGAAAAGATGTGATTGAGGACAAGTCTAAGTCCTTCATCTATAATGTGAAAACTATATTGTTTTCCACCGACATAGAAGTGGTTATGAAGAAAAAGAAGAAAATGGACAAAGAGTTAAAAAAAACCGAATTAGTATTTCTTGTGTCTGTGAGTCTCTATTATTATGTAAGAGTTTCTCTATTATTATAATATCAAATTTCTCTCTATATGGGGTTTATGTATGGTCTTTTCTTTTGTGTCTGTCTATAAGTCTCTGTGTGTTTCTGCTGCATGCATGTGTCTATAGCTTGTGGTATTGTATTGATAAATATTATGGTCATTCATAACTTTCTCCTGACTGAGATGAGGCCATCCATCATCCACTCCATGCCGTGAGTGAGCCTAGCCTAGTAAGTTAGTAACGAGCAGCCAAACAAAACAAAGAAATGAAGAGAAGGTGATTGGTATTTACTATTTGCAGGGTTTCTTGTGTTTACATAACCAAGAAGAACAGGAAGTAGAGATATTTAAGATGTCTCGCATCGTTAAAGATGGGTATCATATATAATCTCTATATACTTTACTTAAAACTACTTGGTTTTGAAAACTGAATAAAGGAAAGTCTTTTGCATCCATGATCACCTCATCAAGCTTTCCATTACTCTGCCTCACCATCTCTGTACTCTTTCTTCTTCCCTTGCCATCCTCCTATTCTTTGTGGATAAAATCTTTGGTTATGTCTCTCTCATCATCTTGTCTCTATCTCTCTCATCCCCTTTGCTAGACTCTCTTGAACCCTAGCCCATCTCACTTGGAAACATTTTCAGTGCCGCATTGGGGAGGACGCCAATGTTCCTCCTCCCATCTCCTCTCCTCCTTCCCACTTCCTCCAACTCTCTCTCTCTCTCTCTCTCTCTCTCTCTCTCTCTCTCTCTCTCTTTTTGTGAGAGTTCATCCTCTCATTGACGATAGTTTATGTAACTTTTCTTGTTGTTTGTATTTCCTCCTTGTCTCTTTGAATCTCATCTCTCACTCCTTCCTATCCCTCTGATCTCCCTCATCTCTAACTTCTTTTGTCTCCAAACGCCCCATCTGTCAATAACATCTCCCTTAAGTTCTCCTCTTCCTCTTTCCCTATGATTGACTTGTTTGTGTCTTGGCTTGTTATTACTGCTATTCTGCCCCTACAACCCATGCTCAGATCTGAGTCTCAAATTTGTATTTATGGGCTCTGTTGACCAATTTATGGATCATTTGAGTTTGATGCATATTAGTGGCTTGCTTCCCCAACTCCATTCTCTCCAGATCCCTCTTCATGGCTCCTCTGCCCTTTGGTTTCTTGATGGCTTGATGGCGGCAGGGATAGCCGCGACAACAACAAGTTGGTCTGGTTAAAGGGTTAACTTGTCCACCCCATCATTAGTTTGGGACTAGTGAGGAATTTGACGATGCCACCACCGGTTGGTTGGGTCACCTTCTACCCGTGTTTCCTCTTGTCTTTGTATTTGTATGCTTTGTTTTTGTAGTTGCGATTGTTCATTAGCTTTGGACTCTGTCTTTGTAACTTTGGCTTTTTGCCCTGGTATTGTTATTCAAGTTTGACAAAAAAAAGAAAAGAAATCCCTCTCCTCTCACTGTTCCATGAAGAGCTGATATGTGATAAAAACAGCCTTGTGAAAACAATGAAATCTCATGTATACTACAATTATTGTTTAATGATTTAAGTATTGGGGTGAATAAAGAAAAGTGTGGGGTTTAAATAGAAAAACTCTTTTATTTCTTCTTTTTTAAGCTTGGGTTGTATTTAAGGGTAGTTTGGGAAGATAGTGGGAATTTTTTAGAAATGGTGAAAATTTAAATTAGAAGTTGGGGTAAACTTAGAACATGGGGTGAACAAAGAGAAGTGTTAGGTTTAAATAGAAAATCTCTATTTTTTATGAAGAAAAGTTTAGGGGGAAATTGGCTACTATCACCACTGGTGCCATGGCAGATCCACAATCTTGAGCCAAAAGGAGTTACGCGTAGTACCCAACTGCCAGCTACCACCGATATGGATTTATGTAGGAAATTATGGATCGCACACCAATAATGATTGCTGGCAACGGGACTCGAACACTGGTGGGGCTACACACAGTGCAGAGACCTTACCAATCTGAACCAACCCTTGTTGGCAAATCTGACCTAACATGCAGGAAGCGGGCTCGAACCCCACCCATTTGTTAAAGAAAAGGAACATGAAACCAACTCAACCAGAAAACTCTTTTTTTTTTTCCCTCAACTCCACTTTTGTTTAAAATGTTGGTCCTAAGGTTAATCCCTTACATTTTATGTTAGATCTAGGGGTAAAACAGGTGGGCATTAGAACCGGATGAACCAAGCTGAGTTGAGTCCAAAAAACCGGGAAAATAATAATAATCGTGTTGACCCAAAAAAGTCTACTTAAGCTTAAAAATCAAACCAAACTGCTTGGGTCAATTCCTATCTCGATTCTTGCCTTGGAAAAATCGATCTAAATCAAATCAGACCAGTTATATTAAGTTTACTTATTCATTTATATCCAAACTTATTAGTAAGCCTAATTAATATTCAAATCACATTAGTAACTTCAAGTAATTTCTAGATATTTTAGCCCAATTAATACCCAAATGCCTTAGTTTTAGTTTATACCAAAGTCAGCCAAAGTCCTAATTTTCTGCTAAAATCTTGAAGGTCTGGACAAAGTCTTGAAGGTCAATTGGGAGTTTGACTTGTGAAACCTAAGGGCAACTTTTGGTAAGTAATGCTTAAGGTTCGGGTCCAAAGAGGTGGACCTTGTGACTAGACATAAGGGTCCTCATGCCACCCCACCTCCTTTAATCTTCAACAGAGTTTGAAGCTTCAAATGCATGATGTTCCACAACAAGTCAGACTAAGAACTTAGAAGTCTAAGCCCAACTTCTGAAGTCAAGTTGAAACTGTTGAACCTATTCTTAACAACTAAAATGAGTTATCAAAAATAGCAACTTTTAATTCTCGCAAGTGCACGAACCGTTTATAGTATAGCTTATGTAAATACGAGGTCAATCCCACGGAGAATGGTAACTTGGTTCCAAGTTAAATTACTTAGAATGCTGGAAAACAGAAAATAAAGAAACTGACTAACTAACTAAAGGCAAGGTTGAATTCAACAATGCCTCTTGCTAATTACTCAAGGTCTAGGACAGAATCCTAGCACCACACACGCACTCAAAATGGGGGGTTTTGTTGTTGAAATGAAAACAAGATAATGAAATGGAAGTGCTGGAAAGTAAACAATAGCAGCAATCAACAAGTTGTGAAACAATGATTGAGAAGTGTTAGAGCCTTGGAATCCACCACTAGTTTTCCTATCCAAGTTATGAATGCATAGAAAGTGACTCAAGCTTCATCAACAATAGATTATCGCATACAAGCCTATGGTATCTAGGTGCAGGATGCATGATTCTCCTAAGGCATGTAATTGTGCATGGTATCTACACAACACGTGATCTCTAATATGCAACCTAAGCATGGTATCTACTTAGAATAAAGCATACAAGAGTCATTAAGTTCCCTGAGAATATGATAATCACACAAGTCCTAGAACATGGTATCTGCCTAGTCAACCTATGGTTATTAACCCCTTGAATGATTCTTAGGCCATTCATGTGTTGCTTGTGAAAGGAGAGTAGAATTGGTGAATCTAAACCCCTTCCCAACCTGTGCTAGATGCATAAAATCCTAGTTAGCTACTCCAAGAAAACATACATCAAGCACATAATAAACTGGAGATTAACAACTTGGCAATGAAAGCAAGGAAATCAATTAACCATGAAACCATCCATAACATTGAATATTCATAACTAGGGCTTCATCCTAAGCCCTAACTAAATGGATTAGTTAAACATAACTATGAATACAGAAATTAAGAAATACATAGATAGAATAAAGAGAAGAGAAGAACTAGTTGGTGGCAGCAACTCCCAGGAGCTCCAAGCTCTCCCTCCTTTGCAGCTAGCTCTCTTCTCTCTTTGTGGTGAATCTGAATGTGTGTATGAGAGTAATGGATGGAGTGAATGTGTGTGTCTCTCCCCTTGTGAATGAGCTGAAACTCTCTATTTATAGACTTCAAATTCGTCCTCCCAATGGCTGGTGTGGACAGTCCACCATAAATCCTGGAAACTCCTCCTGATTTGTGCAAACATGTTTTCCCATAATTAAGCATGCCATGTTTTGCTCCTTGGGACTTCCAATGCTTAAATGCCTCCCTAATTTGCTCAACATGTTAGGTCTAAAGTCAGATACAGCTCAGTTGAGGCACAAGGCTCAAAGGGAGTGTGGAACACAAGGCACAATAGCTGGCAGCTGCATATTAAAATCCTCCTGAGTATGCTTCAGTGTTTGATGGGCTAAGGATTCCAGTTATGTTCAATTGGGCTGAATTTTGGATATGTTATACTAGAGACCAATCTGAACAACTTATGTGAAGGACGTCTCCTCATCCAAGTTGTGTAGGTTGCTGAAATGAGGCCTGCAAGATGACCCACGAAATTGGACTGACAAGGAGTGTGACCCAAATTGGGTCTGTCTTTAAGCTTATATTCCTCTTGTGCCAATAAGCCCTTAACATGCATGGATTGTATCAAATGTGATCTCTTGCTGCCTTAACCTACAAAACACACAAACATACGTAAGTGACTCGAAATAAAGAGAAACTAAACAAAATCACCAAGTAAAGAAGGCATGCAAATGTGTGAAATTATGAACTTATCAAATACCCCCAAACTTAGATTTTGCTAGTCCTCGAGCAAAACAAAATAAAACTACAACTTAGAAAACAAAAAAGAAAGCATCTAGCCTTCCAAACAATATCCTCAAAGAATCACCAAAGTATTTGGTTCCAAAGAAACACAACAATCACAATCTAAGTTCCACACATGATTCAAGAGTAAGCAAAGCTCACAATGACATCCTTAAGTGTAGTGTGTGAATGCCAAATCAGAACAACACCTGCAACTCAAATAAGTACATGCGCACACACTTAGAGCACAATCAAGAATTTCGAACCCCATAAGCACATTATCAGATCAGCTCTCCACAGAATACCATACAATACCAAGGATCAAAAGGACTTTACAAGGGTTGTAATGAGGCTTAGGGTAGTGGTTGAATGAATGAGAGGATATGGAAAACAACATTTTGAACACAACTAAAGCATAGGTAAAAGCATGAGAGATTATTGAACTTTGTAATAAGCAAGGAACACAAACATGAGCAGATTTTCAACATAATTTCAGCACCTTCGAATGTGTTTATTTGGCCTAATTTTGTGGCTCTTTACCCTAGATCACCATGATCTTCTCCTTATAACACCCTAGGGCCGTGACTACATTGGTCACACTTCATTACCTCTTTTGATTAGTTACCAATACCCCCAAACTTATTTCTTTTCAACACTTGGGTTACAGCACTAATGATTCACTTTTGCTCTAAAAACCTTGCATTCTTTATGACTCTCTTTTGAAGATAGCTTTAATTGCTCATATGTAAAGATAAGAAACAGAGATTTAATATGGTTTACACAAAGAAAGGCTTAACATAGGCTCAAATGGGTTGACTAGGGATGAATACATGTAGAGGGATGGTTAGAAAGGCTCAAACGATTTAAACATAGCCTAAATCACTTCCTAAGCATTGTATGGCAACAGAATGTCTCAAGAGATATTCAAATAAGTTCTAGAGCACGAAACCAAGATCATGAGATAAGTAGAATTGCATAACGTCTCCAAGTAGCAAGAAATTGGACTAACTTGACAAAGTGCTCAATAAGTGCAAGGATGGCATGCAAGACAAAGTTAACTCAGAACCACACAGAGACCTTAAACAATGACTGTCAATTTCTGCAAAACCATATTAGAATTAAATCCAAGTCTTATCATAGGTGTTTGGAAGGATAACGAAACAACACACAAAATCCTGCGTTTTTAGACACTAGACACACTTAAATTTTTTAAAATTTGACAATTTGAAACAACATAACTAAATCCTTCCCCCCAAACTTAAATGAAACATTGTCCTCAATGGTTAGAGTGTAAGAACAAGCAATGCCTCATAAATGAAGGAAAGAAGATAAGGAAAAGACATAACCAAATGTTAGAGTTTAGAAAACAACTCCCCTTTGAAGCGATTAGGACGCAAGCAAGCTCCTTGCACGTTCTATCTTCTCCTCATCACCTTGGGTTGCCTCCCAAGAAGCGCTAAGTTTCATGTCTTCAGCCGGACATCCAAACTTGCTATAGTGAATGGGGGGGTTTGGGCTCAATCGACACCTCATGCATTGCAAGATTAGTCACCAAGCTTGTTTTCTTTTTCCATCGCTTCCCTGCTGCTTTCCTTTTCCTTTTATGATTATGAATAGAATGGCAATGAACTGGAGGAGTGATTGGAGGATCTCCAAATTTATGTGTAGGAATTGTAGCATTGAACATGTGGGCAGCCCCCTGCTCCTCCTTCTCTACTCCTTGCAGCAAGCATGCTTCTAGTGAATGGGAAAGACCATCAAATCTCTCTTTCCCTGGATTCTCCAATACTTCAATTTGAAAACAATCTTGAACATCATTTGGCAGATTCGTGGCATCAAACACTTTGAAAGCAACAGTTTCTCCATTAACGGTCATGGTGAGAGTGCCTTGCGCTACATCGATCGTGGTCTTAGCAGTAGCCATGAAGGGTCGACCAAAGATGAGGGGCAATTCATTGTCAGGAATTGGTGCTTCTTCCATCTCCAAGACTAAGAAATCAGCAGGCAAGATTAAGCCTTCTACACTCACCAAAACATCTTCTAGAATGCCCTTGGGGTACCTAATAGTTCTATCTGCCAATTGAATGCTCACAGATGTGGCTTGCAACTCACCAAGGTTAAGTTTCTCATAAACATGATATGGCATAAGGTTAATGGATGCACCGAGATCAAGCAAAGCTTTTGGAATCTTGAAATCACCAACTATACAAGGTATAGAAAACGAACCTGGATCCTTTAGCTTTGGAGGTAGCTTTCTTTGTAACACTGCACTTACCTCTTCACTCAATGCAACCTGTTCATGCTCTTTGAATCTCCTCTTGTTAGTGCAAAGATTCTTCAAAAATTTTGCATATTTTGGAATCTGAGCAATGGCACTGAGCAGTGGGATGTTGATTTGCACTTTCTTGAATATTTCCATTATCTCATCCAAGCCTTGATCTTTCTTTGATTTTGATAACCTGCTGGGAAAGGGTGCAATAGGCCTAAAAGCATTAGTTGAAATTGGAACTTGATTAGCATTAGATGATACCTTAGGGCCTGTGCTCTTTCCAGGAGCATTGAGGGGCTGTTTGGTGGAACTTGTGGCCTGCCCTTGTGGTGGCTGAATGATCTCCACGTTTTCTCCATCTTCTTGCTCTTCATTGGCATCTCCAACCTTATTATCAACTTGTTTACCACTTCTCAAGATGTGCAC
The DNA here is from genome assembly GCA_018703695.1 of Prunus fruticosa. Lineage (NCBI taxonomy): Eukaryota > Viridiplantae > Streptophyta > Magnoliopsida > Rosales > Rosaceae > Prunus > Prunus fruticosa. The sequence goes on from CM031924.1 coordinate 6,123,749, forward strand.
TCCTTTAGCATGCTCTTGATGCCTTGGATTCACCTCCGTTTGGCTCCGGAAAAGTTCCGGATGCTCTATTGCTCAAGGAGGATGCAATCTGCCCAACTTGCACTTCTAGTTTGTTCACTGCATTTTGAAGATTCTGGTTGGTTTGCATTTGTTGCCCCATGAACTTCTTGAACATGTCTTGCAATTCCCCCATTTGATCACCCCTTTGCTCTTGCACTTGTTGGGGAGCTTGCTGGAATTGCCTCTGTTGTATTTGGAATCCTGGGGGAGGTCCTTGAGATTGTTGCACATTTGAATTATTGCTCCACCTGAAATTAGGATGATTTCTCCAACCTGGATTGTATGTGTTTGAATAAGGATCATTCTGAGGATTCCTTCCTTGAAGGGCATTTGCTTGCTCTAACATGTGCTTTGCAAAAGATTCGTCTTGAACTTCCACTTTGTTTCCTAGAGGGCCAGTCACTGCCTGTTGAAGTAAAGAACACATAACATCAAGTTTTGCATTAATCTCATTATTAGTACTTACCTCAGAGACCACAGCTTTCATAGGAGCTCCTCTTCCTTTATTGTAGCTCCATTGTTGGGAGTTAGCACTCAAAGATTCAAAGAGAGTAAAGGCCTCATCTGCTGTTTTGTTCATCAGTCCTTCTCCACTTGTTGCATCTACCATCATCCTTTCGGAATCAAGCAAACCTTCATAGAAAGATTGCATTTGCATCCAACTCTCTATGTTGTGGTGTGGGCAGGAACTCATCATCTCCTTGTACCTCTCCCAGCATTCATGAAAAGCTTCTCCTTCTCTTTGTGTGAAACCAAGAATTTCCTTTCTAATCTTGTTAGTCTTTTGAGCTGGAAAGAATTTCTGCAAAAACTTATTAGAGAGCTCATCCCAAGTACGAATTGAAGCATTAGGCAAAGAATATAACCAAGACTTAGCCTTATCTTTTAAACTGAATGGGAATAGCCTCATCTTAATCTGCTCATCATCAAGTCCTTGAATTTTGATTGTAGCACATATTTCAAAGAATTGCTTAACATGCATGTAAGGATCCTCAGTGCTATTACCATAATAAGTTGGAAGAAGATGAATCATACCACTTCTAAGCTCAAACCTGTCAATTGTGAGTTGAGGATAGACGATGCACGAAGGTTGATCGGTGACTTTGGGAATGGAAAATTCACGCAGGGGTTTCCGAGGTTGGACAACAAGCGCACCACCTCCTTCATTATTATTGTTGTTGTTGTTTGGAATCTCTGCCATCTTGCTTGAACCTTCAGATTCGTAGCTCTTAGATTCAACGCTTGAAGAACTGTAATTCCTCCTCAAACCAGCACGTAGGAGCAGCTCTTGGTGATAGTGGCTCAGTTTCAGATTCTGACATATATGCACACACAAGAACCAAATTAGTGCCTTCAAATGGAGATAACAAAGAAAAACAGAATACAAATAGAAAAACCAACGAAATGAAAAAAAATTAAAACTTAACAAAAAAAGAAACACTCAAAGTAATCTAACTATAGCACCATCGTTACCCTTCCCGGCAACGGCGCCCAAAACTTGTTGAACCTATTCTTAACAACTAAAATGAGTTATCAAAAATAGCAACTTTTAATTCTCGCAAGTGCACGAACCGTTTATAGTATAGCTTATGTAAATACGAGGTCGATCCCACCGGAGAATGGTAACTTGGTTCCAAGTTAAATTACTTAGAATGCTGGAAAACGGAAAATAAAGAAACTGACTAACTAACTAAAGGCAAGGTTGAATTCAACAATGCCTCTTGCTAATTACTCAAGGTCTAGGACAGAATCCTAGCACCACACACGCACTCAAAATGGGGGGTTTTGTTGTTGAAATGAAAACAAGATAATGAAATGGAAGTGCTGGAAAGTAAACAATAGCAGCAATCAACAAGTTGTGAAACAATGATTGAGAAGTGTTAGAGCCTTGGAATCCACCACTAGTTTTCCTATCCAAGTTATGAATGCATAGAAAGTGACTCAAGCTTCATCAACAATAGATTATCGCATACAAGCCTATGGTATCTAGGTGCAGGATGCATGATTCTCCTAAGGCATGTAATTGTGCATGGTATCTACACAACACGTGATCTCTAATATGCAACCTAAGCATGGTATCTACTTAGAATAAAGCATACAAGAGTCATTAAGTTCCCTGAGAATATGATAATCACACAAGTCCTAGAACATGGTATCTCTCCTAGTCAACCTATGGTTATTAACCCCTTGAATGATTCTTAGGCCATTCATGTGTTGCTTGTGAAAGGAGAGTAGAATTGGTGAATCTAAACCCCTTCCCAACCTGTGCTAGATGCATAAAATCCTAGTTAGCTACTCCAAGAAAACATACATCAAGCACATAATAAACTGGAGATTAACAACTTGGCAATGAAAGCAAGGAAATCAATTAACCATGAAACCATCCATAACATTGAATATTCATAACTAGGGCTTCATCCTAAGCCCTAACTAAATGGATTAGTTAAACATAACTATGAATACAGAAATTAAGAAATACATAGATAGAATAAAGAGAAGAGAAGAACTAGTTGGTGGCAGCAACTCCCAGGACAGCTCCAAGCTCTCCCTCCTTTGCAGCTAGCTCTCTTCTCTCTTTGTGGTGAATCTGAATGTGTGTATGAGAGTAATGGATGGAGTGAATGTGTGTGTCTCTCCCCTTGTGAATGAGCTGAAACTCTCTATTTATAGACTTCAAATTCGTCCTCCCAATGGCTGGTGTGGACAGTCCACCATAAATCCTGGAAACCTCCCTGATTTGTGCAAACATGTTTTCCCATAATTAAGCATGCCATGTTTTGCTCCTTAGGACTTCCAATGCTTAAATGCCTCCCTAATTTGCTCAACATGTTAGGTCTAAAGTCAGATACAGCTCAGTTGAGGCACAAGGCTCAAAGGGAGTGTGGAACACAAGGCACAATAGCTGGCAGCTGCATATTAAAATCCTCCTGAGTATGCTTCAGTGTTTGATGGGCTAAGGATTCCAGTTATGTTCAATTGGGCCGAATTTTGGATATGTTATATTAGAGACCAATCTGAACAACTTCTGTGAAGGACGTCTCCTCATCCAAGTTGTGTAGGTTGCTGAAATGAGGCCTGCAAGATGACCCACGAAATTGGACTGACAAGGAGTGTGACCCAAATTGGGTCTGTCTTTAAGCTTATATTCCTCTTGTGCCAATAAGCCCTTAACATGCATGGATTGTATCAAATGTGATCTCTTGCTGCCTTAACCTACAAAACACACAAACATACGTAAGTGACTCGAAATAAAGAGAAACTAAACAAAATCACCAAGTAAAGAAGGCATGCAAATGTGTGAAATTATGAACTTATCAAATACCCCCAAACTTAGATTTTGCTAGTCCTCGAGCACTTATAAAACACTGTCACAATCTCAGCCTTGGCTTAAGCCCAGCTGCGATTGAGGGGGGCTAATAGCTGAGGTGTCATGATGAGCTGGCATTAGTTGAGTTCATGTAAAGCATCTGTTTCAGTTGTAATTATTGTCTTAGTAAGCAAACTGTAATCACAGTATATAAAGGCTCAATAGAGCTGATGTAAGGGATTCAGTGAAAAATTAGAAAGAAATCCAGAATATTCTCAAAACATTTTCTTCTGCCTTTTTGCTTCTAACTCTTTGTTAACAAAGAGGAGGTCTTGGCCGATCGAATTGGATGATTAGAAGTTAGAAGTGCGAACACAACAATCCAACCCTTTCCATTTAAGCCATTCGGTGGCTTGGTGGTGGCACGCCTACGCAATCTAAAAGAATGACCAAAAAGTTCCTTCCATCAGTCACCTCGGTTGAAAAGTGGGAAACATATCATGAGAAGATTTGGAGGTGGGCGTAAGTTCCCATCACAACAAGTGAGGGTGTTAGATGGTGGTAGGGAGAGGAGGGGAGTGGGGTGTGGGTTGGCGGTAGTGGGTGGAGAAAGGAAGGGAGTGGATTATGGGGTACGGTGCTAGGTGCAATGGGCGGTAGAGTAACATGAGGTGAAGAAAGGGAAGCGATTGGAGTTTTTTTGTGTGTAAAATTTCAAATTTTTATATTTAAGTTTATTATTTTAAAAGATAAACATTTATGGCATGTTTACTAATCCGTAATCAGATTAAGGGGGGTTTATTCAATTTAGATTTTATAAGATTTTAAAGAAATTTAAAAATTTAGGTGTATTCAATCACGATTTTATAGAAGTCTATACAATTCTTAGTGTATTCAATTCAGACTTTTTAAACTCCATTCAAATTTCAATATATTCAATCACGACTTTAAAAGACTTGATAAAAATTTAGGTTTATTCAAAAACTCATTGACTTTAAAGGAAATACAAAAAGTGGTGGATTTCGTTTGCTTATAGACTAGTTTTATGCTACGACAAATCTTTGCTTCCCCCGAGAGATTTTGATAGATAAATTATTTTTATTCTCAAGATATGATTTCACCACTTCTACTACCACCAACTTATCATGGCTATTACCACCGCCGCCACCACCAGCACAATAATCATCATCGCCGCCACCACCACCCTTCACCGCCACCATCCCTCAGCACCACCCTTCATCGCCACCATCCTTCAGCACCACCACTACCACCTCCACCTCCATCACCACGCACCGTCGTCCCTACTACTAGTGTCACCATCACCCTGACCATCATCACCACTGCCGCCAACACCATCACCATCATCGCCACTGCCACCACCTCTACCACAACTGTCACCACCACTACCAGCCCCACTATCAGCCTCATCGTCACCACCACCACCTCCACCAGCTCACTCTCACTGCCACCCCCACCTCCACCACCACTACCTCCCCCACCATCATCCACAAACCGCCATTGCGACCATCATCGCCATCACCACCATCGTCATCACCTCTAAACCCATTGGTTTTTTATTGCTATAAACTCAATAAAAATCAATAATAAAACTCTAACAAACTCAGTTAAAATCTATGTGGAGTTTGTAGAATTCAATCAAACTCAATTAAATTCAATTAAACTCCATAAACTTTATAACTCTTTTAAAATCATTTAAAATCTAAATTGAATACACCCTCCTAAGAGGAATTGAATTGAGGAGTTGGATTGAGGAGAGTTAGATTTCGAATTCCTATTGAAGTTGTTTACTAAACCATATGGAATTTGGGTCAGAGTGGTATTAATTCCTTATAAGTTGTTTACTAAATTCACATGAATTGGAATTGGAACCAAATTGATTACTAACATGTCCTCATTGTTATGTTAAACTAGATGACAAATGTGGGATTTTTAAAATTGTGTGAGGATATAATGGGTAAAAAAATGGATTCCTGGTGGGTTAGTTCTCCAGAAATTAGAATACCACCTCCCCACCCAACAGTCCAATTCCTCCAAAATCAGGAGTTGAATTCTTGATTTTGTGTGTGTCCCACTTGCATTTTATTCCTCCATGTGAAGTAAATACAAGAGTATCTATAATAGGAATTCAACTCCTTATTTTGATTCCAATTACGAATTAGTAAACATCCCATTATTTTTAGAGTTTTTTTATTTAAACCCCACACTTTTCTTTGTTCACTCCAATACTCAAATCATTAAGCTCTTAAGTTTTATTATTGTGTAAAAAGACAAAATAGGTCATCCAACTTAATACTTAACCCAGTACATATAGACACACAACCCCATACACCCCACCACTCTTCATATTAAGTTTTAGAAAAACACAAACTCCTCTACACCCTATTGCCAGATTACTCCTCTTTCAATCCAAGAAACCTACTACACTCCCATATTCTCTTCACAAACCCTAAATACGGCAAATCATAATCAAACAAACAAATCAGAAATAATCATAATCATAATCATAATTAAAGAAACAAAACTGGAGGGGAAAAAAACCTGACCTTTACCTGGGAAGCAAAGAAACAATGCCTGCCTAAGCCCTTGATTGATATATAATATGGAAATTGGCACATGGGTTTGCTTTGTTGAACAAGAAAATAAAAAAATTTATAATAAAATTTAATAATAAAATAATGATGCTACACATTTTGTGATATCCCGTTCCTAAATTAATATTCATTTCTTAAATTATTCAAGTAAAAGACAATTTCACCCCGAAAGTATTTTAATGGGTTTAAAATTGACTATTTGTTCGGGAAATAATTTGGGGATTTGAGTAACGCCATTACAAAGAGTGCGCCGATACAAGTTTGTAGATACATATTGGGCTCAAATTGGAGTTTTAATGAAGAAGTTATGGTCAACGGAATTGCAGTGGCACAACCGTAAATATTTCAAAGTCAGACTTTTTAAAAACCAGTCAGCCTTCTTTCTCTATCTCTCCATCCCGACTTATCTCTCTCTCTCTCTCTCTCTCTCTACGAAACCGCCGCTTTCGACGCGATTCCGGCACCGTCCGGCAACCAAACGCGACACCATAACGTGCAAAACGCTCTTCTCCACCTCCTCTACACGACCCACTAAATTTTCAGACCTGATTTCGAGCCATGAAGCGACTTGGAACAAGGGGAAAAATCGTTGTTTTTCGGTCCCTGTTTCCCGCAATGGAATGCGATGAGTGAGGTATGCTTCTTCATCCATTTTTCGTGTTCTAGCTGTTTTGATAGTTGGTTTGTATCGATTTGGAGCTGTGAGTGTTCAATTAGAAACCTAGATTTTCTCCCGACTTTGGCAGTGTTTTTCGGCCACTTCCCGGCCAAATTGGAGGTCAGCCCAATGATAAAAGTTGCTCCCCTAGTTGCCCTGATCACATAGGTATAGATATTGTTGGGTGATTTGAGAAATTTACGTTAAGGTTGGGTGGCCTATTTGGTCTTAAAATGATCCTTATGTCGTCCCGAGCATGACGATATGCTCATATTCGAATTTGGTTATCATTGGACCGTCAAACGAATTTACGCATATTAGGCATAATTTGGGTTCGATATATTCGGACCATCGGATCTTGACGAAACTTATACGATATGTTAATAGGATTTTTATGAACCTATAGGAACTTTCGGATTATTAATTGGAAGTCCTGAACCCCATGGGGGGGGGGGACTGGGTTGACCAATATAAAAATTTAATCGTATATTTAATCTTGGGTCTGTTCAGACCATTGCAACTGTTCAGTGGGCCTAGGAATACCCGGACCGTGAGGAGTGAGGAATGCGGCTTAGGTTGACCAAGTGTCTCCTGAGTTCTGCGAGGAATGTGGTTCGGGTTAACTTTGTGTTTCTAAGTTATGCGAGGAGGTGTCGCTAAGCGACACTTGGAATTGACAGTATAACATGAGAAATAAATAGAAAAATTGTGGAATTAACGAATTTATGAAGGGTACACTTGGGTGGAAAGGAATTATTATTTTTCAATGCTTTCAAACGGTTTTGATGAATTGATTGAATGTATGAACGGTTATATGAGTATAAATATGCATGCTTGATTTTTGTACGAATATAGAACATTGATTAAATGAATTTTCAAATGGTTTTAACAGTGAGGTTAGTATGTTGATATTATATTTTGCAAAACTTTCTTTTGTCCACTCACGCTTTTAATGTTTTGCGTCCCCATGTAGTAATCGAGTACCGGAGCACCACCACTGTTCGGTTCACAATTGTATATCATTTTGTACCCTTATTGCTTATGATTTAGTTATGTTTTTGAGTTAACCTTGTGCTTTTAACCTCTTTTGTGTTTGTTATTCAGTTTATTGAGCTCTAGGTATCACTTGAGACATTTGAAGTAAAATGGTGAAAATAATGTGTAAAAACTGGTGACTGAGTTACAAGTTCATTTCGGACTTATCTTCTTCATCCGAGCTTGGATTGGGCCAATACTTGTGTGGTTGGATCGATGACATTCTGAACTTGAAGATTGATAGCTCAAAGTCGACATTTGATTGATCCAAGCCAAATCCGTGAGCCCATCAAATTACACATCATGCTGACTCGGAGATGAGCTCATTGCATGCTTGGTCATGGTGAGCTAGGCATGAGCTATTGGTTTCTGAATGGAAGCTTGGTCATGCTGACATGAGGATGAGCTAGGGCTGCTAGTGGGATTTAGTGGAGTAACCATTTCTGATTATCTAATGCAAGTGTTGAGTCCATTAGCCCATTTCTGATTATCTAATGCAAGTGTTGAGTCCATTAGCCATATTCAATTCTGATTTCTCACCTCCCTTCCCCTATAAATACCAATTCATTTCCAGATTCAAGGTGTGCAAGCCTGGGATTCACAACCCCACAAAACCCTCTCCATCCATCCTTAAACACTCCCATACACTCTAGGTGCAAGCCTGGGATTCACAACCCCACAATTCAGCCATCCTTCACTCCATCCTCCCTCAAACACTTCCATCATTTTCCCAAACACATTCAGAAACTATCCTCAAACACTCTCACAATCCCAAACACTCCAGCAATCAACCAAAAGCTCTAAACAGCCCCAAATCACCAAAACAGCTCCAGCAAACCTCTCTTCCATTTCCCTACGAATTTCATCTTTCTTAGCCATCACCACTCACTCAAACTCATCCCAAATCACCTCCATATCCTTCATACATCCTTCTAGAAGTGAGGAAGCTCTTGGAGAAGCATTAGTCTTGGAGAAGCACTTGGAGAAGCCTTGGACACCACAAGAACTTCAGAAAAGGGGTTTTTCTACTCTTATTGCATTCATTATGTTTTCTCATTTCTGTCTTAATTTCTTTCTCATTATGAGCAGCTAAATCCATAGCTAGGGTTTCAATGTAACCTGACAAGACAATTTCATGTTTTCAAGTTAATGTTACTCTTGTTGATTACTTCCAATTTTCTGGTCTCATTCACTTGTTCTTAGTTGAATCTTTATGCATGTTTAAATAACTGGCCACTATGAACACATGCATGTTGGTTATCTAGTTCAAGTTTACATAAACACCATATGACTCTTGAACCGATTAGTGAATGAGTGGGTAATGCATTTAGGACAAACACCATGTTTAAATGTTTACTTGGTTCTTTTGTGTTCTTCTTAAGCTTAATGGATTCAGATTCATAGCCTAGACTAAACACCATAGCTAAGTTGTGTTTCTGAGTACTTGATTAAAACCAAACACCATATGGATAATCATACATAAGAAAGAACGAACTCCAGAAATTGTAATCAACTTAGGTGATTGTTAACTTGTTGCTTGAAATTGGATTGTCATGGTGAAGTTGAAACCCTAGTGCTTGTCTCCTTTCTCTCTAAATTTCTAAACATCTACTTGCTGATCACTTGCTATTTTGCATTCCCTTTTAGTATTTTTCAGTCACTTGCTATTTGCTTTCCCTTTTTGTAGTTGTTACTCCAAACAAACTCAACACAACCTCATTTAAATTCTGTTTAGTCTTAGGATTACTTGTGAGTCTAAGTGGTAGTAATAAGTGTCTTTCATCCAAGTCTCTCTGGAACGACCTCGTGCTTGCATTCCTATACTACAATTGGTTCGTGCACTTGCGAGAAATAGATAGAGTAAAATCTGTCCAACAAGAAAATGGCGCCGCTGCCGGGGACTTGATTAAAAGTCTTATTTCTATTGCTTACTTTCTTTAGTTTTTCTTTGTTTTCAGGTATTTGCATGTCGAGCAAACCATTGCTTGAACAAGTTGTATCAGCGGTCAAGAAACACTCTCAATCCGGAACCATTCGGATCCAACCAATCCGTGGTACACAACAACCATCACTGGCTGAATTTGAACGAAGGCTTCACAAAGCAAGGGAGGCAGCCATTGAATCTATTCTCAATCCCTTAGAAGCTGAAACCTCCAATTCAGCAAGCTCAGAAGAATACTTTTTGTTCAACATCTTTAACTCAGATCAAGAAGAAGAAGAAGAAGAAGAAAAGATGGCAGCTAATGACCAACTTGCTTTGGAGGATCTTGCTCAACCAATCATACCAAATTCACCTTCATGCATCTTGCTGTCCAGAGAAGCTAGAAACTATGAGCTTAAATCTTCTCACTTTCAAATGCTTCCTTCTTTTTATGGTTTACCTAACGAAGATCCTTTGGCTCACATTAAAGAATTTTATACTGTTGTTTGTACTTTGCCTTTGAAGGATGTGTCTGAAGCAAATCTGAAGATGAGGGTTTTCCCTTACACTTTGAAAGATAGAGCAAAGACTTGGTTTATGTCGTTAACCCCTGGATCACTAACAAATTGGGATGCTGTTGCTAAGAAGTTCTTGGAGAAGTTTTTCTCTGCCCAAAAGACAGCCACCTTGAGGTCCAAGATTTTCAACTTCTCACAACATGATGGCGAACCATTCAACGAATGCTGGGAGCGTTTCAAAGGAACTCTAATGCAATGTCCACATCATGGGTTACCTCTATACTTACAAATGCAAATTTTTTATGATGGACTAACCGAAACTTGTCAATCTACTGTCAATAATGCTGCAGGTGGAGCTTTAAAGAAAAAGAATGCTCAAGAGTCATATGACATATTTGAGATGTTGGGATCCAATGCTCAACACAAAGATACAAGAGGTAAGGCAGGTATTTATGAGATTAGTCCTAACAATGAGCTTGCTTCGCAGGTGGCTAGTTTACAAAGGAAGCTTGATGCTGTGCTCAATATGGGACCTAAAGCTCCTCAAGTTGAAGTTTGTGCTATTTGCAATGCTCAAGGACACTCAACTCACATGTGTTCAGCTAATAATACTTATCCTGAGTTTGTCCAAGAACAAGCCCACATGATGAATTCTTACAACCAAAGGCCAAGAAATGATCCCTTCTCGAACACTTATAATCCGGGTTGGAGGAATCACCCAAATTTCTCTTGGAGCGACAATCAAGCAAGTTCATCATTCCAGCCTAAACCAAGTTCATTGGAGGACACAGTCAAGATGTTGGCCCAAAATACTTTGCAATTCCAGCAAACTACTAATGGTGCTCTTCAACAACATTCTGCTGCCCTTACTAAGATAGAGATTCAATTAGGACAAATTGCAGATACTTTGAACCAAAGAGAACCTGCAAAATTCCCTAGCCAACCAAATGTGAATCCCAAGCATCATGAGCAAGCCAAAGCAATCTCAGTTCTCAGAAGTGGTAAGGTTATTGATAATAAAGTTGGCAAAGAAGTTACTAATCATGATGTTGTGAATGCAGGTGATGAACACAAGGAAGAGATGACACCAAAAGAAGCAATTCCCATTGGCAAGTCAACAATTTCACCTATATTGCACAAGGCCGAGAACCCTTATGTGCCACCAATTCCTTTCCCTGGACGTCTTGCTAAAAGCAAACAGGATAAGTCTTTTACTGAAATCTATGATATACTTAGTAAAGTCAATGTTAACTTGCCTTTGCTTGATGTGATCAGGAACATGCCAACTTATGCTAAATTTTTTAAGGAGTTGAACTCACACAAGAGAAGGTATAGTCCTCATGAGAAGGTGTTGGTGTCTGAAAATGTGAGTGCTGTCCTTCAAAGAAAACTTCCTCCTAAACTCAAGGATCCAGGTAGTTTTACCATCGGCATAACCATTGGAGATAAACGAGCTGAGAAAGCCATGTTGGATTTAGGTGCAAGTATCAATCTAATGCCTTATTCAGTGTACTTGCAACTTGGTTTGGGAAAATTAAAATCCACCACACTCAGCTTACAACTTGCTGATGGTTCAGTGAAATATCCTAGAGGTATTGTTGAAGATATTTTGGTTCAAGTTGATAAGCTAATATTGCCTGCTGATTTTGTAGTGATAGACATGGAAGATGCACCCATTCATGATCGTGAGCTGCCTATCTTGCTTGGAAGACCATTCATGGCCACAGCAAACACTCTTATTGATGTGAAAAATGGCATACTGAAAATGACAGTCCTTGGCCAAACCATAGAATTCAAAGTGTTTGAATCCTTAACTCATCCTTCTAATTCACTTGATTGTTTTTCAATTGATTGTTTGGATTCCCTGGTTTTGTCTAAGTTTGTGCAGGCACAATCTGATGATGCTTTAGAAATTGTTTTGACACAACCTTTAGGTGACCTTGATGATGAATCTGAGTTCCAAGAAGTGGTAGCTGCCCTAGAAGAGTTCCAGCCATTTCCACCAATTTCTGGGTTACCACTTGAGCCCCTTGATCCATGCTCTACGAAGTTGGAACCATCCAATGGCATGTTCAAAGTTACACCCCTTGCACACTTGAAGAAAAAGAAAAGGAAAAGGAAGAGGAGAAGAAGTTGGGTGAACTATCTTGAGACGATTGATCCGAAACCCCCCAACTCATCATAAGCTGTTTGCATAATGTCTTGCCAAGACATTAACTAAGGCGCTTCTTGGGAGGCAACCCATGTGTTCAAGAAGAAGGTGTTTGTTAGCGGTCAACCTAATCGCATCAAGGGGGAGTTTCTCTTTACCTTCTTCTTAACTTTTCCCTTTATCATTTGCATGTTCTCAATCATCTTTTCTATGCTTTAACATTGAGGACAATGTTCAATTCAGATCTGGGGGGAAGGTTTTCAATTTTCGTTCATGTTTTCACTTTTCTTTCATTGTGTTTTTCAGTTTTTGTTCATTTTTTTTAGAAGGTCATGCAATCAATATTATGGAGCTGCCATTGAGGTTTTCATATCAGAATTTTTGCACTTCACAAAGCTATTGCTCTTAGAATTCTGGTGACTAAAGTACCATGCTCAAATTTTTGAAGGAAAATAGTGGAGACTACCCTAGTGAGCCATATCGAGCCTAATTGCTTTCTTGAGAGGGTTTAAAGTGTTTCTACTTCTCATCTCTACTCATTTTCTTCATTTCACTCTAATTGATCTCATCATTTCATTTTGATTGAATACTAAGGATGATTCTCTTTTGCAGATATCATGTGCTTGCTCTCATTCATGAATGAACTCATTGAAGTGATGCTAGGCTATGTGTGTATAACCATTCTATGTGCTTTCTTTCACCCAACCTATATGTGTGTTCCATCAACCCTCTTGAAGCCAAACACTTCAAGCCTTTTTCTTCTATCACCCTCATCATTTCCCTAACTTTGTATCTCAATCTGAGATATTCCCTTATTGTAGCCATACCCTATACTTAGAAATATACCAAGGTGTGCCAAGATAAATTTTGAGGCAAGGAAGTTGCTGCCATGTACCTCAAAGAAAATTGGTGTGATTCTGTGCAATAAAGTTAAAGAAGATGCAGATCAAATCAGCAAAGATGAAAGTGTTTCAATGTGATCTAAGTGTGAAAAATAAAGTCCATGCCAAGTGAAACCATGAAGTTTGCAGCCATACCATTCTAAAATCAATGTTTCCTTGCAGATTAATGAAGCTGCAACCTTGGTATGTTTTTAAGTTACTTGTTTTTCCTTCCAATTCTTCCATTTCCCCTAAACCTTAGCCTTTCATTACAACCTTGTGAAAGACCTAGCTGATCTTTGAGGATGTATTCATGGGTGCTGGTAAGTATGTGTATATCTCTATTCTTAGTATTTGATTCCTTTCATGAGATCTAACCAAATTTGTGCTTCTATTTCATACACTCACTTATGCTTTCTTGAGAGAATTAAACCATAGGTTCTGAGTGATTGAGTGTTTTCTGTGAATTAGAGTTGAAGCATGTTCTCTATTCAAGGTTTGAGTGTGCTTGCTTTGAAGCCGTGTGCCTTTGAGCTATAGCTTCCACTTTACACACTGATTGATCACCTATCTTGGCAACTCTATGGTGTTGGAAGTATGACTAAAAGTTTTCTTTCATTTTCATTAGTTGATTTCAAAGTTTGTTTTTCTAACCACTTTGTTTTGTAGAGTCAGGAAAGCGTTTATGGGTATCGTTTCTGTTAAACCCTTAGGAGACACAACTCCTCCTACTAGGGATGCCTAGAGGTTCAAAGGCTTGTTGCATATGCTCAATGCAATCGAGTTACCTGCGGAAGTGGTTTACTTAACTTCTTGTTTTTGTTTTGTTTGTTTTGCTCGAGGACTAGCAAAATCTAGGTCTGGGGTATTTGTTCGGTTCACAATTGTATATCATTTTGTACCCTTATTGCTTATGATTTAGTTATGTTTTTGAGTTAACCTTGTGCTTTTAACCTCTTTTGTGTTTGTTATTCAGTTTATTGAGCTCTAGGTATCACTTGAGACATTTGAAGTAAAATGGTGAAAATAATGTGTAAAAACTGGTGACTGAGTTACAAGTTCATTTCGGACTTATCTTCTTCATCCGAGCTTGGATTGGGCCAATACTTGTGTGGTTGGATCGATGACATTCTGAACTTGAAGATTGATAGCTCAAAGTCGACATTTGATTGATCCAAGCCAAATCCGTGAGCCCATCAAATTACACATCATGCTGACTTGCAGATGAGCTCATTGCATGCTTGGTCATGGTGAGCTAGGCATGAGCTATTGGTTTCTGAATGGAAGCTTGGTCATGCTGACATGAGGATGAGCTAGGGCTGCTAGTGGGATTTAGTGGAGTAACCATTTCTGATTATCTAATGCAAGTGTTGAGTCCATTAGCCCATTTCTGATTATCTAATGCAAGTGTTGAGTCCATTAGCCATATTCAATTCTGATTTCTCACCTCCCTTCCCCTATAAATACCAATTCATTTCCAGATTCAAGGTGTGCAAGCCTGGGATTCACAACCCCACAAAACCCTCTCCATCCATCCTTAAACACTCCCATACACTCTAGGTGCAAGCCTGGGATTCACAACCCCACAATTCAGCCATCCTTCACTCCATCCTCCCTCAAACACTTCCATCATTTTCCCAAACACATTCAGAAACTATCCTCAAACACTCTCACAATCCCAAACACTCCAGCAATCAACCAAAAGCTCTAAACAGCCCCAAATCACCAAAACAGCTCCAGCAAACCTCTCTTCCATTTCCCTACGAATTTCATCTTTCTTAGCCATCACCACTCACTCAAACTCATCCCAAATCACCTCCATATCCTTCATACATCCTTCTAGAAGTGAGGAAGCTCTTGGAGAAGCATTAGTCTTGGAGAAGCACTTGGAGAAGCCTTGGACACCACAAGAACTTCAGAAAAAGGGGTTTTTCTACTCTTATTGCATTCATTATGTTTTCTCATTTCTGTCTTAATTTCTTTCTCATTATGAGCAGCTAAATCCATAGCTAGGGTTTCAATGTAACCTGACAAGACAATTTCATGTTTTCAAGTTAATGTTACTCTTGTTGATTACTTCCAATTTTCTGGTCTCATTCACTTGTTCTTAGTTGAATCTTTATGCATGTTTAAATAACTGGCCACTATGAACACATGCATGTTGGTTATCTAGTTCAAGTTTACATAAACACCATATGACTCTTGAACCGATTAGTGAATGAGTGGGTAATGCATTTAGGACAAACACCATGTTTAAATGTTTACTTGGTTCTTTTGTGTTCTTCTTAAGCTTAATGGATTCAGATTCATAGCCTAGACTAAACACCATAGCTAAGTTGTGTTTCTGAGTACTTGATTAAAACCAAACACCATATGGATAATCATACATAAGAAAGAACGAACTCCAGAAATTGTAATCAACTTAGGTGATTGTTAACTTGTTGCTTGAAATTGGATTGTCATGGTGAAGTTGAAACCCTAGTGCTTGTCTCCTTTCTCTCTAAATTTCTAAACATCTACTTGCTGATCACTTGCTATTTTGCATTCCCTTTTAGTATTTTTCAGTCACTTGCTATTTGCTTTCCCTTTTTGTAGTTGTTACTCCAAACAAACTCAACACAACCTCATTTAAATTCTGTTTAGTCTTAGGATTACTTGTGAGTCTAAGTGGTAGTAATAAGTGTCTTTCATCCAAGTCTCTGTGGAACGACCTCGTGCTTGCATTCCTATACTACAATTGGTTCGTGCACTTGCGAGAAATAGATAGAGTAAAATCTGTCCAACAACCACCAGTCATTCATCACCCACCACTCATCCACTTCCATTATGTAGGATATCTTACTGTAACCTTACTATTTTTGTAAATTAAATTAATTTGTAGGCTCTGATATTGCCCTTGGATTTCTGTAAGGCTTGAGGTCACACATATTTGTTATTGGATTGTGTGTGATCTAACATTGTGCATGTTGTAAGAATTGCATTTTGTACAGGTGTAAATTATTGGGAAATTAACAATTTACAAGGGAGACTCTACCTATTTTTCGGTAGAAGTCAAACCTTAAAAGAATCAATTTGGTTAAGTGTGTCCGGCACTTGACAGGTGTTGAATACGCACAGGGGTCCAGTCACATTTGAAAAAAGTGTTTTTATCTCTCTTAAGTAATGTGATGTTGAGTGAACTTAGAGTGGTGAGAGGCAAGATAGCGAGGTGTTGAGTGTGAGGTTGATGAGTTTTTTTTTTTTTTTTTGTTGGGTGTGTATTTAGGGGTGGTTCGGGAAGATAGTGGGGTTTTCTTAGAAATTTTGAAATTTTGAATTAGAAGTTGGGGTGAACAAAGAGAAGTGCGGAGTTTAAATAGAAAAACTCTTATTATTATTATATTTTCACATAGGCATTATTAAAAGTCAATAAGTGGGTCCTTTTGTGCAACCTAAGCAAAATTAACGTGTCTTGTTGGAGCATATGGAAATAGGGATTGCAATGGGTTCGAATTGGGGGTGGGTATGTCATTCTCATCCCCATAACCATTAAGCTTTTTTACCTCATCCCTGCATTCGTACCCGCAATATTCTAAGTGGGGATTCCCCATCCCCGCCTTCATTGGGGAACGGGTTCCCCTACCCGCCCCATTGTTGAAGAAAAACCAATAAAAAAAATACTTTGTTGAATGAGAAAAAAAACACTATAAGCGCAAACATATGTATCAATTCAATTGTTATTAACTAAAAATCTAGACTATATAAAAAAATTAATACATATCAAAATTACATGTCCAAGACATGTTCATCATTATAGAGGTAGTCATCACACATCTCAATCGCACAAAGTGATGCTTTCAACTTCTTCAGTGTAAGATCCCTAACACAAATAAAACAAAATATATATTTTACAATCATGTAGAGTAGGATATTAAACATCATTATCAATTATATAATATAATTCGTATTTTATCTCATTCTCAACATCATTATCAGATGTGCAGCCTTGGTTGGTCATTCGATGTACTGCAGGAGCTCAATCAAAATGTAAATTGTTGTTATCTCCTTGCTTCCATCAAGGGTTCAAGGGATACATATATATATATATATGGTGGCAGCATCAAACTAATTACATATTTTAGAAAGTGAAAGCTTCAAGTAGTAACATAAGATTGATTGTATTGGACTTTATTTAGCATGAAAAACTATGGAGATGACCATCTTTAAAATAGATTGTATTGGAATAGCATTATATGTGGAACAAGAGTAAGTCTACACCTACATTTAGAAGAACTTATAAAATCATCAAATGAAATCTGCAGGTAATTGTTCTGCATGTTGTGGACTGTGGACATAAGTTTCTTCAATAGCTAGCTTATCCAATTTCGACCTTAGACTGCCACTCATGGTGACTAAGCTATGAGCTTTGATTGCAGACAAAAAAATAGAGGACATCATATCCCTTTGGAAATTAGGAAACACACAAAATAGACATTTATTCATAAATTAGAGACTATGATACGAGAATAACAGAAGGGAGGGAGGCCTTTTGTATCTCGTCTCATAACAAACAAGAACAGTACCTTTAAAAAAATACAAAAAAACAAAAAACCAAAAAAGCAAGAAGAGTAATGCTGTATTGCATACGAATAAAACGCACAAGCTGGCGAGAGAGGGCAAACTCATAAAGAAGAGTAGTGCTGCTCCATCTCCATGTATGAATTGACCACATCTTCTGAATTGTGTTATTTGAAGGCCGCTTCTTTGCAAAGTGCATGGCTGCAAATCATCTATTGTTGGCTTGTCCCCTGGCCTCCTTGTGTAATTGCTCCCTGCCCTCCTCCTTGAGTGGCTGCTGCTCCTCACCTTCATGAATCCAAGAGAAAACAGAGACTCCTCTCTCACCCAACTTGCTTGCGGCAGACATAAATTATCTAGATCATAAGATAAGATATTTTGAATACACTTCAAAACATCCTCCTGGGAACTGAATTGAAGTTGTTTAAACGACTCTGGAATCTCCTGAGCAGGAAATCCTCCTCAGTCTCATTGACAAGTTTCTCAATGATATGATCACCTTCTCCAACTTTACTAATAATTGAATGAATGAGGCATTTTGGATCACTGGCCCATCGTGCTTTGAACCAAATAATTGACAACCCCAAGTAAAATTCAGCATAGCGGGACTGCTTGATTTCTTCTATCTCTTCTGTTGTGCGGAAGCGTCAACCAATTGCGAGTGAAAAATAACAACTGGCAAGAGGTAAAATAATGCACACAAAACAACACCAACAAAAACACCAAGATTTATCCTGGTTTGGCAATGCCTACATCCAGTTTGGAGACGACGGAGTATTCCACTATAATCAATGAGAGAATACAATAGTGTTTAACACTCAGAAACCCAAGCCCCAAATATACCCAAGCTCACACACTCAAGAATATAAGGAGAATACAAATTGAGTACAATTTTAGAGAAAATAGAAAAATAACCAACGACAACAACAATTGTTTGCTGCCCAACTCTTTATTTTTCTTTCTCTCTCTGCAGCTCTACACTTCTTCTGCTCAATGCATGCTTCTCATTTATAGCCAAGGAAGTTGGCTCTTCAAACAAACCAAAGGCCAAAGGCCAAAGTCCAACCATGAACAATTGTTTCCCACATGCAAATCCTTCCCATTTCACTTTGTCTGCCAATGCCAAATACTATATTTGCACTTTGCTTTTCACCTTCTGCCAATTCACTTTGTCTAACATTAGTGCTCCAATATTAACAATACAATAAGGCAGCAATAGTTTTTCAAATAAACAAAGTCACCGAAAGCAATAATGCTTTTGAGTCAATAATCAACAATCTCCACCTTGGCTCAAAACCATTGAAGTAGAACTCCCAATAATCGTCTCCCAATCCCCCACGGGGCAATCAACAAATTTTACAAATGCCAATCAAGTCTAAGCAGTGCTTAAACTTGAATAACGAAACTGGCTTCGTCAACATATCTGCAGGATTGTTGGTGGTTCCAATCTTCTCAAGAAGAATATCTCCCTCTTCCATAATCTCACGAACAAAATGGAACCTCACGTCAATGTGTTTCGTACGTGCATGATGAACTTGATTCTTTGCTAAATAAATAGCACTCTGACTGTCGCAATAAACATCCACGTGGTCCTGTTGAACCCCCAAGTCATCAAGCAACCCTTGAAGCCAGATGGGTTCCTTTATAGCTTCTGTTACCGCCATGTATTCTGCTTCAGTCAGTCGACAAGGCAACTGGAGATTGCAGAATCGACCTCCAACTCACTGGGCCTCCAGCGATAGTGAATACAAAACCTGTAGTGGACCTACGCTTGTCCAAATCACCTGCGTAATCAGAATCTACATATCCAACAACACATTGACCATTAACTTTATCCTGCTGAAACAATAAACCAACATCCACAGTATCCAGAATATACCGTAGAATCCATTTCACAGCCTGCCAATGTCCTTTTCCTGGATTATGCATATATCTACTGACAATACTAACAGCTTGTGAAATATCAGGCCTAGTACACACCATAGCATACATCAAACTACCAACAACACTTGCATATGGAATTTGAGCCATGTAATGACTCTCCTCATTAGTATTAAGAGACATAGAAGCACTAAGTTTGAAATGAGGGGCAAGAGGTGTACTAACCGGTTTTGAATTTTCATTCATCCTGAAACGTTGTAGTACCTTCTTCAAATACTGCTTCTAACACAGACTAATCTTGCCCTTCGCTCTATCTCTTTCAATTTCCATACCCAATATCTTCTGAGCTTCTCCCAAGTCCTTCTTCTCAAATTCATTACTCAGTTGAGTCTTCAACCTTTCAATCTCCACTTTGCTCTTACATGCTATCAGCATATCATCAACATATAAAAGCAGATAAATGAAGGTTCCATCTTGTAGCTTGCGAAAGTATACACAATGGTCATAGTGACTTCTTGTGTACTCATGCCTGATCATAAACCTATCAAATCGCTTGTACCATTGTCTTGGAGACTGCTTCAAGCCATACAATGATTTCTTCAATTTGCAAACCCAATTTTCCTTGCCAGCAACCTTAAAACCTTCCGGCTTAGACATATAAATTTCCTCCTCCAAATCGCCGTGTAAGAACGCCGTCTTGACATCAAGTTGAGCTAACTCGAGGTCAAACTGCACAACCAAAGCCAACAAAATACGAATAGAAGAATGTTTTACTACAGGAGAAAATACCTCATTGTAGTCAATGCCTTCCTTCTGAGCATAGCCTTTAGCTACCAATCTGGCTTTGAATCTTACATTGTCTTTCCCCAAAGATTCCATCTTCTTGGCATACACCCATTTACAACCAATTGCTTTCTTCCCCTTTGGTAACTGAACCAGCTTCCAAGTCTCATTTTTATGAAGAGATTTCATCTCCTCATCCATAGATTTCTTCCACTCCACGCTTTCTGGACTTCTCGAGCTTCTTTGTAAGCGGATGGAATATCATCTTCAATAACGGGAAGTGCATATGCCACAATATCAGTAAACCGAGCAGGCTTCCGAATTTCCCTTCTCTGTCTTCTGATTGCAATAAAATCCTGTTGCTGTGGAGGCTCTTGGGTAGGTGCCTCCTCTTCATCATCCTTGTCCTCATCATCAGAATCAACTGAAGACTAGTGTCTGGAACATCAGACCTTACCTGGAACAACTGGAGTCTTCAGGAACTCCACCTGCTTTGAACTACTCATGGTCTTGGTTGCTTCAATTTCACCTTCATGCTTGTTCTGATTAACCATAGCAGCCTCATCAAAAGTCACATCTCTGCTCACAACAAATTTCTTCTCATCTTGACACCAGAGTCGGTATCCCTTCACGCCAGTGCTAAAGCCCATAAATAGAGCTTTCTTTGCTCTTGGATCCAACTTGCTTTCCCTGACATGATAGTAAGCAGGACAACCAAATATGTGTAAATACTTGTAATCAGTACAAGGTTTACCAGACCATACCTCCATGGGCGTTTTGCCCTCGTTCGCAGCGCAGGCAACCGATTAATGAGATGACTTGCATAAGTAATCGCCTCAACCCAAAACGTCTTGCCTAAACCAGCATTAGACAACATACACCGGACTTTCTCAAGCAAAGTACGGTTCATGCGCTCCGCCACCCCATTCCCGTTGCGGTGTCTCCCTAACCGTGAAGTGCCTCACAATACCCTTATCTTGACAAACTTTCAAGAAAGGATCAGACTTATATTCACCCCCATTGTCTAATCTAGAGTCTTGATCTTTCGACCGCTTTGCGTTTCAATCATCTTTTTCCACTTCAGGAATATCTTCAAGACTTCATCTTTACGCTTCATGGTGTACACCCATATTCTTCTAGAGAAGTCATCAACAAAGGAGACAAAATAATGGCTACCTCCCCAAGATGCATTCTTGGAAGGTCCCCAAACATCAGTGTGAACATAATCAAGAATGCCTTTAGTGTGGTGAATAGCAGTGCCAAATTTTACTCTAGTTTGCTTACCCAACACACAATGCTCACAGAATTCCAATTTGCATGCCTTTGCACCTTTCAGGAAGCCTTGCTTCACCAATCCTTGCAACGCTTTTTCCCCAGCATGCCCAAGACGCATATGCCATAACCTCGTGGTGTCTGTGCTCTCGTGCGTCAGGCTTCCGGTGAGCCGCTCCACCAATAACTGGACTCCCCTGCAAGAAATACAAGTTATTTCGTCTTGTACCTTTCATCACCACCAGTGCCCCGTGCACAGCTTTAAGAACTCCACCCTCCATGGTGATTTTGAGACCCTTGGATTCCAATGCTCCCAATGAGATAAGATTCTTCTTCATATCCGGTATATACCGAACATCACTCAATTCTCTCGACTTGTTCCATCATGCATCTTCAAACAGATTTTGCCTATCCCTTGTGTTTTGCAAGCATTATTATTGCCCATCAAAACAACTCCACCATCCAGCTCCTCGAAGCTAGAAAACCATTCCCGAATGGGACACATATGATAGGTGCAACCTGAATCCAAAATCCACTCCTCCGAGTGAACATCAGCAGATGAACTAGCCAAAGCAAACTCGAAATCATCATCTCCAGATTTTGCAACATTTGCTTCAGAACTCGCTTTCTCCTTCTCTTTGTTCTTCAATTTGGGGCAGTCTTTCTTCCAATGACCCTTTTGGCGACAAAAGGCACATTCATCTTTAGCAGGAAACTTTCCTCGCGACTTTGAACGAGATTTTCCCCGCTTCCCAGATTTTCTTTCCTCTGTTCGACCCCTTGCAACAAGTGCCTCAGTTTGTGAATTTTGAGTCTTCAATTCCTTCTTACGACACTCATGATTCACCAACGCCGCAGACACCTCCTCAAGTTTCACCTCAGATTTTCCATACAACAAAGTAGTTGTCAAATGATCATAATCATCAGGCAATGAATTTAACAAACATAGTGCCTTATCCTCGTCAGGAATTTTCACATCAAGGTTTGCTAAATCAGCAAGTATTTTATTATAATGATTGAGGTGTTCGTGCATAGAAATACCTGAATGATATTGAAATTGGAAGAGTCGCTTCTTCAAGAAGAGCCGATTTTCTGCACTTTTGGTCATATACTTCTCCTCCAATTTCGTCCAAAACTCCTTAGCAGAAGTTTCCTTCATATATGGGTATTTCAACTCCTTATCAAGGAACGATCGAATAGTTGCACAAGCATGAAGATTAATTCGCGTCCACTGCTTGTTATCAATATCTTCTGGTTTATCCTCCAGAACAATATCCAACTCTTGTTGATACAACACATCCATAACTTCACATTGCCACATACCAAAACTATTAGAGCCATTGAATTTATCAACCTCTAACCTTGTAGTAGCGATCGGATGTCTATTGGATGTAGGTGCCGACGAAGATGATGCCGGCTCCTTCTCCTTCCCAGATTCATCTTTATCTCCAGCCATCTACTCAGCACTATTCACAAATACGGCACTGTTCACAGGTATAATACTGTTCACAGGACTTGTAGTAGGTCACTGTTCACGGACTGTAGCACCGACACTATTCACCACTGTAGCACAACACTATTCACGCACTGTAGCTCCAGCAAATTTTTCACTCCTACGAACCCAGTCGAAAAAACTGGAGCTCTGATACCACTTGTTGTGCGGAAGCGTCAACCAATTGCGAGTGAAAAATAACAACTGGCAAGAGATAAAATAATGCACACAAAACAACACCAACAAGAACACCAAGATTTATACTGGTTTGGCAATGCCTACATCCAGTTTGGAGACGACGGAGTATTCCACTATAATCAATGAGAGAATACAATAGTGTTTAACACTCAGAAACCCAAGCCCCAAATATACCCAAGCTCACACACTCAAGAATATAAGGAGAATACAAATTGAGTACAATTTTAGAGAAAATAGAAAAATAACCAACGACAACAACAATTGTTTGCTGCCCAACTCTTTATTTTTCTTTCTCTCTGCCAATTTCTCTCTCTCCAGCTCTACACTTCTTCTGCTCAAATGCTGGCTGCATGCTTCTCATTTATAGCCAAGGAAGTTGGCTTTTCAAACAAACCAAAGGCCAAAGGCCAAAGTCCAACCATGAACGATTGTTTCCCACATGCAAATCCTTCACATTTCACTTTGTCTGCCAATGCCAAATACTATATTTGCACTTTGCTTTTCACCTTCTGCCAATTCACTTTGTCTAACATTAGTGCTCCAATATTAACAATACAATAAGGCAGCAATAGTTTTTCAAATAAACAAAGTCACCGAAAGCAATAATGCTTTTGAGTCAATAATCAACATCTTCTTCACCAGACTTCTGCATATGTAGACTTTCTAGATCCCGGTCCTTAGCTTCATCCCTTATGAAATTATCCAAAAGGAGGTCAGATGTGCTACAAAGCTTTATAAATCTTCTGAGCCTAAAATCCTCCTCGCATTCCTCAGAGAGTCTCTCCAGTATGACATCTTTGACTTCTTCTCTTCTCCACCTCATGAACCGTTCTCTTCTCCACCTCATGAATTGATCAAGCATTTTTCAATCGTTTCTTGTTGCTCATTGGAATCCAGTTGCCTGAACAGAAGAATCGCCTCACACAAGCGTCTTTCAAAGAAGAATTTGCGTCTAAACTCCTTGAATAAAACAACTTGTGTATAGTCCGGAGCTTTATTAAGCAGCTCAGCGAATTTTTTCCTTCTCAAATCTTCCTCTGTTTCCCCTTCAAGTCTTTCGACATCAACAACTCCAGCAGCAAGTTCTTCGGAGATTTGTTCAATCTTGTCTTGCTGGTCGTTGGGGGATAGTAGGCTGAACCCGAAACTCATGAACTTCCAGAGTACTTCAGCATTATTGGGCTCATGTGATGGGTTTGGGAACGCCGACATTGATAATCGACCCGGAGTAAGGCTTACAAACTCTGTTTTGGTAGAAATCCCCAATCGTTACTTATTCTTAAAACAAAGTACAAAAATTAAGCAACAAAGTGGTTTTTGCTAAGTGTTCAGGAAAATAGAAGAAAAAGGAAATCTGTAACTAAGAAAGAGAGAGAGCTTTGAGAATTCTAGAATGGTGGGAATCAAATATGTTTTTCTCATTACCACTTATACACTTACACTAGAGCCTTTACACATAGGCTTTGCTTAATGGTTAAGCATCTGAGCTAACAACCTCTAACAATCTTCACGTGTCTTCATGTGTTAACATTACTAATTACAGACACGTGGCACACTAATCCTAATCATTAGCTAAACATCCCCCCTCAGTCTCAGAGTAGGGACCTAATCTGAGATTGGTACAATGCTTAGAGAAAACGGGACTATGAAGACCCTTAGTCAAGACATCAGCGACTTGCTCTTCAGTTGGTATATACTTAACCAAGAAATCTCTGCGCTGCACACGCTTCCTGATGAAATGGAAGTCACAAATTGAAATGAGGCAAAGTGAATTTCATGGGGTTTCAAGGGTTAAATTGACACAAATTGAATTTCATGGGGCCAAGTGAGACTAGAACTGAGTTTCAAATGGCAAATAAATAATTAAGCTAAAACAATATAAACACAATTGATGTGTCTAAAATTTAAAATAAGGGTTTTTATCCAAAATAGTCCATGAACTTATACCCAAGTTTCCTTCAATTAATTTTTAGACTCTAATGGTCTTCCAACTCTCTTGTGTCAAATTGATCCTACCGTCAAACTACGGGGTGTATCCAATTCTAACTTTTAAAGACTTTTTGTAAGTAAGCGACTTTTATAGAGTTGAAGATTCTTAATGACTTTTAGATACTTTATAAAGTTAAGTGATATACTTTCATATACTTTTATCAAAGAGTTTTACATACTTTTATCTACTTTTTTTTAATATTTATTTATGAATAGTATTTATCTTTTTAATATTTATCATAGAGTAGTATAACGAAAAAAGAAATTACTTCTAATATTTATGTTTTGTATGGTGTAGTCCGCCATAGTTCTAAGAATTTATGGAAGAAACCAATGCAGTCCCACCATAGTTCAGCCCAACATGCACATTCATCAGACTTAGTCAAAGAATTCGATTCAACTTGATTACAATTTTGGACAAAGCTTCTTCTCTTAGTTAATTTTCCAAGCAACCTTGTTAATTAACTTCACCATTGAAAATTAATCCTGTGAGGTAGAAAACCACTGCCATTTTCCTTTTCCTAGATTTGGCATGCGATTGTGCCTACAGAACAAATCCCATTGATATTTACAGTGTCACTGTCACACTAATGCATCGTGTTATCTACTCATTATACCTAAATAATGAAATATCACCACCACGTGAGATAGTATGTAGCAATTGTTTCAAACATTGTAAAGAAAAAAAATGCAAGAAAACGGCTCATCAACATAACAATTCCCAAGGCATATAATGGAAGCCAAAAACAAAATCAAATTGGCGGTGTAAGTAGGCCATCTCTTGATAGTACACCAACGAAATAGGGAGGGGGTCTAGAGACTCAAATATGATGGCACACCCTCAGTATGGCCAAAGTTGCAGCATGATCGAATTCATTGTAAAGTCTTGGGTAAATTAACAAGACTTTTATTGTTCAGAATTAGGCTTAAAAGTATTGAAAAGTAATTCATTTAACAAAGTTTTCAAAAGTTATTAATTTTTTGGATACCACAAAAATTTTAAAGACTTTTTAAAATCACAATTGAATACCACTAAACTTATAAAGACTATTTAGAAGTCATAGTTGAATACCTCAAGACTTTTAAACTCATTAAAAGTCTTTAAAAGTTAGAATTGAATACACCTCCTACGATATTGCCATAAATTTTAGGGTTAAAATCGTTAATTTGTACTAAAATAGTGATAAAGTAATTAGAATTTGGGGTGAAAAGTCCATTTATCTTTTTTGGGGTAAAATGTCCAATTTATCCCAAAAAATTGGATTGTGTGTCATCCACATGATTCAATCTAACCACAAAGAATACGAATGACCAATTTGACCCCAAAGAAAAAAGACAATTTCGAACAAAAACCCTTAAAATAAAAGAGTTCTAGCAATACCCAGGCTGATGCATAATACACGAAAGAAAAATAAAGTTGTATTCTAATCTAATAAAATTGCAAGAACACTTAGGTTTTGAACGTCTTAAGTGATCTATGATACACCTAATCTAAGATTAAATTGTGTAGTGATAATGCTAGATCCCCTTTATGCCGTGACAAGTTTGATCGAAACTTTGTTCTTTTTTTCATTGTTTTTTCAATCCGAGCTAGAAATTGGAAGCAGCCACAAAAACATTCCTTAAAAAATAAAATCCCAAGAAAAATTATCAGCGGCCAATCCTTAAAAAATAAAAGCAAAAACATCGAAGCAGCCACAAAACTTTCCGGGTGAAAGGGAAAAATCAAAATATTGAAATGGGTTAAGAAAAAAAAATGTTATCCAATAAACATTGGAACGCATCTCCATGGGTTTTGAGGAGAAGGTTCAAGCAGAAAGGATTTTGATTTACGCACAAATAAAATCCTGGAAACAAGTTTCACAGAGAATGGGTTTCCAAGAAGAACTATGTGCGAGAATCTATACACGGACAAGGAAAGCTAGAGAGAGAGAGAGAGAGAGAGAGAGAAAGAGAGAGAGAGAGAACTAATTTTCGTCTAGGACTGCTCCGATTGAGTGGAGGCCCAAAGCAAGGAGGAAGTTTATAAGAATCGTAAACCCTACCTTTGCAAGGGCCCATTATATAGGAGTTAGAAGTTTCGGCTTAACAAGGAGATACGCTAAATTACAAATTTGTCCCTATGATTTCCTGAAGTTACAATTTTGCAATACCATAGTAATAGTGGCAAGCCACGTGCCAATTCTTGACATGGAAAATTTTGAGAATTTTTTTGAGAACTTAGGGTCCGTTCAGTAATGTTTTTAGGGCCTGTTTTCTGTTTTTGTTTCCTGTTTTTCACAAATACATGTTCGGTGCATTGTTTTCGTTTTCCCTCACAAAACGTTTTCTGAAAACAAATCTAACTTTGTGAACAAAAGTTGAAAATGAAAAAAAGTTGTTTTCAGGAATTTCATTTTCATGTTTTTCAAAGGCAGGAGAATGCATCACATCAACAACTCTAGCTTTCTCTCTTGACAACCAATAAACCCACCAACATGAACAACACCCATCTTCTCCAACCCAGCAAACTAAGAAAAGAAAATACAGAGGAAGAAGAAAAAGAAAAGAAAAATAGATACAGAGGAAGAGAAAAGAAAAGAACAACACCCATCTTCTTCGACCCACATACCCAGCTCAACCACCATCATCACCCAATCAAACCACCACAACCATTAATTAGTGGAGAGAGAGAGAGAGAGAGAGAGAGAGAGATGGGTAGGTATATGAGATTCATGCCATGGAAGGAAGGAGGAGTAGGTACGGCCTGGGAAGGAAAGGAAGAAGAAAAGGAAATAAAAGATAAACGGCCTTGGGAAGTAAAGGAAGAAGAAAAGGAAATAAAAGATAAACGGCCTTGGGGAGTAAAGGAAGAAGAAAAGGGAAAGAAAGTAGGAAAGAGGACGAAAAAGAGAAAAAAGAAACAGCATGCGAAGGAAAAGAAGAAGAAAAGAGGAGGAAAGAGAGAAAAGGAGAAAAAAAGAAAGAAAAAAAAAAGAAAGAAAAAAGAAAGGAGATAAGATAGTTTTTGGGCTTTAATTTTTTTCATTGTTTATAATAATTTAGCCTCTAAAAATATCAGAATTAAAAAAAATTAGAATTGAAATTAGCAAAAATACACCTGAAAAACAATTGTACTATCAGATACGTTTTCATTGTTTTTGTTTTTTAAAGATGTTTTTAATTGATCTACCAGACGCATTTTCATTTCCTGAAAATGAAAATTTGTTTTCTTGTTTTCATGTTTTTATTCTCTGAAAATATTCTCAAAAAACATTCTCCGAAAACGTTACCCAGACGAGCCCTTATCTTTTCCATTAGACATGAATGTTTAAAAAAATTTAAATTCAATAAAAAGATTCTCGCTCTCTTCAAGTTTATGAATTTGGTTTCGATATGTATGTGTAGCTCAATCTTGGTACGAAACACTTGGAAAGGCTTATGAGATGTTGATTGAATGGTGAAGTCTCTTTATATGCTTTTACACTCTTGAGTTGAAATCGAGAAAGGGATTGTGAACAGCTTCAAAGGGATTTTATGAACCGACTCGTTTAGGCTTTGAGAGGAATTTGAAGGCATACGATTGAGTTGAGCTATATAGTTAATATTGAGTATTGACATGTATAAGTCCCCCTTTTTGTCAAAGAATGCTTCAAGTCTTTTTTTTTTTGGTCTACATGAGTTTTTTTATTATATTCTAAGTAAGCTCCGCATCGTAACAGTGTTCGTTAGATTTTGCCTTTGACGCAAATAAGACACACGACGGTTTGTTAAAAACTGTTGTCCTTTAAAGATGGACATTTTAAAACCATGATGCTCTAAATGTTTTACACCTTATTAGACGACAATTTTATGACAAATTGTCATATGACAAAAAAAGACGACAGTATTTAGGACATCGTAGTCTATTGAGTGTCGTCTAAGGCATTTTTTGTACTAGTTGTTGGCATGACTTGTGATATAAGTTTACTTTCCTTGCACACCAAGGATTCCAGTAGCAAATGTAATTGATTTACTTTAATTCTCAATTTCCTACTGTAAATAGAATTAGAAGTTATTATTTTCCTTGACATGTAACGTTTTATTGTACTATAGATATGGCCTCCTACAAGGAGAAGAATACACATAAAATTCCCACAAACAATATTCTCTGATATCTCATATTTTTGCATGGTATCAAAGTGACGATCTTAGGGATTTTTGACTCTTGTTTTAAACTCTAGCCGCCACCACGGGGGAGGATGATTTTTTCCTCACCCATGAAGGTAGCACCATCAACCCCGCTTCTCTTTCTCAACTGAACCTTTGCAGAACTGGCCGCTCAGAGGCCCGCTTCTTGAAAATCCAGAACCCGACCTCGACCCTTACCTATGAAGCTTTGCTACCTAGATTGGCATCAAGTTGGATGGCTCCAACTAACCCCCTTTGGTCCCAAGTTGTCCGGATGTATGTCGCCAGCAAATACAAGTTGGGATATCTCACCGGAGAACTCTCACCACCACCTTCCGACCGATCCGACTTTCACCCACTGCGATTAGAAGAATGCAGTTGTGAAAGGATGGCTAATCAATTCTTTGGAGTCTCAATTGATTAGCACATTTATTCGAATATTGACGACAAAAGGAGTATGAGATGTGATTATCACAGCCTAGTTTGATGGCATCAGTACCTCTGTTGTACTTATAACTGACACAAATTAATGTGCAAACAACCAATTAAAAATACCCGCAAGTGCACGAATCTATTGATGTATAGATTATGTAACTACGGGTCGATCCACGAAGAACTGTCGGCTTCCTATAAGTTCTAACTTGAGTACATAAAGAATACTAATTTAACACAACACAAATGCACAAAACAAATTGGAAACTAAAAATGAGTAAAGAAAGGTAAAAGAAAAGAGACAAAACAAGAAACCAAGGAAAAACACAAACAGTAATTTCTATCACCCTTTTATCACCACTGTATCGCCCGTTTATCACCTGTGAATAGTGTCATGAACAGTGACAATTCGGTGAACAGTGACACGACCGGTCGTCTTTTTTTACAGATTCTTCGACGACCGGTCGGTTAATGGTGACAACCGGTCGTTTTTCTCCAGATTCTTCGACGACCAGTCGGTTAATGGTGACGACCGGTCGCTTGCCCTTTTTTGCAGTTTCGACCTTTGTCCAGTTTTTAGCCTACAACTTTTCAATCGTATGTCCAAATTTCACGTTCTTTATATGGTTGGATTCATAACACAAAAACAAAGAACACAATGTTGATCAAAATCCAAACACAAATACAAAAACAGACAAAAACCGATGATAAAAACACACCACGTTTCAAACAATGTAAACACACAAACACAATTTTTTTTGGGGGGGGGGGGGGGGGTTGGTTTGGTTCAAGTGACCTAATTCTAATGCATGAAAGTAAATGAACTTTAAATTTAAATGAGAATGGCAGAGATGAGTTATCAAAGTATGAAAGTACCAAGTAACAAACACTAGGGTTTCGAATCCACCCTAAACAATCCTACTCAAGTTCGTGAATACTCAAATGATGAACTCTAAACGTGTTGATGAAGATGTTCGCAATCAAGACCGGGTTTAGTGGCTCAAGATGCATAATTCTCTCTAAAATAAGTAGAGTGCAGGGTTAGTGCTACAATACTCGTGCCCTCCCCATAACCGAACCTAGGTGTGTTTAGTACTTCGATTCAATTACAAGGAAAACCCATTAAGTTCAAAGAGAATATGAACATCACAAGAATCCTAATAGCATGGTGTTTACATAAGCATTCAAGAAACCAATTCACATAGATAGTTCTTACTTCATCCATTTGTTGCTTAGGAAAATATGAAGATACACACAATCCCAACAACCTCAAGAAGCATGCTTTCAAAGATGGCCAACCATGGAAAAACATACATCAAGGATAGATTAAAATAGTGAATTGAAAGTCATCAACAAAATCTAGAAATTCATACACTCAAGCATAAAAACAATAGAGTAATCATGTTTAGGGCTTCAACCTAAGCCCTAGCTATGGAGTTTAGTTGCTTATACTTATTTCAAATACAAACTAAAAACAAGACTAGAAAGAGTTTACAGATTTTGGAAGTGATGAAAGCTTGAAGTCTTCAATGGTGGAAGTCTCTTCTCTTCTTCCTCCTCTAGCTCCAAAAACCTGCTCTCCTACTCTCCCAAAAATCTCTGCAAAAACTCCATGATAGAATGAATTGCAGATTGCACATTCATTCCCCTTTGCCCATCATTTCCAGCTCACTTTTAATATAAAACACATTCTTTTGTCAAAGCCTTTTGCCTTGTCTTTCCTTGTCTCCTTGTCAATGATGAAGTTTTATTTCTAAGCATATTCCAAGGCTCCATTTGACTCAGAAAATCCCACTTCAATAAGGTAATTCATTGTTACCAAATGGTTTGGTAACAAGTAGAAATAAAATGCCATCAAGTGGAGGTGAAAGCTGGCCCAAGATAAATCTCTGGAGCTATGGTAAAATTCTGGATCAGTTGGATAGGTTATACTTGTCTAATGGAGCTCAAATTTGGATATGTTGTAGTCAACATCCATTGGAACAAGTTTCATGAAAATCATCACTTCATCCGAGCACCGGAGCATGCTGATCCAAGGCCAAGAAGTTGACCTACGAAAATGAACAAAATCAGAATTTATAACCAATAATGCACTTTTAGTTCATTTTCATTTTAACCAAGGTAAAACCTATGAAAACACAAAAAGGAAGTAAAAAGCTATAAAATGTCAAGAACTAACTCAAAATATTTTGTGAATAACATGATAAATCATGTGTAAAAATGAACCGAACAACCTCTCAGTTGTACAACCTTAGGTGGCTCGATTGAGGCTTACTACAACGATCTCCAAAGCTTATGGAGAGAAATTGGCTTCCGTCATCCAAATATGATGGAGTATGGATATGATATTAAGAAGTACAACGACATTATCCAGGAAGATAAAGTTCAAATCCTTTCGGTTGGCTTGGATGATCGACTTGACAAGAGCCGAAGTGACGTACTTTTGATGAAACTGTTTCCCACTGGAGAGCAAGTGTATGTCTATGTTCGACAGGAGGATATTCGCCAAACTGTGATGATGGGAAATTAGGCGACTATTGGAGTAAGGTTGGTGGCCAAAGGTGTTCACCAATCAGTCAGCCATAACTCGGTGACTGATCGGCCCTGCTAGACACCACATATTTCTACTGTCATACCGCTTCAGATGCAAGTCTTATGCAATATTTGTTGGCTTGCCTACAAATAAGACTACACCACCTCATCGACTAGGGGCTTCGAACTGACGAATGTGGGTGCACTTACTGTTGCAACCCAAAGCATACTCGGGAAAACATTTTTAAATCACGATTAATGGGAGGGACTCAAAGCTCGGAAAGCTACTAGTGGATCTACAAAGCTTTATGAGATAATTGTTGATGTGTCATATACCATTTCATTCCTACTTTAGGTTCTTTAGGTATGCTGAGCATATCAAATGTTTCATTTCTTGGATACCCTACAAGAGTGAGTATTAATCAATTTTTTCTTTTAACTTCTTTCTGCTTTAACTTACCTTACTTCCCAAGCACTAGAGAATAGGTAATGTCTTACTCACTTTACCTTCTGTCAAAACTCACTTGGTTTGTAAGCTTGAAGAGTAAAAAGAAGCATATGAATGATCATAAAGTTCGGCCACTATATAATATTTTAATATATATTATTTTTATTCAATAATATGTAAAACTTATGTGTATAATATTAATACATGAATTTTGTGTGTATTATTGACAATTTTGTAAAAACACGTGTATAAAACATGAAAAATATGTATGTATGTGTATTGTACGTTTGATTTGTGTACGAAAAAGGAAGTATTGTTGAAAAATATGTATGTACGTGTATAATACGATTATTAAATGGAAAAATGCTAAATCATTTATACAGAATAACTCTGGAAAAGTAAAATATCAAAAGGGGACAATAGAGACTAGGGTAATGGTCTAATAGAAATGGATATTGCTCTAAACTACTCGTATCGATTAACGAAATGAGGGGGAAAAAAAAAGGACCCCCGTATAGCCGCGACTATAATACTATCTATTAAAAAAATTAAAAAATCACCCGTATAGCCGGGCGGCTATACTCTAGAAATATATTATATTTAACAGTATCGCCGTGTGACTATACTATTTATTTAAACAATAGCGCGGCTCTACACCTGAAAAGTACTATATTTAACGGTATAGCCGCCCGGCTGTACTATTTATTATTAAAAAAAATTAAAAATCCCCAGTATAGCCGGGCGGCTATACTATTTATTTACAAAATTTAAAAAACCCCAGTACTCGTGAAATATACTATATTTAAAAAGTTCACAAGTATAGCCGAGCGGCTATACCGTTTGTATAATGTATTTAAGCTGTATAGCCGCGCGGCTATTCTAGTTATCAAAGAAATTTAACAAAACCCCAGTATAGCCGCTCGGACACTATTTAGCGTAGAAATTATAAAAACCCCAGTACAGCCGAGCGGCTATATTCTTGAAATATACTATAACATGATTCTATAAATTCCCATAAACAAATCAGTGCACCGCATTCTGTCCACATATTGTTAAACGGGGCTATGACCAAAAAGAAACAGCAGTTTTGATTACAAAATGGAAGGCAGCAAAGGGTCTAATGCACTATGGACTAACACATTTGTGCTGATGTTGGTTATTTATTTTAATAAAAATTCATGACAATCAATCAGTGTATCACTTGCACTGTTTATAAGCTAGCAGTATACCCAAAGGCATCAATGTCCAGGTACTTGATACACCAACACCAAGCACAAGAATCATGGCGCAATCCATACATCATTGTGTTCGCAGTTCAAAGTGTGTGTAGCATTACCTGAACTCCAAGCTGCGGCCGAACTGTAAGATAATGCAAGGGAAAGTGAACATAACCAGGGGAAAGAGTGAAGGAGTAGCGTTGTAGAATCATTGACACAGCAATTTTTGCTTCAGTGGAGCCAAAGTTCAAGCCCACACAAGTTCGAGGTCCCAAACCAAATGGTATGAATGCACCTATGTTATTGTTAGTTGCTTTAGCAACCCCTTCCAAGAATCTCTCTGGTTTGAAAAGATGCACATCCTGTCCCCAGATTTCAGGATCATGGTGAATTGCTATGGTTGAGATAACCAAGTCAAGATTAGGAGGAAGAGTGAGCTTTCCCAGTCTAACTTCCTTTTCACATTTCCTTATAATAGAAACAGGTGGAGGATATAACCTTAGAGACTCATTAATGATCATACTAATCTGCATGAAAATGAAACAGAGTAACAAATCAGGATTTAAAATTTTAATTGAGAATATATTTCTGCCACTTACAAAAGGAATTCATTGTGTTCTTGACTTTCTTACTGTTTTCAGTCTGGAAATGCCATCAGGATGTGGAGTTTCTTTGCCAAATAATTGTATGACCTCCTTTCTTGCTTCCTGTTGCCAATCTGTATGGATTGCCAGAAGCAAGACAGTCCAAGAAAGCAAAGTAGTAGTAGTTTCTTGTCCAGACATGTAAAACGTCTTGCAATCATCGACTAATTCGTCCACCGAAATCCTCTGGCTGTTATTGGCATCATGTTGAGCCTTTATAAGTAATCCAAGATAATCACTTCCAAATCTGTCTTCTACTCCGGTCATTGCCTTCTCTTCTCTTTTCTTAATAATCTCTATTATAGAGTCCCGTATACCTTTCTCAAGTTTCTCCGATTCTATCTCATCACTGGTTTTGAAGAACTTACTGCAATTTTTAATGAAAGACTAAACATGAGAACAGAAGTAATGCTCACTCATATGGGAAAACAATAAAAGAAGAATGGTTCTCTGCATAATGCGCCAACTATACAACGAAAATGAAATTGAGTATGTTTCTCCCGGCTATATATTGCAAATTCGTTTCAGTATGTTTCTCCTGGCTATAGTGCAAATTTGTGCTCAATTCAAATTTTGTATTTGCATCAATATCTCTTCTATTTTACGGAGAGCATAAGCATGAGTCCAATTTTTTGAAGAAGATACAGAGGATTTTTTAGGCATCAATCTGTGTTTATTAACATAGTAAGGTACATAGTGTATGCTAGCAAATTGAATGGATCCCGAAATTGACCAACCAAAGATCATTTGGATGCCATTTATATTGAGAAGTAAGAATGTCAAACATTTATCAATCAATCAATCAATAACTAAGAGAACGGTGATTGAATGGCTATCCATGCGGTTCCCCAATGATTTAGTTGAAATGAAGTTACCTAATGACAGGAACCCTGATTGCGAGATAATTTTTGTAGATTATGAAGCCTAACTTGGTCAACATCTCAAAAATATGCTTTCCTTCAATATAGCTGCTGCCAAATGCTGTTCTGGAAATCACTTCTGAAGTCAACAACCTAAACTCTTGAAGCACATCAATCTCTTTTCCTTCATAAGTTTTCCACCTTCCTAGCATTGTCTCAGTACTAGCTACCATTGCTGGAATCATACTCTAGTAAAACAATACCATCCCATCAGATTTAACTTCACTACCATACCTAATTTACTACACTACCCTTTGCAAGAAAGTACCATCCAATGATTTAGTTGAAATGAAGTTACCTAATGACAGGAACCCTGATTGCGAGATAATTTTTGTAGATTATGAAGCCTAACTTGGTCAACATCTCAAAAATATGCTTTCCTTCAATATAGCTGCTGCCAAATGCTGTTCTGGAAATCACTTCTGAAGTCAACAACCTAAACTCTTGAAGCACATCAATCTCTTTTCCTTCATAAGTTTTCCACCTTCCTAGCATTGTCTCAGTACTAGCTACCATTGCTGGAATCATACTCTAGTAAAACAATACCATCCCATCAGATTTAACTTCACTACCATACCTAATTTACTACACTACCCTTTGCAAGAAAGTACCATCAAAGGCAAAGAAACTTACTTTTAAGCTCTCTCCATGGAAGGAAAGAGTGGCCAACTTTCTCAATTTTTCCCATTTTTCAGCTTTGGTTGTTGACACCAGGCCATCTCCTAATAGCTTCTTTACAAAGTTTTGAACCTCTTTTTTGGATAAGCTCCATCTTTGTTATTCAGTATCTGTTTGCACAATTCAGGTTCTGTGATCACCAATTGAGCTTGAGAACCATGCCACTGCAGATAATTCTTTCCTGTTGATAAAGATAACCAATATTTAATACTTGGAACAAAAGCCACAACCAAAAAAAACTAAAAAAGCTAGCTAATTGAGATCATTTCTTACCATAAATCTTGGTCCAGTAGTGAATGTGAGGTTGGACTAAAGAAAGTGTGTCGTGGGATATACTTTTGGGCCTGGCCATGGCTTCTTTCATCATCTGGGAAATTTCTTTGTTGTTTCCATGGATGAGTCTGTAAGGAGGGCCTTGGATCCCCTGCAGACCCATCTGCTTCTGTATGCGAGTTGGAGTCCACCATAGCTTGTGAAGGATCTTGATGAGAACTAAGACCAGGAACAAGCACAGAAAGCTTGAAAAAGTCAATACCATGCCTCCTAAAGAACACATCTTTCTTTCTTTCTTTCGTTCTTTCTCTTAGTTAAACCACTCTGAGTTTTCTTCTTTCAACAGTCCAAAGTTCTTATGTTTTCTTGCTCCTTGTTGTTTGCCCAAATTTAGATAATAATAAAAAAGAAGAATAATATCATTACATGAGAACAAAATGTTTTGTTAATTGATTTATTTATGTGTATGTGTGACATTCCTTCTGATTTACATATGAGTGCTACAATTTTCATCCCTTATTCTATTTCCCCACCTACCATGTAAATTTGAAAAAACACAATCATATTTTTTCACCCACTATTATTCCTAAAATATCATTTAATTATTAATTCAAGCAAATTCTCTTTGCTAATCCATTATTTCCTAAAAAAACGTAAATTAAAAAAATAAAAATAATTCCTAAATAAACGCCAAGTTTAATGCCCTTCTTCCTCTTATATGTGTGACATTCCTCATGATTTACGCATTCTGCTTTCTTTCTTTGTATATGTGTGACATTCCTCATGATTTACATGTGGGAGCAAATTTCCTCCCACGAGAATATTCGCCTAAAGATTCCTTCGTCTTCTTTGCACCTCTCTCCCCCTGCAAAACGGATCGGAGTAAAAGGACCACACTCGGGGGGTGTTGGCCAAAGACCCTCCGATACCTAAGTTAGGTTGGGTATTTCAAGGAAAACCGGGTGGCCGGAGCCGTGTGTGGAGGCCGGAGCCTTGTGAGAGAGAGAGAGAAAGAAGATGGTGGCTAGGGTTTGTGAGGGAAAATTTCTGCAAAGTTTCAGGAGGAGTTTAGACGTACCTTAACCCTTGTGTGGAGCTAGGTATTTATAGGAGCCTCGGAGGCTAGGGTTTCAGAGGAATAATTCCGTAGATGGAAATGAATTATTCCTCCCCGATTATGTGAGATTTGATTAATTAGGGATTTGATTAATTTGATTTAAATCAAATCCCTAATTGGGATAGGAATCAAATCAATCCCAATTTTAATTAGGTAACTCCCAATTTAATTGGGTAACCCCCAATTAAATTGAGTTACTCCCAATTAGGTCAAATAATCCCCAAATTGAATGAATTATTTGACCTAGGGTGATTTAATTCGGTTCCCATATTACATATAAATGCTACTATTTCCACCTCCTGTCCCTATTTCCTCACCCACCATGTAAATTTGAAAAAACACAATCCTATTAATTGAGTTGGAAATGATCGTTCTATTCACTATCAAGGCCTAGGTTCCAAGTCTCACTACCGACAATCTCTCTCAGTGAGTAATTTGTAAAAACTAAATAAGGGCGTTAAGACCCCTCTGTAAGTTCTCACAGAGGCCTTGGTATGCCCTGGCCCTGGGACGGAGTAGCCTCCCCCTCCTCCTAAACTTTTACAAACCAAACACAAAAAACACAATCCTATCTTTACACCCACCATTATTCCTAAAATACCCTTTAATTATTAATTCAAGCAAATTCTCTTTCCTAATCCATTAATTCAGCAGTTTACTCTATAATAAATAAATAAATAAATAAATAAAACATTATTGAGCGCGCGCGGAAACTGAAAACTAGAGTGGGCTGTTTAAAATTTCCCGTACCAAACCCCAAAAAAAATGAAACCACACTGACTCTCTGTCTCACTCTATCTCTCGCTCAATCTTCTATACGTCGGCGCAGTCTCGAATCTCTCCATCGCCTCAGTGATGGGTAAACCCCTTTGTTGTGTCATGAGTCCTTTGTTGTGTCATGAGTACATAAATCTAGGGCTATGGTCTATTTGTTTTGCCTTCTCCGCAGCGGTCAATGCCCTCCGTCGTGTGTCTCTCTCTCTTCTTTCTGATTCTCTCGTTTCCCCAAAACTAACCAAACCCACAAACAACACTTCGATTTTGTTTCCCCTTTTATCTGCATTGATGGTTTGATTATTAATTGGATTTATTTTTGCAGATGTTAATTTCAGTGTGTGGGGATCAGTAGTTTGCAGCTTCCTCTTTTGTTTGCTTAAATTTCTAGAAATATTAGCCTTATTTTTTATTATTATAAACTTTTCACTGGTTCTTACTGTGATTGCAGTTGTTTTGTTGAAATTTACTATTGTATTGTGAATTTACTCAAATCTGGAAACATTTTCATCTTCACTCATTGATTGTGTTTGTCCTTGTACATTTATGTTAAATTAAGCGATGTTTGCTGTTTGGCTACCGGTAGAGATTTGCTTTTCTGTGCCTTTTTGGTTGGCAAGGCGAGGTTTCAATTACAAACGTTGTGTAAAATTTAATGTTATGCGGTTGCACAGATGCATACTTAGTGGTTTTTTCTTTTTTTTTTTTTTGGATTGCAG
Organism: Prunus fruticosa; assembly: GCA_018703695.1. Taxonomy (NCBI): domain Eukaryota; kingdom Viridiplantae; phylum Streptophyta; class Magnoliopsida; order Rosales; family Rosaceae; genus Prunus; species Prunus fruticosa. The sequence goes on from CM031924.1 coordinate 6,162,968, forward strand.
GGTTTGTCTTTGCTTTTCTTCGGTTGCTGGGGAAAAGGTAAGGAAAGACAGATTGTTATTTTTACTTCAGTTTTCTTGTTACTGTTGTGTAAATTTATATTCTTGTATCATATAAGTTTCTATTTTTGCTATTTATATTATATGAATGTTTAGATAGACAGATTCTAGTTTGATGGGATAATATGAATAATTGTGATTGAGAATTATTGCTCGGTTAATGCAATGCATGTAAAGCATTACAAGCTGTAGCAGAATTTTGTTCTAATATGGACTGGTGACAGTACTAGTATAAGAACCACCAAAAAAACTTGTCAGGCTCATCCTATGTATAGATCAATATTGCCTATTGTTTACATAAGCAATCTTTCATGTTTTTCACATATATGCATACTTTCTTTAATTAATTTTACCAACAAATTTCTTATTCATGTATTATACAGGTTGACAGTAGGAAAGGTAAATGAGTCTGCTCTTAAACTGGAGCTGCAGAAAAAAAGAGCCTGATCACAGTTCTTTCAAGCTTACATGTCTGCAAACCCATCATGGAGGTTGGTACATAGTTCTTCTAAATCAAGTATATGTATGCATATAGATGATTGAAAAAAGTGTACCTATGAAAACTGCAAAGCAGCTCCCTAATTGTCCATCCGCTATTCTTTTTCTTTTTCTCTGTTTGTACGTAGGTTTTTTCTTTTCCTAAAAAGTATCACGAAGTAGATGAAATTTCGTTGTATGTTATAGGTGAACTAGTTTTGGATATTCTTAATTTAATGTAACGAAAATTAATCGAGTTTGAGTGCTCAGCTTGAGATTAATCAATAAATTGGGGATCTATTGTGTTTTTAAAGTGCTATAGATGTGAATTTCCGGTGTAGTGTGCTTGAGAATTATTGCTTGGGATACAAATTTCTTATTTATGTAGTGTACAGGTGGATAGTAGGAAAGGTAAACAAGTCTGCTCTTAAACTTGAGCTGTAAAAAACGTGAGCCTGATCACAGTTCTTTCAAGCTTACATGTCTGCAAACCAACATGGAAACTAGTTTTGGATATTCTTAATTTGATGTAACGAAAACTAATCGAGTTTGAGTGCTCAGCTTGAGATTAATCAATAAATTGAGTATCTATTGTGTTTTTGAAGTGCTATAGATGTGAATTTGTGGTGTAGTGTGCTTATGAATGAGGGATGGTATGATGGGGGCAGCATTGTTACATCTATGCTCCCAATACACACAGAACTAGGGCATAACAAAAAAAATGGCATTCACTAGACAATAGTTCCAACAATTTATAGGATAAGTAAGATACTTTGGCTGTGTATCAGTTTGATATGCAAAGTTGCCTTTATCAACAACAGATACTGCTTTTACTGGGAACTGGGAATAACCAATTTTCAGTCTTCCTATAAAAGCCTTATCTTCAAATATCTTTGGTCGTTCAATCTTTTGCTGATTGGTCCATTGCGTTCATCAGAGCTCATTTTCTGGTTCATTTTCGTCATCAGAGCTACCACTTCCACTACTACCAATTGGGCCTGCCTCCTCGTCACTGCTGTATGCATCAAGTAGTGCTGGCTTTGGGATTTTCAGTATTCGGCTGAATTCTTCCAAATCTCTTTCGAACACCAACGTGCCCCACATTTCTTTATAATCGAGCTTGTTTCAAGGAATTTGTTTGGAGATCCTTTTAAACGATGATGCGATTTGAATGAAAAGCGATGACTGCATGAGCCATCCTCTTTTCCTATTAGTTGGATTTGATGCTTAATATCATCGCGAGGCAAATAAAAATGCCAAAGGTGTTGTGACTCAAGATGCCCCACTGTCGAAGTCTCATGCGCCCCCGACAGACATTCAATTTTCAAAAAATCATAATCAAGAAGGGTGTCTGGATTTTCCAAATATTCAGAATCTTCAAAAACGACACATAAAGCAATACCAACCCGGTCGCTACATGGTTGTGGAGGAAGAGGCAGTTCCATAGTTATTGAATCTCCCACACTTGGATTCTCGAACCAATCTGGAATCTCACTTCCAGGGCATACAATTAAGTTACCAGTCCACATTGGATAGAGACCCTGTACCAAGAGAAGTATCATTATAACATATATTTTTATAGAAAAAGAAAAGTATATCATAACTCTACGAAAGAGCTGAGAGTACCTCACTGGCCAATCTCATTATCATTGCAAATATTCTGTTAATCCAGCCTTCTTCTTCAACCAAGCTGAAGCAATTAAGACAGGTGAAAATAAAATCATACACGTTGGCTCCTCCGCTTGACTTTGATGGATCCGACAACCTCTTCAAGGAAGTACAATCATTTACATCTACGTATAAGAAACTATTTGACGGAAGATCTGGCAATTGCTCAAGCCTTTTGCACCTCTGCAATTCAAGACAGTCAAGGTTAGAAAGGAATCTAATGCTTGCAGGAAGGCTGACGAAATTGTTTCCACACAGAAGTAACCATCGTAAAGAAGACAAGTTGCCGATACCATCGGGAATGGCTCCTTCACCAATATTACAATCACTCATATCTAATTTTGTCAAAGAGCATAAATGATGTAAAGAAGACAAAACCAAACCCCAAGCGGCAATGCCATTGCCAATGCAAGTGGATGGTTTAGCCACTGATCCGCTGAAGGATAGACGTTTAAGGTTTTTCATAACAAGAAGCGGATCTCTCATAGAAGTTCCTCTTAAATCAAGATTCTCTAAACACTCCATCTCCCCTGACAGTTTGTCAACTTTTGAGCATCCCAACATACGGAGTGTTTTAAGAGAATTCAATTTACATATCGCACTCGGGAGGCCTAAGAGACTTTTGCAATCACTTATATTTAGCTCAACAAGGCCAACCAGACGTTCAACTGATGAAGGTATTTGTGCAATAGCAATCCCACCTAGACCAAGCATTGACAAGTTCTTCATCTGTTCCCCAAATTCTGGAATCTTGTTCACTTTTGAGCCGCCATAAATACTGAAGAATTCAAGAGAATCCATTTCCAACTCACTTGGGAGAGTCCTAACACTTGTACAGTCACGAAGGTCCAAAACCTTCAGCTTTTTGTGAACTGCAATCGACGAGTGAACCTCAAGTAAATCCGTACAACCATCCAGAATCAATTCCTCAAGATTTGTAATGCGTGTGAAATCTGGGACACTAGTCAATTTATCAGAGTAACTAAGATCCATATGTTTCAACTTCGGGAAATCCTGTACAGTACATAAAAGAAGTTGATTATTATAAGTTTCCAAAACCTTACAAGTTAGAACAAGGTATATTCACACTCAAAATATTAATAATTACAAAATGCCATATTCAATAATCTCACGGTACCTTTGCTCCATCCCAAAGGCGGACAAGTTTGCTATAACACATCTCAAGTTTAGCAAGGAAACATGGTTCAAACCTTGGTGGGAGCGATTTGGAAGGATACCAATTCCAACGAATAATTCTTAATAAGGAATTTGGAAGGACTTTAGGGGCTGAAGAAATCATAACATTATCAAATTCAAGAAACCTTAACCCCTGCATCTTATTGAAGGCTTCAGTACAATTCCAGTGCATCACTTCTAATTCGGGCAGACGTAAGCCTTCAATTGCTTCAGTAACCTAATATATAATTAAGAAAAAGGAAACAGTTAATTCCACATTGAAGAAACTGATTCTCTCATTCAATAATTCACTCAAGTGTACAGGTGTGCAAAGACATAAATACATATATATAGCATTTCTACATAACCTCTTACCGTATTGTTCATGAATGCATGAAAAATGTCTTTGCGACACCATAAAAGACTGCGTTTACCAGGTTCTTCGGGAGATTCTTCACGAACAATTCTCCATGCCATTTCTTGTATCAAGTCATGCATCTCAACACTGTTGCCCTGAGAGTGGAGTTTCTCAATAGTTAAGAGAGATGTCTCAACAAGAATATCTATCCCAATACGACTGGAAATGTCAAGGATACTGTCTAGTGTTTCAATTACTTGCTCTTTATCCCTCCCTCTATGGAGACACGCAACATGGAGAAAAATTTTCTTCTCCATCTGTTTTAATCCATAATAACTCACTTTGAGTGAATCAAAAATTTCTGGTTCAGGAATTTTGTTTAGATTGTACAACGCACTTTTCCATACATCTTGATCTCTCCCATACAAAGAACGCCCCAAAATTTTTAGAGCCAATGGAAGGCCTTTTACATAATGTAGGAAATGCTGAGACAGTTCTGGAAAACCTTCCTCAGGCTGATCATTCTTAAAGGCATGTTGACAAAAGAGCTCAAGAGCTTCATCATCATTTAACACATCGACCTTATGGTTCGTTGTACCATCCTGAACTAGTAGACGTTGATTTCTAGTTGTGATGATGATTCTACTCCCCACACCAAACCAATTTTTCTCTCCAACCAGTTTTTCTAGTTGGCTTAATTGATCTGCATCATCAAGGATAAGAAGTACCTTTTTATTGCATAAATACTTCTTAATAAAAAAAGGTTCCCTCCCATTCATCCCAAATATGGTCTCCCTTCAAAATTGGGAAAAGAATTTGTGTTTGCAGAGCAGAGAGCTTCTTCTTTCTCAGATCAGATAGAAAACGGCTATGTTCAAAATGATGGGAAATTTTCTGAAAAACTAAGTTAGCTAGGGTTGTTTTTGCCTACCCCGCCCATCCCCCATATCCCTATAAAGCGGACGTCATTTTCTTTGGGAGCTAAATGCAATCTAAGTTATTTTTCACAGCAAATTTAGGGACTTCTTTTTGGCTTTTGAACGTGCTAGGGTTTTGGAGTTATTGCGACGTTCAGGTGTGTTCATTCTTTTTCTTCTCAATGAATTTTTCCATGATTTCAGTTATGAATATGCGTAACTAAATCTCTTTTGCTAGGGTGAAGCCTTGAACCTTAGCATGAATATGTAATTTTTATTTAATTGCTTATGATTGAGTGCATGCATACTTTGAATTGTTAATCATTGTTTTAAACTATCTAATTGTCTTAATGCCTGATCACCATTAGGATCTTTAGAAAAGTAATTGGATGAAATTTTGGTCGGAAGGTTCCCTGGAATTGACGCTGGCTTCTTGTGATTAATAATTGTAATTTCACTTAAGATGAACACCATGTCTTAAGGGTTGCATGGTTTTTCAAAGGGTTTTCACAAAACTTAATGAGTCTTTCATGTTCATATTTGATCCGAACGTCCGGACAAGTTGCATGTTAGATATACGTTCTGTGTTGGAGGTTCCAAGTAGAATATAAATTAGGAAAGCCTAACCTTCAAAGTGGCATGTGCAGATCATAAGTAATTGGTAAAAATTCATAGGATTGCTAGGTGATGGTGAAACCCTAGTGCTTTTATAAATTGGTTTTTAAAACTTGTTTTTCTTCAATTTCCCAACTTTTCGATTTCTTTTATTGTTAATTTAATTTTTTCAAATTAATAAATTTCAACTCTTGATAAAAATCTATTTTAACTACTTAATTAAGAGTTAGTTTAATTACAAATTAGTCAAACAATCTTTGGGGACAACGACCTTGCATGAGCATTTATACTACAATTACCTTATATTCTTACAAGTATTTTCAGTGATTTTAACCTTGTTTGCGCAGGTACTAAAAATCCTATCAATGCCCACTATAAAAACAAGTTAAATAACTCAAGGCTTGATGTTGCTGAACTAGGTTCAGCTCTGGTTTAGTTCACCCATAATATAACGCATATTGTGATTCTTTCTCTGTCTATGTTGCACTTCTATTACCCAGCTATTACCCAGCAACAATAGTACACTGATTTACTAGATGCCACACAAACGAAACAACTCAGAAGGCTAAGGTACAAGACCAAAGCAAACAAATGAAAGGCAAGAGAAATCACACCAACAACAGAAAATGAAGAAGAAGAAGACACTACAACACAAGGAGCAGAACAGAACAACCCACCAACACCAAATCCCACACCCAAAACCAAAACCAAGGAAAAAGAAACACAACCAGACATAATTAGTATATTATCTGCAGTGCATTCACCTTGAGCATTGAAGGCAATCATGGTGTAGAAAGATTACTTTTTTTTTTTGGTCGAAGGTGTAGAAATATTACTAATCCGTTGTATTCATCTTCTCCAACAGTTACATGATATTCAACCAAGTTAGACTTGACTTTTCCAAAGAAGATAATTGGTTTCCGAGAGTTTGGTGGAGATAAGAGTAGAGAAATTGCGGAAGGAGAGAACACCAGCCAAAGAGGAGGAGGAGGAGGAGGAGGCAGAGGAGGCCATTGAAGGGAAGGGAAGCAGAAAATTTTTAAAGAAAAATGATGGCTCTGATACCATGAAGAAACGGATTCTTTTCATGTATCAAATAAGCATGGTTACATGGGTTTTATACAGTCTGTTAGTGGTGTAGGAGTTACAAACGTTTACAGCATAATTGTAACAGACAATTATGCAATTATAGGCATTAACAACTATAACGGAAAACTGCATTGATTGGCCTTTACTGTCAAGAACGTTGGGGCTGCCTAACACAAATTATGTACAAAAACAGTCTATTAACATTGGTGCACTAATAGTCGAGCAATAACAGTGTAATAGCAGAACTTTGAACAGAACAAAATACATAAATCAATCACATCTCAAGAAACAGAATGGATTTCAAAAACAACATCAATAACATTAAATTGAATAACAAACACTGACGGTATGTCAAAGATTGATATGTATACGTCAATATGAACTAATACAGTTGAAGGTACATGGCTATTCTACTACTCGAAAGGGTTATAAGTGTTATCACCCTCCTGCTCAGAAGGTACATGTTACTTTGGATGTCACCTTTCATGAAGAAATACCATATTATGTTTCTCCCTCCTCTTCAATTCAGGGGGAGAGGGGGAGTGAATTGAAGAGTTTCGGAGTGGAAAATGTGGAAGATCTTGGACATGAAAAAGGAATTTATGGCGCACAGGAAGCGGCCGGTCGGTGGGAAGAGACGACCGGTCGCGAACGAATTGCCTGGAAGCGATCGGTCGCGCAGAGAAAGCGACCGGTCGCGATGCAACTTGCCTGGAAACAACCGGTCGCGTAGAAGTGAGCAACCGGTCACCTGTGCTCGATGAGCGACGACGATGCGAGTCCAACGACCGGTCGCAAAGAATGTAGCGACCATTCGCCAGGTGATGATTTGGAATTTTTTTGGCTCTTCCTTAGAAGGACATGACAGTGATACTAGCGACTCTCGTACAAATGAAATTGATACAAGACCCCCATATGCCCTGCCACTGCCCTAATCTACTCGTGATAGTGAATCAAGTGAGGTAATTTCTAATGATCTATATGTGTCAACTTATCAGTTACCACCATGAACCACTCGTGAGAAACCTGAAGCACAATATTCTCCTGATATACATGTCAAGTCTAAATATTCCATTAGCCATTATGTGTCAATTCATCGTTTGTCTAAGTCATATGCATCATATTTGTGCCAATTATCTAGTGTATGTGTGCCAACTAAGCTGTAGGATGCTTTATCTGATCCAAAATGGGTAGATACAATGCATATTAAGATGGAAGCCTTGAACAAAAATGCCACATGGGAGTTAGTTCCTTTACCAAAGGGAAAAAAGGCAGTTGGATGCAGATGAGTGTTTACTTTGAAGCACAAGGCTGATGAGTCTATTAACCATTACAAGGCAAGATTGCTAGCAAAAGGGTATACCCAGACCTATGGAGTGGATTACACGGAGACCTTTGCTCCAGTAACGAAGCTCAATCCTGTGCGCGTACTCTTGTCCTTGGCTGCTAATCATGATTGGCCTCTGTTACAATTTGATGTCAAAAATGCATTCCTCCATGGTGACCTCAATGAGGAGATTTACATGGATCTCCCTCCTGGTATTCCTGTAACCTCTAAAAAGGGTGTTGTGTGTAAGCTGTGGAAGTCTTTATATGGATTGAAACAGTCTCCAAGAGCGTGGTTTGGGAGATTTGCAGCATCTATGAAGAAATTTGGGTATGTGCAGAGTAACTCAGATCATACTTTGTTTCTAAAGCGTCATAAAGGTAAATTGACAGCTTTAATTATTTATGTTGATGATATGATTGTGACTGGAGATGATCAGGCAGAAATGCAAAATCTCTAGAAATATCTGGCATCTGAGTTTTGAGATGAAATCATTAGGTGACTTGAAGTACTTTCTTGGGATTGAAGTTTTTAGATCTAGACATGGTATTTTTTTTGTCCCAAAGGAAGTATGTGTTGGATTTACTTGCAGAAACTGGAATATTGGATTGTAAACCAATTGATATTCCTAGTGAACAGAATCACAAGTTGGGGTTATATCCTGATCAATTTCCTACGGATAAGGAGCGCTATCAACGGCTTATGGGGAAATTAGTTTATTTAGCTCATACACGTCCTGACATTGCGTATGCAGTAAGTGTAGTGAGTTAGTTTATGCACTCACCTAGTGAAGACCATATGGGTGCCGTGACATGTATTTTGAGATATCTTAAAGTAACTCCTGGCAAAAGGTTAATGTTTTCCAAGTATGGTCATACAAATGTGGAAGGATACATAGATGCTAATTGGGCAGGTTCAGCTACGGATAGACGTTCGACATCTAGGTATTTTATGTTTGTTGGTGGCAATCTTGTTACGTGGAGAAGCAAGAAACAAAAGGTGGTGTTTTGATCTAGTGCTAAGGCCGAGTATCAGGGAATGGCCCATGGCGTATGTGAGTTACTATGGTTGAGGAGATTATTGAGAGACTTTGGTTTTGGGCTTAAGAAACTCATGGATTTATATTGTGACAATAAGGCTGCAATTGAAATTGCTCATAACCCTGTACAACATGATCGTACAAAATATGCGGAGGTTGATCGAAATTTTATTAAAGAAAAGTTGGATGTGGAGATTGTTTCCTTCCTGTTCATCAATTTTGAGTATCAGTTAGCCGATATTCTTACGAAAGCTGTTTCTATAAGTATCTTTTTCAACTCACTTGACAAGTTGGGCATGCGTGACGTCTTTGCTCCAACTTGAGGGGGAGTGTTAGCGAGATATCCTACCACTATTAGGATATTTCCTTCTTATTATATTAGGATTTTATTTATTTCCTTTTTGTATAGATATTATGTAATTAGGATTCCTCTCATTTCCTAATTTAACCCTACTAGAGTTTGTAATCTTGTATTATAAATACCTCCTTTTGGAGAATGAAATATATTTGAAAATATTCTACCATATTATTTGATTGCAGTATCTCAACCTAATTATGCACTATTATGTGAGGATATTAAAACACATTACAATGCGTGATTGATTTGAAATACCGCCACAATAATATCCATGACCTAGGTTAGTTTTTCATCGCCCTTATCAATCCTATTGAGTAACCTGTTAGAATCTTTTCCCCAAAGCCGGCTCTTCTGCGGTTGACCTCCCCCTGCCCCCTCCCCTCTTTTCTCCCCCAATTGTGACAAGGACGCATTCAAATTTTTGCTCTTACCATAGGAATGAAATGTAGTTTTTATTATTTTTTAAATCAAACAAAACTATATACATTTAAAACATGTTTGACAAAGAAAATAAAAAGACATTCGTTTAAAGCAGTAGCCGCTTCCACGTGGAACCATACATGGGGGGCTAATAACATTTTAACCGAAATTCCAGGGACTCCAATTTTTCTCACACAGACAAAAACACAAACACAAACACAAAACAAACACTCTGTTTTCCCTCTGATCTCTCTGCCTCTCGGAGCCATGGATGAAGAATACGACATCATAGTGCTCGAACGGGCCTCAAAGAATGCATTCTCAGCGGCCTCCTCTTAGTGGATGGTCTCAAGGTAAAGCTTATGTAAATGGTTTATTTTGTTGGTCCTTAACATACAAATTTGAACTTTTATTTTTTATTTTTAATAGACTCTAGCCGTTTGCATTTTGTCAAATTGTACGTTTGATCTCGCCCTGATTAGGTTTTATTAATTTGCAACAGATTAACTAGTTAGATCATTCACTGTTAAGAATGTTTAGGTAACTTTTGTTGCTAGCTGATGTTAATATGGTATTTACCTGAAACAGGTACTGCATATGGATAGGAATGACTACTATGGAGGAGAGTCCACCTCTTTTAGAAATTGTTTTTGAGTGGATAACATATAAAATTGTAGCTTCCTTATGGTAAGGTTATTGTCTAACAAATCAAACCTACTGCTACATAGTATGACATACTTTTCTTCTATTCATGCTTCTCTTTAAATACGGCTTCGATTTATTTATCTTTTTTCGGATTTTAGCTTTAGAAGTGATTCAGTAGAGACTACAATGTTAATTGATATGATCCCCAAAGTATCAAGAATTAATGATGCGTATATTTCTTCCTTGATTTCTTCTTTTAGTTTTCCTTTCGTTTAATCGTCATATATAAGGTGATGATGATGTACCATTTTCTCTTTTTTCTTAAGATTTTAATATGTTGATAGGCTGTCATGTTAATTGGTTTGTCCGTAAATAATGTGATCTAGCTAGGTTCAGTCACTCATGGGTTAGCAAAGTAAAAAAAAACAGGCTCTAGGAAACCATATTTGGAATAACATACAAAAGATTGTGTAAAATAGAACCATTAATATTATATAGATATAATAAATAAATAAATTTAAAAATAAATATAACATACAAAATCCTAAATAAATAAATAGATAAATAAAGGAAACACATGCACTAGCATTACAATTCAAACATGCATTTTACTGTCCGGCTTTCTTGTTTTACTTTCTTTCTTTTTTCCTTCAACATATTTCAGCCCCAATGAGTTTTACTCCTTTTGTGTGTGGTTGAGGCAATTATAAACAATATGCTTTCTGCCTTTGGCTACCTAAAAAGTCAAGAATGAGCCATGCCTTTTGGTATTACTTAAACTGATACTGTGTTCAGGATTTCAGATTCTCCATTCGATTGGCTATTCCTTATAATTATGTACATGTATGTTGTTCTTTAGAGAGAGAGGGAGGGAGAGAAAGGCAAAGTGTACAAACTAGAATAATTATCTCTCTAGCAATCCAAGCCTTGAGTGTTGGTCATTTGAGCTGCTTGTATCTTGCTCTCTGAGTCTTTTACTAAATCCGGCTCTTTCCTTTTTGTGTGACTTCAGAAACAGAGAAGATGATCTTCTAAGAATTAAGTAGGATTTTCAAAACCAATTTTTCAATTTGATCCCTGCGCTACATAAAATATAAAAAATTAATACATGTGCTGCGATGTTTCTTGTATTTTTACTTGTATGTGTATGCATGTCTCTGTACTTCATCTTCATAGTTAGATAACAGTCAAAATTTGATCAAATTGGTAAAATGCTCATCTGATTTGGTTGACTTATGACAGGTCAGCTGCCACTTGGGGACATTGTTTTTACTCTTTGTAGATCGATTGAAATTCTAAGTGAGCAGTTGTTAGGGGAAATCTCAAGAGCCTTGAAGCCTCTGATTCTTCCACAGGGGAAAGGCATAAGGTAATTCATTATCCACGGTCACATTGTCACATTATGGATTTAGTTTTAAAGTGAGAATCTTACTTGGATTTCTCGCAGAGCACCTATGTAATTCAGCACAACCTACTACTGCCTAGTTTTCTAGAAGCACAAGCTCTTCAGATGAAATCATATTCATCATATGAGTAGTCCTTTTAGGGTAAGTTTCAAAGTTACTTACTAGTATCCCTTGACATAATGTTGTAATTGGATATGCTAATTGGATATGCTATATATATTTGATCACTCACTAGCTCACTAATTTTCACTCTGCTCTCTTTTCTCTCATCTCCCTCTCTCCTTTTTCTTCCTTTTCTTGTTTCCTTCCTTTCTGCCAGGCTCTCTTTCATCTTTTTGTTGGAACAACATGCAACGGAAGGATGAAGCCTTTTTATAGGCAAAGTTGATAGCTTCCCGTGGATGTGCAGTCCCACAAGTGAATGTGCAGGGAAGGAATTGGCAAACAAAGCATCTCCAAAGTCTTCATTGGTGGGCTCCACTCAAAGACTTACAACAGTAGTGTATGTAACCTTTTGTAAAAAAAATGATACTTTAGTGTGAAAACCTAATCTTCAAAGCTCATAATTAAGGGATTGTCAAAGAACAAGAAAGTGAGTTTTGTATTCCGTTTTCTTCAAGGCAATATACATTGGGTCTCTCGCTCTCTCCCTCTCATGCAGTGGCGGATTTAGGATTGTTACCCTAAGAGGTCTTAGTGTAAAAGTTTCGATATTTTTTTTTAAGATGAAAATAACACTAAAAGATAATTTTCTATTATCCAAACAGTCAACTTTTTTTTTTAAAGAAACAAATTTTATTAAGACAAATGAACAAACCTATCTTATTATAAGTTATCCATCACAAAATTAATCATAAACCCTAAATTCCAACAAATCCAATAAATCATCCACACACAAAAGAGTGCTGCTATTTCCACCCACCTGTTCTATTTTTCCACCCACCTTATCTTAAAAAAATTTAAAGATAAATTTATCCCTTTGTAAAATGACTTCTAAAACCCTAAAAATATAACAAATTTTAAAAAGAAAATAAATTTTTTCTTTTAACTCTCCATATTCTTTCCATCTTCCTAACCTCAACAAATCCAGCGAGCACTAATTTACCCATCCCAATCCTTTGAAAAGTTTTTTTTTTTTAAAAAAAATCAAATTCTCAACTCCACCTTTAATATTGTGTCAGGGTTGGTGGGTGTTGATAATAGAGGCCAAATTGTCCTTCAATTTTAAAGATTTTTCTGTCTGATTAACCCACATGCGGGTCCTTATTCCATATAACATCACTTCTGTTTGTGCTAAAACTAGACAGGTAGTAAGTAGACCAACTTAAAGATGAGGTGAATTTTGAAGGTGAGGACCCTCGGTATGTGAAAGCATTCGGTAAGTAAGTAAACATGCATCCAGAAGACAAATGTACGTGGTTCAACCGAATAATGGGCTACGTCCACGGAGAAGTATGTTCTCATTACGATAATGTGAGTATACATGCACATAGGTTTAGACTCAAGGAGAAGAGGAAGAATACCGAAGGCCGAAGGCAGATGCCGAAGGCTAGAGGCTGAAGGCTGAGGATCTGGTGTAATACCCGTGTCTTGGGGAAACAAGAACGGTGAGCAATCCCACATCGCTCGGGGAGGGAAAGGTGAAGTGCTTAAATGTGTGGGCACTTCTCTTCCTAGCACGAGGCCTTTTGGGAGCTCACTGGCTTCGGAGTCATAGGAACTCCGAAGTTAAGCGAGTTGGGGGCCAGAGCAATCCCAGGATGGGTGACCCACTAGGAAGTTGCTCGTGAGCTCCCAGAAACAAAACCGTGAGGGCAGAGGGGGGGCCCCAAAGCGGACAATATCGTGCTAGGGGAGTCGGGTCGTGACATCTGGTATGATCCGTGGGTTTTTAGTGGGCTCATGGGTAAGCCCATGAGGCCCCAGGAGCCTGCCCAAACTCCCTTTTTTTCCTCTCTCTTTTTGAAGGAGAGGGGTCTTCTTTTATAAGTGAGGAAGAGTCCCCTCTTCTTGTGTTTTGTCGATGTGGGACTTCCTTCCCTTTGCTTGCATTGGCTTGGGAATGCTTGGCCAGATATGGTACAAATAGGAGTCCCCCAAGTTCCCGATTAATGAGGTACTTCTTGATTGGGGACTTGTTGTAACATCCCGGTCCTAAAAAGAAGTAAAATAATTAAATTAAGAGAAAATAAATTGGAGTAAACAATAAAATAAAATGATTTGAATTAATTAAGTTTTTTTGAAAAATTTAAAATATTATTTAATATAAAAAGGGGCAAAAAGATCATTTTAAGTTCGGGAAGGGATTTGGGACTTCCGGTTGTACCGTTGCGTAGAGCTCGTCGATACGAGTTCGTAGACATGCGGCATGCCCAATTCCGATTTGTAACGAAGGAGAAAAAGTCTGAAAACAAAAGGGACATAAATGGAATATTTTTTAAATTATTACTGTAGCTGCTACAGTAACTGACGTTTTTATATACGTTTTTATATTTTTCTTCTTCTTCTTCCTCCTCCTTCCTTCCCTCCCTCCCTCTCGCGACCCCCTCCCCCTGGCACTGTTCATCCGAACAGTTTTGGGCCGCCACCACCACGTCCGGCCACCAAAGTTGACGGGGCCGGTACCAAAATGACCGGGCCGCCGTCCTCTTCCCACCCCAGCCAGGTCCCGCCGCCAATCGCTGTATTTTCGCGAATATCGAGAAATGTCGCGCTTTTACCCAAAACTTCACGGAGCTCGTTCGGTGATTCCGGGCACCAAATCTTGCGAATTTGGTATGTTATTCTAACCTCTTGACGTGCTCTAGCTGATGGTTGGGTAGGAATTGTGAAATTTCTGCGTTATGGTAGTTAATTAAGCGATTGAAAAATCTGCCGGTTTCGACCTCCGTTTTCAGCCACTTCCGGTCACTTTTTGGGGTATGCCCAAGAACAAAAGTGACTCCAAATCAGGTGTATTACCTAGAATAGGAGTTTGGAGTCAAGATGTTAAGTTTTTCCGGCGAGTGGTTATCGCTTTGGACACCCACGTGCTGTCGGCGCATGTGGCGTGGGCACTGTAGCAGAGAGACATTTTTATCCTAAAATGATCTCCTGGTTGTCACGAGCGCGTAGGAATTTACGGAACTCGATTCGGATAACGTTTGAACCCGAACGGATTTTACATATTGTGTGAATTCCGGGTTCGATATGTTAGAACCGTTGGATCGCTTCCAATTTAATATATGTTAATCTAGGCATTCCTAGGATTGTGTAGGATTTTACGGTCGTGAATTCGAGCCCCAGATGTTCCGATTCAATAAGTTAAAGTTTGTATTTTTACGATAATCGTGCGATCGTGAGTGATCCGACCGTCCGATTCGGACCAAACTTGAAGGATAGGTTTATTAAACCTTGTGGAACCCTTAGGGACGTTCGGATTGGAAAAAGGGAGGTCGTGGGGCCCGCGGGGCCCGGTTGACCAAATTTGGAAAGTTTGACCCTCGGTTGACCGTGAGTCTTCCGAGGTAGTTTTACACTTCGAAAAGTATTAGGATAACCGTGTGAGAGAGTCTAGGGTCTCGGTTTGAATATTAGTATTTAAGTGGACGTTTGTCTTCAAGAGTATTTAGTTTTTCTTTATGGAATTCTTGGATATTATTAGATAATGGAAATTAAGAAATGGATGAGTATGGGATACTCGATTTTTTTGGGTTGTGAAAGTGAGTCTTGGGACTCGGTTATAATTATTGGAAATAAATGGTATGAGTTTGTGATGGAAGTATTATATACGAATGTGATGGTTTATTGAAATTCATTTTATATTTATTGGTTGAATTTATTATCTTTATAAGTAATTGTGATATATGTGAGTTTTGACATATTCTAGTATCTAGAGTTATATATATACAATACTCGAGAAAGTGCTATTTTTGTTGAATATTGTGTGGGGTACTTGGGATGTGGTTGTGAGATGAGGAGAGACATGAGTTAGAATGTCAGTTTTAAAGTGCTATAAGCACTACTTTAGGTACCTCACCGGTTATGAGTTTTATGCTTGAGAGTTTATTGTCTATACTATATATATAGGGGTTTGGAACAATTGAATTAAGGAATGAAATATTATTTTAAAATATGGTTATAAGGGTTACGAACTCCACCATCATACGTACCTTCCCTGGTTACTATTCACACACGTGCCGTGTTTCGGGCGTGTGGGCTTTCTTGGTACGGATCCTGGAATTTTGGGATGCCGGAAAATTATGGATATGGTTTGAATATATTGGCACTCGGATGCCCTTGATTAGGGGTTCGAGGACCCTTAACAGGGTAGTATGCGCGCGTAGGACTGTTCCAGACGTACGGGTCTTGATTCTTCGTCCGTACGTGCTGGCTGAGAGTTAGTCCCCCAGTTGGACGGCTCGTCCCTAGCCACATGTCGTTTGAGGGCTGATAAATGTGGACTAGTCAGACGATCCCCGGTTGGATTGTCTTCCCCAGGACATGATGTGCAACATCACATGTACCTCCCCTTGGATCCTGATACATGGATATGATGGATATGGTCTGGATATGACGGAAACCGTGGCATCCTTGACGGGATGTTGCTGGAGACCCTTGATTGGGTAGTCTGCGCGCGTAGGACTGTTCCAGGCGTACGGGTCTTGATTCTTCGTCCGTACGTGCTGGCTGAGAGTTAGTCCCCCAGTTGGACGGCTCGTCCCTAGCCACATGGACATTTGAGGGCCTGATAAGTGTGAGCTAGTCAACAATCCCCTGTTGGATTGTTTCCCTGGTACATGATGATGGTGAGAGGTGAGCGTTATTATATTACATATATGTATATGTGGTTTTGATTCTGATTGAGATTTGTAGGGTTGTACTTTGTGAGTACCCTGTTTATATATGAATGTTTGAGCCCTGGATTGGGAAGTGTTGTACGGCAACATACGCCTTGAATAGGGTATGGTTGCAAGATTGAATGGATATAAATGAAAGAAATTGATGATGTGTTTAATGTACATACGCCTTGGATAGGGTATGGTTACGGGATTGAACTATTATAAAGGAAGAATTTGAGAATGTGTTCATTGTGTTTTTGTTGGATTTGGAATTGTGTCATATCTGAAATGTATAGATGGTTCTGTTGTAAATAATTGTTTATTATCGGAGTTGTGACCATTGATATGAGAACTACGTGTGGCTTGATCCCTTGTCCAAGGGTACGTAGGCAGCCTGGGGTCTCACCAGGTGCAGCCGCGAAGTATTAATGTGTTTAACAGGTTTGTTCGATTCTGCGTATGTGATTGTTGGATGTGAATCCAGTTTAATGATTTCTGTGGTGTTTGTAAAGTTGTTTGAAGACTTTAAGTACATGGTTTATGTAGAAATTGACTCGAGAATATTGTTGTTTCTGTTTCGGAATTATTCTGAAGGCCGGAGGCCGATTATATGAATTGCATGAAATTATATTGTGCATGCTGCCTGTTGGGATATAAAAATGTGAATTTTGTGCAGGTTGAAATTTGGGAAATGTCCAATTTCCAGGGGAGACTCTGCCGAAATTTCGGCAGAAAGTCTCGTGGCCTTCTCCTTTTCGGTAAAGACGCTCAATTTTTGTAAGTGGCCCCGACATCGGTGTGATGTCGAAAAATTTCCACAGGATTCGTCTCGAGTTCCGAGGAATTCGGGGCCGATCCTGTCACTTGTAGTCATTAATGCACTTGCCAAGTAATGCTTCAGCTCATTCTTAAGCTCATTCTTCAGCAGGCTGATGGTTGATGGCCAAAGCGCCGATCAGGCTGATGGCCGAGGCTGATGGCCGATGACGGATGGCCGAGGCTCATGGCTGATGGCTGATGGCCGAAGGCCGAAGCAGATGGTCGAAGGCCGAAGCCTGATGGCCGGAGGCTGAAGGCCGATGCCGAGGCTCGTGGCCGATGGTGAATGGCCGAGGCTCATGGCTGATGGCCGAAGGCCGATAGCTAATGGCCGATGGCTGATGGCCGATGGCTGATGGATGATGACTGATGGCTGATGGCTCATGGCGCCGATGGCCGATGATGAAGTAAGGGAGAAGTGTCTTTTGGAAGGTGCCGTTCGACATGGTTTTGAGAAAAGGTCCTGGAGAAGTGTCTCCTGGAAGGTACCGTTCGGCATGGCTTCGAGAAAGGCAGCTGGAGAAGTGTCTCCTGGAAGGTGCCGTTTGGCATGGATTTAAGAAAAGGCCGATGGCTGATGGCCGAGGCTGATGGCCGAAGGCTGAAGGGCGATGGCTGATGGCCGAAGGCTCATGGCCAATAGCCGATGGCTGATCATGGCTAATGGCCGAAGGCCGATAGCCGATGGCCGAAGGCTAATGGCCGGTGGCTGATGGCCGAAGGGCCTAATCATTGGGGGATGTGAGACATCGCGCGCCCGAGTGATGATGGGGTGCTGAAGGCCGAAGGCAGATGCCGAATCATTGGGGGGATGTGAAGACATCGCACACGCCAAATGATGCAAGGGTGCCGAAGGCCGAAGGCTGATGCCGAATCATTGGGGGGATGTGAAGACATCGTGCGCGCCGAATGATGTAAGGGTGCCGAAGGCCGAAGGCCTATGCCGATTCATTGGGGGGATGTGTAGACATCGCACGCGCCGAATAATGCAAGGGTGCCGAAAGCCGAAAGCCGAAGGCCGATTGCAGGAGGTGCCGAGGGCATGGCTCAAAAGGCTGCCGAGAGCACTCGTGAAGGAGAACGACATGGCGTTTTGTATCGCTTCCCACAGACGGCGCCAAACTGTTTGTGCTAAAACTAGACAGGTAGTAAGTAGACCAACTTGAAGATGAGGTGAATTTTGAAGGTGAGGACCCTCGGTATGTGAAAGCATTCGGTAAGTAAGTAAACATGCATCCAGAAGATAAATGTACGTGGTTCACCCGAATAATGGGCTACATCCACGGAGAAGTATGTTCTCATTACGATAATGTGAGTATACATTGCACATAAGTTTAGACTCAAGGAGAAGAGGAAGAATACCGAAGGCCGAAGGCAGATGCCGAAGGCTGGAGGCCGAGGCTGAGGATCTGGTATGATCCGTGGTTTTTTAGTGGGCTCATGGGTAAGCCCATGAGGCCCCAGTAGCCTGCCCAAACTCCCCTTTTTTCCTCCTCTCTCTTCTTGAAGGAGAGGGGTCTTCTTTTATAAGTGAGGAAGAGTCCCCTCTTCTTGTGTTTTGTCAATGTGGGACTTCCTTCCCTTTGCTTGCATTGGCTTGGGAATGCTTGGCCAGATTTGGTACAAACAACTTCAATTAAAATCCATGGCAGTCTTCTTGGTCGTAGCCGTATTGTTGTGGTGGTGGTGTCGTTGTGGTGAAGCCACCAGGACTGCTAAGGGATTGATGAGAATATTAATATGGTAGGGTAAGTACAGCTAAGGGGTTGATGAGAATATTAATACGGTAGGGTAAGGTCGTGAAGTTGAAAAGACTTGAAGAAGATGAAGAGTGTTTTTTTTTTTTTGGGTTAAAATTTTTATGTTTTTAACTTGGAGTTGATGGTGTTTGAATGGATTAATAATTATAGGGTATTTAGGAATAATGATGGGTGGAAAGGTAGGATTTTACATAGTGGGTGAGAAGATAAAGTGAGTGGGAAAATAGGATAGGTGGGTGGAAATAGCAGCACTCCACACAAAATCATCAATATTCATCCATTCCAATAAATCATTATCCAATTAAAGGCATTATCATCAAACAAAAGAATGTAACACACAGGTTTAAGTATACCAAGAACAATAAATTTATAAAATCAGATATGGAGAAGGAAGAGAATAAAATTTTCAGCCATGTTGAGGGTTTAGGGGGGGGGGGGGGTTCATTTTCAGTGTTTGAGTTGAATGGAGTAAAGACATGGTATTTTATTACATTAATTTTAGTATTTTTATGTTTTTCATAAATCTTTGTCTCATGAAAGCCCACTCTCCACTCTAGAGAGTGGACAAGAAGACCCAATGAAATGGGAAATACGAAGGGTTGTTGGGCAGAGGTGTATGTTAAACGTTGGCCAATATTTTTCAGGATTTGATAAAGTTTTATGATTGAAAGCAATGGGATGTAGGTATTGGGTGGGTTTGGAATTTGTGGGGAATTGCTGGGCCAGGCCATTTTAAAGAAAGTTCCTAGGTCAAAACGATGTAGTTTTGTTTTGCCCAGGATGTTTAAAAAAAAAAATAGCAGTGCTTCTTCTTCCTCGCAGCTCCTTTCTTCCTCAGGGAAAAACGTCGAGCACCTGGTCTGCAACTCCAAGGGATCTCTCCCCTAGCTCCAAGGGACCTCTAAGCCTATTTCCATGGCTTCCATGAGGTCGTGCGACCCCACTGACCCCGATGTGGCTCCGCCACTGCTCTCATGTTGGCCTCCTACCTGGTAATTACTACCGCGTTCTGGAGCATTGCCAAATGAGTTTGAACAACTTGACATGAATGACAACGTCAAAGACACGCCATAATGTATAAGACTTTTAACGATAACCTTTTATATGTTAGGTTAGGAAGTGGACCTATACATCACATCATATGGAGTACTCATCACTAATATTACATTAATTGAGAAATTGTGTGATTGACTAGTCAAGAGGAGAAAATAATATAATTTGGGGATTTTAGGAGTTCATTTTCAGTGTTTGAGTTGAATGGAGCAAAGACATGGTATTTTATTACATTAATTTTAGTATTTTTATGTTTTTCATAAATCTTTGTCTCATGAAAGCCCACTCTCCACTCCAAGAGTGGACAAGACGACCCAATGAAATGGGAAATACGAAGGGTTGTTGGGCAGAGGTGTATGTTAAACGTTGGCCAATATTTTTCAGGATTTAGTAAAGTTTTATGATTGAAAGCAATGGGATGGAGGTATTGGGTGGGTTTGGACTTTGTGGGGAATTGCCGGGCCAGGCCATTTTAAAGAAAGTTCCTGGGTCAAAACGATGTAGTTTTGTTTTTCCCAGGATGTTTTAAAAAAAAAACAGCAGTGCTTCTTCTTCCTCGCAGCTCCTTTCTTCCTTAGGGAAAAACGTCGAGCACCTGGTCTGCAACTCCAGGGGGTCTCTCCCCTAGCTCCAAGGGACCTCTAAGCCTATTTCCATGGCTTCCAAGAGGTCGTGCGACCCCACTGACCCCGATGTGGCTCCGCCACTGCTCTCATGTTGGCCTCCTTTCTGGTAATTACTACCGCGTTCTTGGAGCATTGTCAAATGAGTTTGAACAACTTGACATAAATGACAACGTCAAAGACACGCCATAATGTATAAGACTTTTAACGATAACCTTTTATATGTTAGGTTAGGAAGTGGACCTATACAGCACATCATATGGAGTACTCATCACTAATATTACATTAATTGAGAAATTGTGTGATTGACTAGTCAAGAGGAGAAATTATAGTGATACAGAGCTGGTAATGTTGCCGCTCAAAAATTGCCACGTGTCCTGTCACTCAATTTCTCTTCATATGGCATTCATTCACATTGGTCATGCTTAACAACGTTTTCTAAGCAATAATTGATAATGTTTCTCTCTCTTTCTGGTGCATTTGAGCCTAACCCACCACACAATGGAACTTTATTGTTGTTCAACCTTCTCCTCAAACCATGTATTTTAATCTTCACTCAAACCAATCATTTAGTAGTAAATCTTTCACTAAATTTTGTGTTACTGAAATGCATTTTCGAATATGCATATGATTGTGTTAGATTGTGTGAAGGGGTTATAAAGTGTTTGGGTTAGTATTTAGGCCAAGAGTTTAGAGTTAGAAGAACTGAGAGGGTTTTAAAATAAAAAGAAAAGTAATTTTATTAGAAGGGAGAGAAAAATTACAGGGCTTGGTTAGATAGGACTGTAGGTTATGTTGCCTTCTAGTGGTTTAGCTCTTGGCTTCACACTTTGTGCTTGATTACGCGGTAGGAGAGGTCAAGTCTATGTATAGAATTTTGTTGCCGTCTTGTCGCAGCAACTTGGATATCTTCTCCATTCTTAGCCACGTGTTGTGGCTTGCACTACCAAAGCTTTCTTGTCAATATCGCATCAACTTGGGATATTTCCTACCCCAAGCCGACATCCCTCATCAATATTTTACTTTTAATTTTCCTAGAATTGTGTACATTGATAAATGAGCACTTTTTAACAGAGTGATTGCTCCCCAGATATGTTCTTTTGATTAAGCTTATACAAAAATAAGGCCATTATGGAGTTAGTTGCAGCAGACCTCTTCATTGGTAAATTTGTATCCGTTCTCGAGAGCGAAGCAGCCTCCATAGCGGGTGTTTGTCATAAAGTTAATGACATTAAGCATGAGTTGATAATCATGAAATCCTTCTTAGAGGATGCTGATGGCGACAAGAAAGCACAGACAGAAGTAAAGAAAGCATGGGTCACAAGCGTTCGAGACTTGGCCAACGATGTTGAAAACATCATTGATGAATTCATGTATCACTTGTACGAGCAGCAACGGGGGGGTCGATTTGCAAGGTGGCTCCGCAAAACCATTCACTTTCCAAAGAACCTTTGGTATAAGCGTCAAATAGCCATAAAGATACAGAGAATCGCCGTGGACATTAAAGCAATTCCAGAGAGAACTCAGAGATATCGTGGTGGTGCAGCCGTAGAAGGAAAAAGTACTTCTAGAGGATATTCGAAGATGGGTGCAGAACCAAGCGGAATCTTCTCTTTACCATAAGGAGAATGAAATCGTTAGGATTGAAGGCGATAAGAAAATGTTGATGGGATGGCTGATGAACAAAGAGCAACACCAAACTGTTGTCTCCGTGGTCGAGATGGGAGGATTAGGGAAGACAACTCTAGTTGCAAGGACTTTCACCAACGAGGTAGTCAAGAAACATTTCGAATGTTACGCCTGGATTACTGTTTCTCAATCTTATGTGATTGAAGACTTACTTAGAAGATTGATCAAAGAATTCCACAAAGCAAGGAGGGAAGAGGTCTCTCCAGACATGAATGCCATGTGCTATATCGAATTGGTTGAGATTTTGGTTAACTACTTGGAGACTAAAAGGTACCTTGTTGTATTGGATGACGTGTGGGATATCCTTCTTTGGGAAAGAATAAGGCTTTCATTTCCAGATAAACAACTTGGAAGTCGAGTCATGCTTACAACTCGAAGAGAGGACATAGGATCGTATTCTTTTGGAGTTGAAAGCCATGTTCACAAGATTCAACCGCTGGAAAGGAGAGATGCTTGGGAGCTCTTCAACATGAAAGCATTCTCAAGTTATCATAACAAATCTTGTTCACCGAACTTCTGCCATTAGCTTGGGAACTTGTGGAAAAGTGTGAAGGTCTGCCTCTTGCAATCGTAGCCTTAAGTGGTCTCATGTCTTCTAAGAAGTCACTTACTGATTGGAGCAAAGTCTACAATAGCTTAAATTGGCATCTAACAAACAATTCTTTGTTAGAACCTATGAAGAGCATCTTGTTGCTTAGTTTCAAGGATTTGCCATATAGATTGAAGCAATGCTTTCTATATTGTTCCCTTTTCCCAGAAGATGAGGTGATCATAAATCGAAGGCTCAATAGATTGTGGATCGCTGAAGGATTTGTTGAACATGTCAAAGGGGTAACACTAGAAGAAGTTGCAAACAGCTACGTTATGGAACTCATTTTTCGTAACATGCTACAGGAAAGGTATCGAGAAGACCAACCAGCATGTAAGATGCATGATCTTATGCGGGAGATTGCTTTGTCTATAGCAGAAAAAGAAAAGTTTTGTGTCGTTCTTGATGGGAGTGAAACAATGGAAGAAACCGGGGCCCTCCGTTTGTCAATTCAAACAACTATTGGAGAGATTGGACCACGCATAGGTACGTCACGGCTTCGTTCTTTTCTTGTTTTTGCCACTGGCATATGCTCATTCTCTTTCTCAAAGAAATTGCCTTTTGACTCTACATTGTTGAGGGTTCTAGATTTGGAGGGCGTCCCAATTGATCGTTTGCCAATGAACTAGCGTACTTGTTTAATTTAAAATATTTGAATTTGAGAAACACTCGAATTAAGGAGCTTCCAGAATCCATAAGCCAGCTCCACAACCTTCAGACCTTGGACCTCTTGTGCACAGATATAGAGGCACTTCCAATAGGGATTTCCAAGTTGCTAAACCTGCGCCATCTCTTTATGGGCCATTGCAAAATCGGTTAGAAGTACGTTGGGGTAAAATTACCATCAAGTATTAGTAAGATGAAGAAATTGCAGTCTTTATTTTGTATTGAATCAGAAGGAAATATTATTAGACTTATTGGAAATATGACCCAGCTTACGATCCTTGGCATTACAAATGTCAAGGTAAGTGACGAGAAGGACCTATGTGCCTCAATTCAAGAGATGAAGGTCCTTTCCCACTTGTATTTATCGGTAGCAGATGGAGAGGAATTTCTTCGAGTGGATGCATTGTCTTCACCGTCATCCTACCTTGATGGACTTGTCTTGAAAGGCAAACTGGAAAAAGTACCACATTGGTTTTGTTCACTCCAATGTCTCACATATTTGCATCTGTGTGGGTCTAAACTTGAAGAAGATTTACTACCTCATATTGATGCATTGCCCTCTCTACTTTCGCTTCACCTTAGAGATTCCTATGTTGGAAAAGAGTTGTGTTTCAGTAGAGGCTTTGTGAAGCTTAGGTATTTGAATTTGAGGGATCTCTCATTATTAAATAAGATGACTATAGAGAAAGGGGTGATGCCAAATCTGGAGTTCTTCAGCATTTATAGGTTCTTGGGATTAGAGACATTGCCAAGGGTATTGAGCACCTTACTAAACTAAAAGGATACACATTTGAATGTGTTTCAAAGAAATTTGCAGAGTCCATACGAGAAGGAGGTGTGGATCATGCAAGGATGCTACTCGTCGACGAGAGATGTAACAGATATACGTAAGTATCTTCTATCGTTACACTGACTTTCCTAAACTTCAATTATTTGGATTGCCCTTGGTTGGCTGTAAAGTCATTTAAATCATCCCAAGTTAAGAGTCCTGAGCCACTTATATGAATTATACATTGAAGTTCTGTTTGTTAATTACAATACTTTTGTCTTTTTAAATATTTTTCAGAAACAAGTCCAGCAATTGAAGATTCTACCCGGTTTGGCGTTGGAATAACTTGTTAACCACCTGCGTAGCCCACGACTGATTTGAATCGGCTTCTTGTTTGCCTTTAACAAAAAAATCAAATAATACCCAAGTTGATGATCATAACTTGCAGTTGATATATATGTTTTGTGTGTTTTAATTTGCGTGTAATAATATTCGAGTTTGCATCTCTTCTTCAGCAATTGGCAGCTGCTCTATATCTCGATGATTAGTTTCTAAGATTTGAGCCATGGGATCTTTAATGTTCTGTGTGTTTGTACTCTCTTTTGTGTTAAGGCTTATTATCACAAAACGTCCCTGACATTTGCGAAATTATCACATTGCATCCTTAACGTTTTTTTGTATCATTAATGGTCCCTAACGTTAATATAGGTACTCTTAAATAGTCCATCTGTCAAAAAAACCGTTAAATCCAGGAGTATAATCGTCAAATCAATCCAAAATTATTTATAATAAAAAAAATTCCTTCACTTCTCTCTTTCTTTTCTTCTTCTTTCTTCTTTCCTCTCGGACTAGCCCCGTTCTTTCTTTCTCTCTCTCTCTCTCTCTCTCTCTTTCCTCTCTTTTTTTTCTTTCTCCTTTCTCTCTTTCCTCCTCTTTTCTTCTTCTTTTTCCTTCGTTGTTTCTTCTTTCTCTCTGAATTTTTATATTTGATGGGGGAAGCTGAAGGGGACGAGTGCGCTCCGACGAAAGGGCATTCGGATGCGGCAACAGCCGCTACGACGTCATCTTCGTCTTCAATGAGTGATGTTCCGCGAAGAAGCTTGCGAGGCAGCTGGATTTCACGGGATTTGGTGGCGCACCGGCGAGTGTGGCCATGCCGGAGCTCCCTGAACCGCAACTGCCGACCGTGGCGGTGCAGACAGAGTCAGCCAAAGCCACCTGTAGTGGTTGTGCCGGTCCCCGTGTCACCGCAGCTGCCCATACCTTCAGGGGAGGCCTGTGTAAATTTGTAGCTTTTCATATGAATATGCAATGAAGTTTAATTTGTTGGGAAAATTTTTGCCGCGTAATAATTGTATGTTCCGTTGGTTGCTTATTAGTTCAATTTGATTGAGAAGTTTGGATTTTGAGGTAATGTGGGAAAACCTGCTCAAAATTGGAGGCGGCTTGAGAGCATTGTTTTGGAGAATTTCGTGTGTGAGCTGGTATATTTTGGGGTCTGTTAAACAATCTTTTATTTTGTTTGAAGGATTGATTTTGGAGGCGTTTTGGGTATTTTTGGGAGTGTTTAATACGAGTTTGCTATTCGAATTGCTATAGTTCGGTTACTTGAACTCCTACATTTGTAAACGAATGGGAGAAGGGAAGAAGAAAAGAAAGAGAGAAGAAAAGAACGGGGCTAGGAGGAGAGAAAGAAGAAAGAAGAAAAGAAAGAGAGAATGGAAGGAAAAAAATATATATTTTAATAATTTTGGATTGATTTGACGATTATACCCCGGATTTAATGGTTTTTTTTTTAAAAGAGGGACTATTTAAGAGTACCTATATTAACGTTATGGACCATTAATGATACAAAAAAATGTTAGGGATGCAATGTGATAATTTTGCAAACGTAAGGGACGTTTTGTGATAATAAGCCTTGTGTTAATTGTGTTTGTAATTTCAGATTGACTACTAATAATATAGAAGAGTGGCTTAGTTTACAGCACTCCACGTGGTTAAAAAAAGTCCAAGAACATTTTAAATAGAGTGCCGCTATTTCCACCCCTCTATTCTATTTCCCCACCTATTTTATCTTCAAAATATTTAAAGACAAATTTACCCCTTTATAAAATGACTTCTAAGCACAAATGTAAAACTCCTCAGTTGCTCTTATGACTCTCTCTTCAGAACTCACCGATCAACCCTTCCAATTCTTTGAGAAGTTAAAATTATTATGGGCATCCTGGAAATGACAAAACCCAACACAAAATCAAAACTATAACAACAAAAGAAACAAAACCCAAGTAATTAAAATCAACCCAAGTAATTATATCGAGATGATGAAGACAGAATTTGAATCTCATAGGAACTCTATGTGGTACTAAGTCACTCATGTATGATGTATCTTACAATGCAATGTATAAAGTGTAAAATATTGTAGTAAATCATTATAAATAAATGATTATGGTGTGTTTCATCTTCTTTCATTAATTACTACATATTTTTTACACTCGTATCTCGCTATATAATCAACTTAAATTAGTTAAACTCGTAATGCAATGCATTTCCTTCCAATTTTTTGTGATAAACTACTAGATAATTGACTAAATAAACATCCTCCAAAGTTTCAACATGACAATGCTCATATTCATGTTGTGGATAACAGCATGACAACTTTGAAAGTGTGTTTTGAAAACTTAATCTACAAATTGGAGTCCCAAAATGTGTATAGGAAATTATAAAAATGTCCATGCCATGAAAATATGCGATTTTGGCCTAAAGTTCAAAATTTGACAATATTGAGAACCTGAAGTTCCAACAGTTAAATGGACAACCCTTGAGTTATTATTGCAAATTGTGGAACACCACATTTTTCTTTGGCATAAGAAAATGATGAATTTAATAAAGATTGATTCTATTACAATCGACACCTCAAGGAAGAAATATATTTTGTGAATTCCGGTTGTTAAGAATACACCGTGAAATGGATAATATTAGGATAAACCTCAAATGATGAATTGAGGCTCCCCACATATTTTGTTATATTATATGATATGGGCCGGAAGCCTATGGATCCAAATATATGAGAGATCCCGAGCCTGAAGTTTTGGGTATATAGTAGTTAATGCTCTTCATTACTATATTGCAATATTATCATGGCTTTTACTCAATTTATATTTCATGCCCATTTGAAAAGGGCAAATAAATTCTTAGGTCGATATTTAGCCCGGGCCAGAAGTTTCGGACTCACATGCATGAAATATGTAATTTGAGAGATTTGATGTGGCTATTTGAACCTATAAGGCACAAGGTTCCAAATCGTCATTTTGAAAAGACGTGAAAACCAGGTGCAAGTTTAAGAAATTGCACAATTATTATAAGAGGAAAGGAGCATACAACAAATAGATTCTTTCACCTCCAAGGAAGGAGCAGGCTCTGTAAAATATATAAAATTCCATTATGTTCTAGAAGACATTTTAAGAAGGTTTCGAGGAAAGTCTTAAAAAAGCTGAATTTTCAAAAAAATGAAAGGAAGTTGAGTTGAAACACAGTTACTCCAATCAAGTCTTGCGAAGGCAATATCTATAGACGGAAATGTGGCAACGTTTCCAAGATCCCAATATCTTCTCAAATCCCTATATTCTCTTTTCCTTTCCCAGCTTCCAAAACTTCACGTGGCCTCCATTAATGTCTGCGACACTTTCAATGTTTTCAAGGATTATTTTCGTCAAAGCTAATCTTGCTTTGCAGATTTCATGGAGCTACTTTTTCAAAAGCACCCAGAGAACCTCTCAAATTTCTCCAGTTAATTTGAAATTCACTGAATCTACCTATTCCTCTAATTTGTGTATAAATATGTTACTAACGAAATTTTCTTTGCAGAAGACATCTAGTTTTCTCCAACTTCTCCATATCTAGTGATGCAATATCCACTTGTTTTTTTCTATCAGTGAGCGCTCGATGTGCTTGAGAAGCGAAATTATCTCTGATCATCCATTCAAGAAGAGAGACTATCCCTGATCACATTTCGGCGATGTCGGGGAGCTGTAAGGACGACCACATGCTCTAATCTCCTGAAGTTCTTCTATGCTAGGAGAAATGAGAGTTTGTTGTTTGTTACGTCACCAGTTTCCTTCCTTGATTGCTTACCTACCTTGCAATCAATATCACAATTCTTTGTATCTTTTCTTTCTTTTTATAACTCTCTATTCATAAGGGGTTTTATTTCTTTACAATGAACATTTGAAGAAAGAATCAATGTAGTGATCCTAACACCGAGGGTTATTTTTTTTGACAAGAGACAAGAATTGTGATTTTTGGTGTTGCAAGATATAACTAGATCAACAGGAGTAACATTAATTATGTTTGCTAGCCGACACAAGCTTGAATGATATTTGAGCAAAGTTTCTCCCACCTAAGGTAAGCAATACTTGTGTTATTTCATGCTTGTACTCTTATTTTGATATTTTGTACTACATCCTTAAAGGTAACCAAATGGTGAGATAAGGCCGTTCCAGAAGAACGTCATGCAAAGGACCATTTTAGAAGAATGACTTGCATTATAGATCATTCCAGAAGAATTACTTGCATCATAGATCATTCCAAAAGAACGACTTGTATTATGACCATTCCAGAAGAATGGCTTGTATCACTCTGATATGTATCCATGAATTATTAATGCAAATTTCATAGATTGCAAGTTGGATACATTGATAATACATTGCATAGATTAAAGTCTCATAAGAACGGAACATGGGTATAGCAGTGATCAATATGCACGCCTATTGCGTAGCAAATGATATGGATTGAAGTCCCGGAAGGATAATCTATTAACATGTCAATATTAATATGGTGCACGCCTAGTGCATAGCAAGTTATATGGTTTAAAGTCCCAGAAGGACAATTAATTGACATGTATGTATTAATTCTGTGGCATGCCTGCAACATGACATATATATGGGTTCTAAATGTTCCAACTCCCTAAATGGAGATTATCCACGCCCTATTGTAAAATAACGCTCCATTGAAGGTTATAATCCACATTCTCACATAATAAAAGCCCCCCTGAAGTGGCTTGGGTACCCAAAAGCAAAGAAATGCTTATAATTGATGCATGCGCATGCACATGAGAATGGTGGGGTCATGAATTGATGAATGACAATTTTTGGTTTTGGAGTAGCTACTCAAATCATCAATGGGTTGTGTTGATTGGAACCACATTCTATTATTAAATGTCGACAATATCATTGGCCAAAATGGAAAGAGGCAATTCCATTATAGATGAGAATGAACGTTAAAGAACAAACTCATAGTCACGAACCCCAAAAGATGTTAATACTGAAAGTTATACTTGGGTGTTTGGAATAAAAGGGAATATACCCACTTTGTATGACACAATGTTTCTTGCAGAAACAAGAAAGAGTTTCTCCACATTTACAGATGCAATTGTGCCTTCTTATTGCACATTTACGGAGATCAACATATTCTCTTTAAGGTTTATTAAATGAACAGAGCATATTATCATAAGCGATTCCCTAAAGATGTACAAACAGAACAAATTGCTGGGTTAAAGCTATATAATGCGTTATAAAGTTTAATCCCTTAAACAAAATCTCTGAAAGGATTGTAATTGCATGAAGCAAGTCCCTAAAGAACATGTGCCTGAAGCACAAAATCTGTACTCAATAATAATATGCATAAATTGCCTCAGTGAGTACATTTATTATAATATGTTTGCAACACATTAAAACTCTTGAAGAGTTCAAGAAATATTTGTCTCGGCCTGAAGATCGAGCATTATGCCAACGAGATTCTTGCTTATACTAAGAAGATATTGAAGTATTTTTATGTGGATTATCCGTTGGGCACTTAAATAATTTTCTGGAAGTATCCTTGGACTGGATATTATATTTTTCAGATAGAGCTCAGCTACATCACCACCACTTTGGGATGATGTGAGGCATATTTGATGCTATCTCCTTATAACACCATATACGGGCATATTCTTTTCAAGTGAACTTACAAATAGCCCAGATTTTGTTGGATACGCAGACTCTGGAAATTTCTATGATCGCTTCCTGGAAAAAGTTAGTCATGAAGATTTCAAGGGGGATATTCTTCAAGGGGAGCATCCAACAATATTACAAGATTAATTCACAAAAGCGTCTCAACTATGATATTCAGAAAGATGATCAACAATATGGCTTAAAGATATTTTGCCAAGCATCGAGGGGGAGTGTGCTGTCAATAAAGACCTTCACACATTGTACTCTTTTTCCTTCGTCCAGGTTTTTATCCCATTAGGTTTTTCTTGGCAAGGTTTTAACAAGGCGGTGTCGCACGCGTGTCAATATACACAGAATTTTATGTTACACATGGTTATATACTCTTTTTCTCTTCGACCAGTTTTTGTCCCACTGGGTTTTACCTGGCAAGGTTTTTAATGAGGCATATTTCATACATGGTGGTCTCCGAGGGGGAGTGTTGTAAAGTCTTGAGTGGAGCCCACACATTTGGAAATAATGAAGAATATCATGATGAAAGTGTTGTTGAAGTGGAATCCACATATTGGAAGACATGATTGCACATCCACAGGAAGCCAAGAGACTTTGCCTATAAGTGGACTTCCTCCCTTCAATGTAATACACAGAACAAAGATTCAATAAAACATCAGATTTCTATTACAGCTTAATTTCTCTATATTCTCTCCACAATTTCTTTAGTTTTATAACATTGAATATGATCTATATTTTTTTTCATGTCTTCATACGTCATTTATATGTGTGTGTCATGGATTTTATTTGATTTTCTTATTCTATCTAAAATCAACTTTTGATACTCTTTCATTATTTCTAGGTTGCTAGAATTTGGGTTATACTTACTAAGATATTAAATTTGTGATATTGAAATTTAATTATTATAATGAATTCTTATATATATTTTCCTATCAAAACTAAGTTCATTGTAATTTGACTCTCCTTGATAGAATTCCTAGCTCCGCCATTTGCCACAAATATTGCTATCAGTATGAGTGCCCAGAATCTGCTGGAAAGGAAGAATCTAATTATGCCGAATCAGAAGTACTTTTGATGGCTTGCATTGAGGAGAAGAAACTAAAACCCGATGTTTGGTACCTGAATTCTGGGTGTAGCAATCATATGAGTGGTAACAAATCTCTATTCTTTGATTTAAATGAAGATTTTAGAGAGCATGTGAAGTTAGGAGATAATTCAAGTATATCGGTGATGAGCAAAGGGAACATTCAGAGTACAGATTGATGATAATACTGTGTATAAGATTGCTAATTGAGTTTAGTAGGGCAAAGTGAGACTAGAATTAAGTTTCAAGTGGCAAACAAATAATTAAGCTAAAACAGTATAAACACCATTGGTGTGTCTAAAATTTAAAATAAATTTTTTTTAACCAAAATGGTCTCTGAACTTATGTTCGAGTTCCATTTTAAGTTGTGTCAAATTAATTCCACCGTCAAACTCCATTAATATTGCGATCAATTTTATGGTAAAAATAATCAATTTGTATGAAAATAGTAATAAAGTAATTAAAATTTAGTGTAAAAGTCCAATTTACTACTAAAAGTTAGAGCACGTGATTCAACCTAACGAAAAATGTTACGGAATCACCAATTTAACACGAAAGAGAAATGCAAAAACCCTTACAATAAAGGGAGCTTGAGTTATAGGCCCAATAGTAGGGTCTAAATAATAGAAAACCAAACTCTCTAGAAATTCAATTGAAAACCCAAAGCCCATTTTCAAAACCGGAACAACACTCAAAACACCAATAATAAAGTACAACAATGCCATTGACTGAAGCCCAGCCTGTTTCATTAACAAAACCCAGACGAATTTACAAGTCTGGCACCGCAAATATCCCTTCAGCAGACAACCCAAAATTCGGGGTCTGATTCTCTCTCCGCGATCTGAAACCCACTACACTGCCGCTCTTTGTTTGTCACCCTATACATTGCTATGCTAGCAAACAGATGAGCAAGTGTACTACTGTCATGCATCCCGTGTCTTTCTTCTGCCAAAATAGATGCCCACTATAAAAACAAGTTAAATAACTCTAGGCTTGATGTTGCTGAACTAGGTTCAGCTCTGGTTTAGTTCACCCATAATATAACGCATATTGTGATTCTCTCTCTATGTTGCACTTCTATTACCCAGCTATTACCCAGCAACAATAGTACACTGATTTACTACTTGGTTTACTAGATGCCAGACAAACGAAATAACTCAGAAGGCTAAGGTACAAGACCAAAGCAAACAAATCAAAGGCAAGAGAAATCACACCAACAACAGAAAATGAAGAAGAAGAAGACACTACAACACAAGGAGTAGAACAGAACAACCCACCAACACCAAATCCCACACCCAAAACCAAAAACAAGGAAAAAGAAACACAATCAGACATAATTAGTATATTATCTGCTGTGCATTCACCTTGAGCATTGAAGGCAATCATGGTGTAGAAAGATTACTTTTTTTTTGGTCGAAGGTGTAGAAAGATTACTAATCCATTGTATTCATCTTCTCCAACAGTTACAGGATATTAAGCCAAGTTAGGTGCTTTCAATCTCAAATTATGTGCAAAAACAGTCTATTAACATTGGTGCACTAATAGTCGAGCAATAACAGTGTAATAGCAGAACTTTGAACAGTACAGAACAAAATACATAAATCAATCACATCTCAAGAAACAGAATGGATTTCAAAAACAACATGATGTAGTACAGCCCGTAGGTAATAGATTAAGCACTCAAACAATAGAACATAGAAGAATATAAGAGATTGAGGAGACGAAAATATAGATGGAAAAGAGGGCGAAAGAAAAGGCAGAACAGTAGAACAAGAAGAATATTGAAGGTCGAGAGAGACGAAAATATAGATTGAAGGGCGGAAAGGAAGGACCGAAATAGGAAAACCGAGAAGGAAGAACAGAAATCACATAGTTTTAAGAGAAGGTTTACTCAATATCCAAATCTGAATTTTAAAGAACTACATGGGGGTATTTATAGCAAACTAAAACCTAGACATAATAGGATAAAAATCCCTTGCTTAAAGGGAAATCCTAACCCAAATAAAATAGGAAACTTAAAACTAGAAATCTGGAAATCTGGAAAAGTAGAAATCCTACTAGAATTGGGAAAACTAGAGAATCTAGGAAACTAACAAATACATTAGGAAACTAATAAATTTAGGTCATATGCGTCCTGCATCACAACATCAATAACATTAAATTGAATAACAAACAGAAATGGTATGTCAAAGATTAATATGCATACCTCAATATGAACTAATACAGTTGAACCAAGAACCTCATTTTTTCACTTTCTTTTTAATTTTTTTCAATCCGATAGAAATTGGGATCCAAATATTTGTACGTGCTTACTGATATAAAATCACTAGAAAAATTATCAACGGCCAATAAATAAATAAATAAAAAGAGCATACGTAACAGCAACAAAACATTCCAGGTGAAAGGGAAAAATCAAAATATTGAAATGGGTTAAGAAAACAAAATGTTATCCAATAAACATTGGAACACATCTCCATGGGTTTTAAGGAGAAGGTTCAAGCAGAAAGGATTTTTCTTTTGATTTACGCACAAATGTAATCCTGGAAACAATTTTCACAGAGAATAGGTTTCCAAGAAGACCTATGTGCTAGAATATAAGCATGGACAAGAAAAGCTAAAAATGTTAAGAAAGGGAGTTAACAGTTCGCCATACTGACCATCTTAAAAGCTTAATGGTGAATCCTTGATATAAGTTAATATGCAATGGCAGTACCAATTCAATAAAATACAACGCCCAAATCAAAGGTAATTAGCCCATGACTCTAATTTAACAATGTTTTAAATTCATCACCGGTAACAGAAACACAAGTATAAAATGTGACTCCACACTAAACTTGGACCTCATGGAAAATCCTTCAAAATCTTTAAGATAAGCAAGCAGCTGGAACTCAACTCAATTCCTTCATTCACTTGTTGATTCCATGGACTCCACAACATCAATCAAAACTAGCATTTAAGAACTTCAGCAGTTCATTCCTTTGTTTTCAGCCGCTTTGTCCTCCTTTGTCTTCTCAAGTTTCAATAGAATCTGCAACACCAAAGAACAAAATTTCTTTTTTTTTTTTAATCTAGCCAGCACAAGGGAGGATAGATGGTCGCAGATGCCCCTAACATCTCTTATAAATCTTTGCAAACAGTCAAGATATATATTACCCAAAAAAATGCTTACCTTTTTGCCAGAGACAGCACTACGACGAACTCCATCATCTTTGTCACGCCCTAAGAACTGTAGAAAGCAGAATGTTATTTCACAAAATGAAACATACAGAAAAAGTTGAGAATGTAATTATCAAGAGTTAAATGAAAACCTTGGAAAGCTGAACAGGGCTGCTATTTCTCTCATTCTGCTGCTTCTATATATGGCTCCCATTACCAGGAAAAACACAACCCAGAAACAATATCCAGGCAAGCCAATCAAGCATCCAGTCATCATGCCACAGACCCCAGCTCCAATTTCGAAGAGCCAATCCATAAAACAGGCAGAAAGTACTATAAGCACCTCAGCAATTGATGTATATAAAATCATATGCATCCAATGTAAAACATTGTGAATGCAAGAAATTGTGCATGTGTATGTGTCATGGTCTTTTTTTGGTCAACTGTATGTGTCATAGTTTAACTAGCATAAATGCATAAGTTTGAAAAAAACGAAAAATATATCCATTGCGCATCTTTCTAACTTTTTTTAGTCATGCTAAAAAAATTTCACTTAGCAATCTGGATAAGATGCACCCATAACAAATATTAACAAACACAATAGAGTTGCCAACATATATCTTAGTTAAGCCATAGTCTGGAAAAGACAATGAATCAACTAATCACAAATTTTAACTGAACAATGAATCAACTTCCACTTCTTTTCTTACTCTCTAACATTGTTTATTACTCTCTGGCATCTGACACGATTCATGTATAACAATTCAAGCAAATGCCACAGAGTTTCCAATGAATATGTTGTTTAAGCCAAAGTCTAGAAAGGACAATGAATTAACAGCCTTAACACAAAGTCTAACAAAAAAATCATATCAAGCCAAGAGAGCTACAGAAAGCATACTGGCCTACCTCTTTGAGTTTACTCCTATGATGTTTACGCGATGACTCTTGCTCTGGTCCTTTTCCTTGCTCTAGAGGGGAAAGGAGTAATTGAATGAGACAAAGCACAAGCAGAAAATGTAACGTTATGTCGGTAAAGAATTGCCAAACACCCACCTTCTTCTGTCTGTCACTCTTCTTGCGCTTCTTTGACTGACTAGATGTTTCTCGCTCACTGTCCGAAGAACTATCACTGTGACAATAAACAATAAACAAAGGATGTTAAAAAAAACAGCCATCGAGCAGTAGCCTATGACCATCTTCTAACTTGCATCTAAACCACATTGCCCAGTAACAGAATCATTTCAAATTAAATTTCTAAAAAGCAGAAAAACCCATAACAAAACATACAAATCACTTCAGCAACCCAAATGTTTGCTCCATTAGGATCTAGTCCTTATCAGTTATACTGTTTGACGCACCTCACAAGGTCCATACTTCCTCAATACAATCCACTACTTATTCTTTGAAAACTTAAGCTTCCCGATCGAAACCCATGCTACAATTAATTCATAATCGATTTGAATAAACTGAGACATACATGTTTTATATATATATATAATGAAAAAAACGAGAGAACTTAACTTTGAGCTGAAAACAAGCTAATTTTCCCCAGTTGGGTCCTTTCGAAACTTTACAATGTTAGCTACAAAAACTACACAACGCACTAAATTGCAATAAATTACACATCCATGTTAAACACCGAATAAACCCCAATCGGGGTTACTCAAAATTAGTCAGAATTCAAAACCCTAAAACCTCCTACCCCTTCCAAAGATTAATCCACAATCAAACAGGGGACAAAATTGAAAAGGAAATAAAAGCCACCAGAAATCACAAATATAACATCGCAGCCCAGAAAAATATATATAAAACAAAAGCATTTTCTAAATTTTTGGAGACCTGGAATAGTCCGAAGGAGAGGAGGAAGGTAAGAATCAGACGAGGAGTGGTGGCGGTGTCTGCGACGTCGTTTAGTGTGGGAGCGAATGGTCTTTTTACGGATCTTCAGGGCATCTCTGTCTTTATCTTTGTCTTTGCCTCGGCGACTACGTTGGTGGCGACGATGTCGGCGGCGAGACGCAGACGAAGACGACGAGGAGTCCGAGGAGTACACGGACAACGATGAGGACAAGCCCACCATGTCTAGAGATTGAGAAGAGTGTTTGAGGCGACGAAGGGTTTGACAAACTGGGTTCGGACTACAACAAGAAGAAAAATTAATAACGAAATAAGAAAACTCTTTGTTTAAGTTGTTTTTGATATAAAACTAAGGGAATTGAGAGATAATTTAAGAGAGTATAGATGTAGAGAAAGCTATAAGGAAGTTCTCTAGCCTTGTTCTTGTGTGTCCTTCTTATTCATTCAATTGCCTATATATAGGCATAATATATATATAATAATACAATGGTAAGTTGATACATACATCATTGATGTATATGTAGCACTAATAGTTAGGTATTGGTAGAGGAATGTATAGGTGACATCCACTTAAATCTTATTGATTTACAACACTCCCCCTTGGATGTAGGTTCATGCATGGAGTATGCCTCGTTTAGAAACTAGGTAAAAGCAAGTGGGACAAAACTGGTAAAAGGGAAAAAGAGTACATAACCATGTATAACATAAAAATTCTATATAAAACATGACGCAGCGTGAACACTGCCTCGAATTAAAACCTTCCAAGAGAAAAACAGGTGGGACAAAAACTTGGTCGAAGGAAAAAGAGTACAAGTGTGTGAAGATCTTTATTGATGGCACGCTCCCTGATGCTTGCAAAATTTTATTAGGTCATATCTTGACCATCTTTCTAAATGTAGTGGTTGGCATTACTTCCTGTGAATTAATCTTGCAATATTGTAGGAATGCTCCCCCTGAAGAGTTACTCCCTAGATAACTTCATACATGTCTTATATTGCTTATCACATTTGTCCTTCACAGATTGAGTTTTAGTAATGCCTCTATAAAATTTGCTCTTGTAGCATAATTGGAGGATATATGTGTGTCTTCATTTATTTAGTTCATGTTGAGGTTAGAATAATACAACAACATCTAGACTATTTTCACAAATATTTTACTACATACAATGGCTTGAATAATAACTATCAAATATTTTAAAAGAAAAACTATGAGCTCATACTTATAAGACCATTAAACATTTCTATGGTATAATCACTCATTCATACATATTCTTGTATGATTGCATATGCTATTCTTCATAAGCTCTTCCGGAGTCTAATTCTCATAACTTTAAACATTTGAATACGATTGCAACGTTTTGAATTCGAATTGAATCAAAAGTACTCTGAGGCAATTTATTCATTTTCAAGTCGATTAAGGTACTTACACTGAGCTTCAAGCTCTATATTGAGCGTCAAGGCTCTACATTGACGTGAGGCTCTATCCTGAGCGTAAGGCTCTACATATCAGCGTAAGGCTCTATCCTGAGCTTCGGGCTCTTTTCTCTTCTTCTAGATTTCTTGTGCAATTTATATATTGCATGGCACATATATCTCTTAGAATTTATTCCTTTGTATTCTTTAGGAAAAATCCTTCCTGGCGATATGTTTTAGACACTTTATAATCTTTATAGATTTCTCATATCAAATTCCTTTGTTAAATAAGGGGAAGCTTTTGTAAACTCTTAAAGAGTTCTAATAAAATTCTTTATATATATACTGCAATAATGGTAAACTTATTTCCAAAATTTGGATTATTTATATATATATCTCATTTCTAATAAATATTCATTTAAAATGAATTATACTATATTTTTCCATAATACTTTGATCCACACAAGGATTATTGCAAGCCATCATATTGTAAACCATTTGCTTCAGGCATTCTGAATCCTTCAGGAATTTTCATATACATGAATTTTTCATAAATATGCATAACATAGTTGCATATGTTTACCATCATAATCCCATGTCTTTATTGGGAAGCGTTATCCTATATCATCAAGTGATTTATTTCACTTCATCTTAAACACCATTTTACAACATATACATTTTCATATCCTTTTTGGTGTTTTTATCTATAGGTTCGATCTTTGCACTTTTTCAGGAAATTTAGGATGTCCTGGACTGCATCTTCCAAGTTAGCCAATCTTTATTTACATTTGTCGACAATTATAACAAGTGGTGCAATATCATCATGTATAGCCCTTGATAACTTTAAGTACGTACTATAAACCAATATATCATCAATTTGATGATCCCACAATTCTCATGTGCATGCGCATGCATAATTTATAAGCATCTCATTGCTTTCATTATTTTCTGGTACCAAGTGCCATTTTCAGAGGCTTTCATTGTCACTTCATAGACAAATATCTCTTCTAAGATATAGAATTTATAGAATGTGGATCATAACCTCTTCTAGAGCGTTATTTTAAATAGGGCTTTAACTTTGCAATTAATCTCCTCTTCTAAGGAGTTTGGAACCTATAGATATGTCATGCTTAGGCATCGCGACATCTTTATCTTCATGCTTCGAGCATCTGACATCTTTATTATCTGTCATGCTTAGGCATCCAACATATTCTCATTAGTAGTCAATTGCTATGCGTTTGTATGTGCTTAAAACATCTGGCATTTGACTTCAGGTATTTTTTCTGTTTGGATTTGCTTCTAGCATTTATCTTTTATACCAATTTGTTTGATGAGACAATAATTAAACTATTCCATAATCATTTCACGTCGTTCTTTGTTCTTAGGAACAACCAATTCTCCCCCTAGCGACGGGAATTTGCTTCATCAAAATGATACCAAGTGTGTCATAAGTAGTGTCCTTTAGAGACAAAGATGCATATAAAATAAACAAGGTAACATAATGCAGAATCTTAGGGTTCGCTTAATATGATCATTGTATCAAGTATTCCAGAGCATAGAACTTACGTTTTCAACATCTAGAGGTATAAATCTGCTTATGACACAATACAGATAAGTATCAAGGACAACAAAGAACAGAAACTTCAGTTCCTTTAATAGAATCACAAAGATCCAAGTATGAGAATATTCTCAGTTCTCAACAATAAGTGATAGGGAAAAAGCTTAGAATATAAAAGCTAACTCACAACGATCTATAAAAAGTGTGAGGCTTACAGACCTTTCTCTTCTGATAATTCAGATGCGAGAGGTTACATGAAGAACATGAAATATATTGGAAAGATTCTTGTTGTGATGGAAACGTACCATGCTTCATGTTCTTAGAGAATAAGAGAGAGATGAAGGGAATTAGTATGTTTAGAATTGGAACATACCATGTTCCATGTCTGATCCATGAAGCATATGGATCTCTTATACCTATCTTCTATCATGATTTGACCCAAAGCCAGGTGACGAGGCTAATCCATGACCAAACTACTACCCTAACAAAGTAGTGGATCATGATCAAGATAATCTTGCTTGAAGGTCTTGATCAAAGAAAATCTTGCTTCCATGGAAATCTTAGGGATTCCTAAGCACGCCAAGTCCTATTGAGAGAATTCATGTTGATATCTCATTCTTTCTTTATAAAGCAACAACAAGGGGGTATATGAAACCGTCCAAGGGTAGGGAATATATATGGAAAATAAGAATGTGAGAAAAGCAGGTGGCCTAAACTTTAAACCATACGTTAGGCTCAATGAAATAGAAAAATTCTCAATAAGACGATCCAGTAAATTATGCAAAGAGTAAAACGATAAGAGTTGAAATCTTTTCATAGAGTAAAATATCTTAAAGGTTGGAATGGATACCTTACCATGGTCGACAAGCTTAAGTGGACGGAATAGATTTTGTGGAACAAGATTAGAATTATATGGATGGTTGTCAGCTGCTCACCTCTTTAATATATATATATATGATGCTTATAATGCATGGTTCCATCGGCAGAATACGTTTCCTATCTTCTGCTATTACTTAAGTGGTTTCATTTCCACATCTTCTCCTTCAAAAAATGTCTTCCTATCCCCAAAATAATCTTGATTTGAATCCTGCTCCTCAGGAGCAAATATTGTGAGCAATGAGGATCAGATAGTGATGTTGTCAATAATTCTTTGGTTGCTAGCATGCAGCATGCTGCATCAGTTCAGACTCGGGACAACATCGCCAAGATCACGAAAAGGTGCAGGCACTTAGATCTCAAGTCATGATCCTGCGAAGGCAAGCCAATGAGGCTAATCAAAAACTTATAAGGCTGGAGAAAAGTAATAAAGATTTGGAGAAACTTGTTTTCTATGTTGCAAGTTCATGAGGAGAAATGAGGAACACAAAGATTCTCCTTCCGATACCAAAATCTGAGGCATTAAATATTTTTGTAACTTCTGATTATGTAATTTGTTTCTCCTTTGTAATATTGAAACTCCAAGTTCCAATTCTTTATAATAACATGAACATAGTATCTACTAAACCTTTAAATCATATGAACTTCAAGTCCATTTTTGAAATAATATCGATGACCAAGAAAACTTCATGTTCTTTGTGAACTTGGTCTTATGATTCTCTAATTGTGATATCAAAATATAGAACTTCAGATTCTATGTAAACATATTGTATGTTTGTTTCAGGAACTTCTGGTTTTTGGAAATTTATCTCATATATATAAAACTTTGGGTTTCATGAATTAAATTCCAAATTTATATTTAGTAGATGTACTCAAAACTTCTAGTTTTGGATTACACGTAAAATCCTGAAATAAAATAAATAAGATACAATAATAAAAGTAAGACAATAATTAAACTTATTAAAATAAATAGGTGAAACTTCTACGTTTTTTAGTTTAATCGTTTTTTTTATGAGTTTAGGGAACTCCAAGTCCCTTTTGTATATAGTAACGGATTATCCAAATGGTTAATATTCATCATAATTCATTTGCCATATATTTACTATTCATGTGTCTAGGCACTATTATCATATTATCAAGGAGCTTCAAGTCCTGATTTACATGTCAATGATTTTTGGGTCCAATCGACTTTTCACAAATATAGTCTTGTCTAACACCCTAGCTCTCATATTATTTCATTATTAAGGATTTTCAGGATCTCATGTAGTTATATGATGATGGTCAAGGAACTTCAAGTTCCAATTTCTTGCATGATATATAATTCATCGCGTAATGAACTTGTAAAATAAATTCTCGAAAATAAATATGGCAAGTAAGAATAAATTCATAAAGTAAAGTGCTTGTTGTATGGGCGTTAATTCTCCACCATACCTTAAATAAAAGTAAATATACAATAAAATAAATGTGCTTGCTATGGGTATTAATTCTACTCCATACTTTAAATAAAAGTAAATAAATATGTGGGATAAAACAGCCACTTAATATAAAAGGATCTTCCTTCGGCCAATTTAGGGACTTCCTGGCCTTTCAGTTTATTTATATTGTGAGGAGTCAAGATACTTCCTGCGTCTCAAAGTTCCCTTTTTGTAGGCTCTATCATAATCCAAATGGAGTGTAACCAATATCATCTTCCGTTATAAATGTGAAACCATATAATAAATGGACAGTAATTGCTTATCGGCAATCATGGTGGTTTCAGCTAATATCCATATACCAATATATTATTGACCTAAAGTTTGGCTTTCTGCAACTTTTCCCACCCATTTTTAGATAGGTACTCAACATCAATTAGAAATAGTATAATTAATTCATTATACTAATATACATAAACTGCAAAATGGAAAATTCTTGGAGGATGTCTCAGCGTTTGCTGTGTCTCCCTAAGTCAATTTCTCTTTACCTGAAACCCAATCCAGCTAAACGTGTAATGAGCATAAAATATTATTGTACTAATCTATAGGAGTATATTCTATGTGTATCTGTGTGTGGCATGAAAGGGTTTTACTTATGTGTACACAACTATATATGTAACCCAAATAACATATTATATACATTTAATATATTATAATATCATTATACTAAGAAAAGAAAAGTGTAGACAGGCCATGCTCCAAGCTCCCATCTCAATTGCTTACCACTTGTCCAAAATGCCTGTACTACTTTTTGATTAGGATGGTTAGCGTGAGTATAAAATTGTGTAGATATTATACTAATATGATTAATCAAAGGAGATAAAGTAAAAGGCAAGAGGACTTATCCCTTTGTTATAAGTGGTGTTCATCTCTTGATAGCCATCCCTTTCCAATTTCTTAGAGACGATCAATATCTCCTGTTCAGGACAGATTGTCGAACGAGTTCATTAAACAGCTTGTAGCTTCTTTCCTAAACCGGTGTTACACTAACTATACTTATTTATTAGTGTTAACAAAAGGTTTAACTAAAAATGAAGAGCGATGAAGGAGGAATTTTTCCAGGGAAGTAACAAATAGTTTCGAAGAGTGTTTTGATCAAATTCTAACATATTTTGAGATATTCATAAGTTAATACGGTGATATAAAACTAAGGGAATTGAGAGATAATTTAAAAGAGTATAGATGTAGAGAAAGCCATAAGGAAGTTCTCTCACCTTGTTCTTGTGTGTCCTTCTTGTATTCATTCGTGCCTATATATAGGCATAACATATACATATAATAATACAATGGTAAGTTGATACAGTCATCATTAATGAGATCTCAGCACTAATAGTTAGGTATTGTTAGAGGAATGTATAGGTGACATCCACTTAAATCTTATTGATTTACAGAACAGTTGTATAGGTTCTACTATATAACGCAAAGTCTTAGGATTCTTCCATGTGTATAAGTTTTCTTTTATGTTTTTGTAAATTACTTTTGCACATATATTTCCTTCCAAAACAAGGAGCAGTAGTTGACTTATATTAATATCTTGAGATTTTTTCGTATTTAACCAAACCACTTGATGTTTTGAAATTCCAATAGATATAATTTCAGCCTAAATTTGGGTGGCATAGCAGAAAGATAAAAACCAACATCATTTTGCGGCCACTAATTTGGACCTAAAATAACATACTTGACAACTAAGATCCATGAAACGCACCCAAGCATTATAGAAATGACGGCCAAAAGCAGTGCACTTTGGCCCAAATTTCAATGCAAGGAAAGCAGATAGAAACTGAAAAGGAAATTGGGCTTGAAACCAAAATGTTTTCAACCGAACAACTCGGAGGGAGGAGA
Organism: Prunus fruticosa; assembly: GCA_018703695.1. Lineage (NCBI taxonomy): Eukaryota > Viridiplantae > Streptophyta > Magnoliopsida > Rosales > Rosaceae > Prunus > Prunus fruticosa. The sequence goes on from CM031924.1 coordinate 6,206,561, forward strand.
AGAAAAGCCCACAAGGAAGGCGGGCTCACGTGACCTTTGTGGTGAAAAGTAGACAAATTCTGGTCGGATCGAACAAAGGCGGGTTAAAAGAACTCCTCTGAAAAGGCTCTGTGGAACCTCCTAAAAAAGACATCAGAACTCGTACTTATTACCCAGAGATATTTTCTCTGCTCCAAAAGCTCACCATTTTTCAAGGGATAAGCAGACTATTTCTCTGAGAAAAGAAGTCAGCGGGTTAGGCAGACTCTGCAAAGGTTAGAACTTACCATGGCGGAGCTCCAGACTATTACAAAATAGTCAGAATTGGAAGAAGGGTATCGCACCCCATCAAAATACAGGCAAGTGATCACTTAAGGAACTGATGGATGAATGCTGCTCTGAAAAAACAGATCTATCGGCTTTATTTTCCAAACTAGGGGAAGATTTTGGAATTCTGGTTGATTTCTACACGGAGTACATTCAACCTGGGATCTTAATGTGCAGTACTGCAACATCATCCCAATTTGTAAGTGTATTTGTGTCTATAATAAATCTCATAGACGGCATATCTCATGGAAGGGCTTGTTCTGCGACTTCATAATGAAGTGCATTAGTAAAGCCAGTCATGGTAATGCCATTTAACTTGAGAATTAAGAGCTATAATCATTTGGACAATATGTCATGGGTCTGTCTAGCTTTTCCATGAGCTATGGATAGTTAACGGGGACATCGATGGTTGTTTATTGTAGCTGATACCCTGGTTCTCAGGCAACAGCAAATGAGATATATCCGCAAGATCTATACATGCTTTACACTCTCTCATATTTGAAAAATCTCACATCCCAATTTATTTACTTAATTATTGAGGGTGTGAGGTAAAAGAAAAACTAAAATTTAAAAATTTAAATAGCAGGAAACATGAGAATTAAACATAAAATTTCTATTTAAGCCAAAGTGATTTACATTGTAATTTTACAAGCAAAATTTCAAAGAGTGCGAGCTCTTAACAAACCAGAAGCTCTCTCCAACTCATTCTCTTGTTTTCTAGTCACAACTAAACTTCATATTAAGAAAAGCTCTAATAAATTCATTAAGGGATGAGCATTACATGCTAATAAGGCACCTATGTGATTAGTGAGATTTTTAATGTACAATTTATGCGGAATGTGTGAATGAACTTCAATTCTACCCAACCGTTAATCCATATAATAGGGCAAGCAAATTTGCATGTCTCATACCATGCATTTGGCCATTTACGTTCAAAAATACCTCAATTATATAAACTAACACCCATTTCAATCATCCATCATTCCCTTTTGCTAGTCATCTTGTCCATACCATTCAATCTCCAACCCCAGAATCACAGGAATGACAATTATACGGATTCCTAATCTCCTGTGCACATGGGCTCGCCTGAACTCATTCCATACAATGGTTCAGTCGCTGTTGAGCACATGTCTCAGGGAAACAAGAATGGTGAGCGTGGCGTGAGCTCAGCAGGAAGAGTGAGATCCTTTGATGTGGGCAAGCCTCTTCCTAGCACGAGGCTTTTTGGGAGTGGTTTCGCTCGGATTCTTCAGAAACTCCGAAGTTTCAGGGCGGTTAAGGGTGGAGCGGGATCTCAGGGATGGGTGAGGCCTGGGAAGTTGCTCGTGAGCTCAGAACAAAACCATGAGGGCGGGGGAAGAGCAGGAAGCGGGCGATGCTGGTAGCCAGGGAGTCGGGTCGTAACATGGGCTACACGAGGGTCTTTCCAATTATCCTCTTTCCATAATTTCTTATAAACCCAAAAATTCAAACCATCCCGACAACATATGAACATGTCAATATTAATCAAATTATAATGATAATTGACAATCATGTAAACACCAAATATCAAGGATAATAATCAAACAATATTACCAAGCGTAATATCATGCTCACGTGTAATGAAATCAGATTTTTTAAAATACTCCAAGAAGCCCCTCCCTCAAATCCAAAGCTATTGTAAGACTCCATTTGCAGGTCCAAACACTTTGAGCTTCTCCAAAATTTCACCTCACTTCACTCTTTCTTCTCTGTCTTCAGGATTTTTAGAAAACTAACACACTTGAAGTACCTATGATCAAAGAGCTATCGAGTACACACCTATTTGTAGTAAGCTGGGGTGCACTAAGTTGGTTAGATGAAGCTTAATGTTGTGCCACCTAATTAGTCTATAGGTTCCTAGACTCCCCAAATAGCCTTTTGTGTTGGCTTGGTCCAGTGCTTAGTGACACTCTCCTATAGTTTATATATGTAGGAATAACTATCATTCTTACCCTTTGAGCTTCAATGGATTTGGAGGGATACTACATTGCAACTTGACAGTCTTCAACAATGCTAGTAAGCATAAATGTTTTTGTCTGACAAGTTTTTGTAAAGTAATTATCTATATAATAATAATAATAATAATAGTAATAAATAGTTCCAAAATAAATTAAAAAAAATGGTTAAAACCATGCAATAACATTAGATAGGCTCTCTTACTCGTTAATAGCTTTCTTTATGTAACTTACTATACAATTAATATATATTATTAATTATATGTTTTTGGAGATTAATTATTGTAAATATTTAATTTTATGAAATGAAATATCTGGTTTCACAAAATATATTTGATATAGTTTTGACCAACTGATTCAAAAGTTAAATGAAGTGGAGGTCATGGTGGATGTGGCTAGTGTAGTAGTCAAGCCAGCGCGGAAATGAGACGAGGAGGAAGAAGGGCGGTGGGAGTGGCTAAAGTTTGGAGCTCCTCGCCTTAAAGGTCGCAAATTCTAAACTTCACGGAGTACCCACAATATCATGGGTTTTACTAAATTATTAGTACACGGAGAGGGAGAGAGAGAAGAGAGAAGCAATGTTATATTTTTTTTCCTCTGGTTAAATTTTTTTTATAAATAAAAATATTTATTGATTTTTTCACACATGGCACTTATGTGGCATCCATTACAATAAAAAAAATGTACCTGCCACATAGTCTTTAACAAATATTTTGCGGATTTAATGGTGAAATGAGACGCAAACATCGGTCAATGTAAGAATATATGTATCAGCTTAACTTTCATGGGGTAAAATGAAATTTGACCATTAAGGGGACACTACAATCAATCGGTCAATATAATTAGCTTTTTCTTTTTTATGGAAGAAAATATAATTAGCCTTGTTGATTTTGGTTTTGAGGATTTCTATTTAAACCCCACGCTTCTCTTTGTTCACACCATGTTCTAAGTTCACCCAACTTCTAATTTAAATTTTACCAATTTCTAAGAAAACCCCATTATCTTATAAAATTACTCTTTAATACACCCCAAGTTGAAAAAATAAAAAAATAAAAGCTTGCTCTAAACCCCACTATTTCCTACTATAAACTATAGAAAAAAAGTATATATATTAACAAACTAAATAGTGGGGGAAATACGACAAAAAAAAATAGTGGGAAAGTTAAAGCCCATCTATTTTAAGAAGGAGGGTGAAGGTCCATGTGCTAGGCGGGCGCAACTAGCTACGACTCTACGGGTATACTCATACACTGTCCATGGAAAGAGGATTCCTAGACCAAATAAAGGGTTACTAATTAAAATTAAATGATGAGATATTTTGTTTAGCTGTAGAGCGAAGGTGCAACTTACCTCAGCAAGAACAAATTTCACTCACACAAAGATACAGTAATCATATAATTTTACTTCTTCAAGCATACTGAGAAGTCAAGTAAATAAAAAATTTTTAAAATGGAACTTAGAACAACAAACAATCAACAACCAAGCAATCAACAAAGGGAAGAGAATAAGAACATTACAACCAGAGCAATCAATAAGCCTTCCATCAGCTCCACGCAAAGTTTAAAGAATAGACTCCTTAATGTTTTAAGTCTTTAAAAAGAAAGATCATATCCGACGAATAAAATGTAGAGGAGTTTGTTAAACTAATATGAAGAGTGGTGGCTGTGTGTATGAGTATAGGGTTAAGTATTAAGTTGGATGACCTTTACTTGTTTTTATCCAATAATAAAGATCCAATTTAATGATTTAAGTATTGGAGTGAAAAGTATGAGGTTTAAATGAGAAAATTTTCTTGGACTTATTGGGTCCCCTATTTATACAAATAAAGAAAAACCCTAGTTTTCTCCTCCCCTACCTCAAACAACAAAACCAAAACCCTCACTCATAACAAATTCATCCTGCGTTGCCTGAATCCATGGCTACCAGTAAGTCTTTTTCTTTTCTTCATCATCGTTCTCAATATTAGTTACTATATTTGTTCCTAATAATAAATAATGAAAAATTAATTGGGGCTATGAGAGGGTTGCAATTAGAGAACTCGTGAGAGGTTGGGGTGTTCTCGAAGCTGACAAATGCCTAATATTGAGTTTCCATAGGAGGCTCCAATTTCTACAGCACATTGAGGAGGCCGAGTTGGCAGATGGCATCCCTGTCATTTAAAACCTTCATTGGCGGCACTCGCATCATTGGCCGCCTATCTGCGGGTATTCGTTTCGTTTCAATTTATTTGATGTGCTTCCTATATTTTGGTATTATTCTCGATTTAAAATTTATGGAAATTGAAAAAAAGTATTTAATTTTCAATTGCAGAAAACAAAAACAGGCTTCTTTTGCCTCACACGACCACAGACCAAGGTTTTTTTTTAATCTTTGTATCTTCCTCTTCCTTTCTTTTTGCGATCTTTGTTAGATGGTTTTTTTGTTTGCTGTTTTGACTTATTGAGCTTCTTTTTTATTGAAAATCCCGAGACTCCAGCACTCAGGAACAGTTTACCTGATCCATGTTGTTGTTCAGCGCATTGAAGAGAGACTATCTGCTCTTGGAAACTGTATTGCTTGCAATGATCATGTTGCTCTTACACACACTGATCTTGACAGAGTATTTTTTTCTACTTTATCCGATGTCTGTCTTTTGGTTATTTCGTGTAGTGTTTACTTTTCCCTTGCAAAAAAGAAAAAAAAGAAGCAAAAGTTTTCTGTGAACAAAGCAAATAACCTATAAAGTTCTTCTCCACAAATGGACCCCAACCTTTTTGGAATCATAGGAAAATTGGAAGGCATCATACATCTATCCTAAAATCAACCCTGTTTAGCATGTAAAAGTCTTAAGCTCGAGGTTACTGCAGAACAAGTAAGATCACCTTAAGGAATATTAAAACTCAATGAGATTTGGTTTCAAGTTTGCACATGCACATGTCATGGGCCATTGAGCATATTCTTTTTTTTATGCTATATAGACTTGTATGTATTTAGAGTGATTTTATTGTTATATACATGACTATTCAGCAAAACTAGGAATTTGGTTAGGAATCAATATGTAATTTAATCCGTTAAAGAGGAATTGAATCAGTCAGAATACAATTTTAATTTCCTCCACCAAAGCCATTTAAACCTTCTAGATTCTAAGGCTTTGAAAGCTTTTAGGCATTTTCACTGTAGAACCAATTCTTGGAAATGTTCCAAGGTGAGGTTCTCAAGCTTATATCTGGGTTGTTTGTATGTTTTGACTAAGATCTGGTATGGATATGCGGCAAGCGGTGTTTCATGTGCTTGTTACCAGCAACTTTAGACTCTGAGTATGAACTCAGAGCCATGAACACCAATTAAAGAGAAACTGGAGATCTTGGATAATAAACAAAGCTGCAGTGCAACTGTGCAACCACCTTTTCCATTTAGAAGATGACATAATCCTTTTGAATTCAGTAAACTTAAGTTCCTCTGCATTTGTTCATGTATTTATTTGTTGTTTTGCTCAGGAGACTGAGGAGTGATCGCGGGATGTACAAGTGGAAGTTTAGGCAGACGTTGCTGGAAATAACCTTGTGGGCAGTTACTGTGCCTTTCACCAACAGAGGTAGCATGGTAAGAACATGTTTTCTTGGGCTGAGTGTTTCTGAGTCATCTTTTGTTGAAGATCTTTAACTTTTTTGTGTCATCTTTTCCTTTTCTTTTCCTTTGGTTCCCACTATCAAATCCTAATTTCAAACACTTGTGTCAGGTTCATCCCCACACATCTGTTAAAGACTGACGAGCTCCAACGCTTCTACAGGTTCCTCTGGTTGCTGGAAACATCAGATCGTGACATGGAGTGATAGCTGCAGGCATAACAGTAAATGACTGACAGCATTCTGTGGGTCAGACCCACCCGCCACAGAACATTCAGTTATTGAAAGTGTTTTCAAGTTGAGGGAAGCTCAACCTAGTCCATTGTGGATGAAATGAGGAAATCATTGATTGACAGCTATGTCTCAGCTAAATCTCTTGTGCTAGTCCCATCGAATAGCTGCTGTTTTCTTTTTTGTTAATGGTTCTAAAAACAAAATATCTTTAATTTCTTAATCATCAACTCTGGTGTTGCAAGTCTGCTGATTTCTGTTGCCAAGCTGTACAATTTGTCCATAAGCAACATCTTTTTGCCTCTTTACAAAAGTCTGATGTTAGTTTGTTTTCATCCTGCTGTTAAGGGTTGGTTGCTAGTTGCTTGAATGCATTGGATGGTTTGGAATTGTGCTGTAATGGTCTGAAACCAATCCAATCAGTCTAACTTGAAAAGTAGTCGAATTGGTTATCTGGGCTAATTATCTTATCTTAGGTTCATTGGTGAGTTCAATCATATGTGCCATTATCTGTTTGCTCTCCAGTGGTAAATGGATCTACAAGGAGAATGCCTGTCTTTCCAAACCCGTCATAAAGGTCGCACACTAGTATTTTCTCCTCGTTCAGACTACGGGTCCTTCCGTTGTGCATCATGTTGTAGCTTCTTTTTGAACTCTGGACATGAGGTTACAGGGCCAGTAGATGTCCTTTTTTCACGGTTAGACATACTCATTATGTTGCACACTGATTTAAATCCCTGTTTTGCTGCCTCTTGTTCATATTATCATCTTCAATGCTTTCATGCCATTTGATTTGATGTGCCAAGAAAAGTACC